>LPNX010577967.1:46720-146662 GCA_001517045.1 Pseudotsuga menziesii
GTAGGTGACAGATGGAGTCTACCCCTCGTCTATATAAAGTATCATCGATTATGTGGTAGTTTTTTGCATTTACTCTTAGTTTACGTCGATATTCCCATGAGAAGGTCGCAGGACATTTCAAAGTTTGGAGATACACTATGATATCCCCGCACCAAGGATCAGAGCTTGAAATCAAGAAAATGTACTCATCCGAAAATGGTTCATCTTCTATTACTACGCTTTCTTCGATTGGGAATTCTGAAATCAGTTTCACGAATACTGGGGACTTCTTAGATTTGGCAGACTGAAAATTGAGGTCAAACTCTTGGAGAATAACAATCCATTTGTTAAAAAACTTTCCCCCAATTATTCTTAAGGATAATAAATATTGAAATGGATTTACGTCCGCAACCACCATGGTTGTCCTTAGTAGAATGTAGTGTCTCAACCTCTGGACGACATAAACTGACGCCAAAGCCAGTTTCTCAACATGTGAATACCTTAGTTTAGGGCTAGCCAAAGCACATCTGGGATAATAGATAACATGCTGTTGGAGCTCATCATCTTTCTGAACTATCACTACACCTATCGTAGACTTGGATGCATCCAGATACAATATAAAGTCCTTCGTGTAGTCTGGCGGGTGCAAGAGAGGAGGTGATAGTAGTGTTTTTTTCAATGCCTTGAAATATTTTTGTGCGGCTTCATCCCATAGGAATGTGGTGTCTTGCTTAAGAAAGCACATGAAACTGTTAGTGATCTTGGCATAGTTCACAATAAATCCTCAAAGAAAGTTAGACTTTCCTTGTATACTTTGCAACTGTCTGATGGATCGAGGAGGAGGCAGATTAACAATTGCTTCTACTTTTAAATGATTGACCCTTATACCCCTATTGGAAACCATGAAACCGATTAATCACCCTGACTCAATGTAGAAGACACACTTATGGGGATTTAAGCGAATCTTATAGTGTTTGCATTGTTCAAAAACTAAGCAAAGGTGATCTAGGTGATCCTTCCTCTTTCGAGAATGGGCAAGCAAATCATCTAAGTATGGTTCAACAATGTGATTAATACCATGGAAATCAAAGTTCATTGCACGCTGAAAGGTTGCTCTGACATTTTTTAATCCAAAAGGCATCTTTTTGTACGCAAATATACCCCGTGGAAAAATGAAGGCATTTTTGTGTTGGTCTTCCAGTTTGATATGAATCTGGTTATAGCTCGAACAACCATTCATAAATGAAAACACCTCGCTACCCACACATGCATCAATGATTTGATCGATGAATGGCGTGGTGTAGTTGTCCTTGGGACAATCCTTGTTTAAATCTCAAAAATATGTATAGAAACGTATAGTCCCTTGTTTCTTATCTACCGAAACGAGATTGGATACCCATTCCATTAGAGAGATCGGGTAAATGAAACTGACTTTCAACAATTTTTCCACTTCAGCCTTAACGACTGTCACTTTCCATGGATTTACAGGTCTATGTTTTTGTCGAATAGGTTTGACGCTAGGGTATGTTTGGATTTCATGCTCCACAATTGACGGATCGATGCCTGGCATCTCCTCATATGACCAGGAGAAGAATTGCATAATTCCTTAAATAAGGTAGTGTAGCTGGAAATATCTTCAGGAGAGTAGTTTGCACCAATATAGACATTTTCCACAACATCTAGTTTTGTAGAGATATTGACCGAAATAGTGGAAAAAATGTTTACCATGTTCTCCTCTCCAAATATTCCCTCCTTAGGCAAAGGATTAACGGGCATATCAACACCTTCCGTTAGTCTCACATGGAACTCAGGATTTTCTATCCTGCTTAGTTCCAGAAGAAAGTAGGACTTGTGATGGAGATCTTCACAATTTTTCTCAAGTCTAATCATGGCTTCTAGAATGGCTTCGTCAGATGGAAAAACCATGTCTAAGCAGTCGTAAGAATACATAGAGTTCTCTGCCCATGTGAGAAAGTAAGCTTCATCTGACTCTTCTGAGATTGGAGGAGTCGACATGGAATCACCAGTAGCATCAAATATAGCTTAGTAAGCTACCTTTGCTGCTGATAAGGGAACATAAGGTTCTTCTTGCGAAGGGAGGACCCATGGGTTAGTTTTATCGACAACCGTAGAGATATTCTTCCTGACACTTGTCGAGCCTAAGTAATTTACGAGAGTGGGTATATCGAAAGTTCCCATCAAAGATGTATACATCCCAACTCCCAAACTTTCATTCACCAGGCATGACTGATCAATCAAGGGTAGGGTAGACTCAGTAGTCTCCAAACAACCCTTTTGAGTATATGTCAGCTGGTCAATAGTAACCAACTTTCCTTCTTATGGCAACACAAGGGCTCGAAAAATGGATGATGAATAATGCACATTGCATATTTCCAAATTCTCTCCAAAAGTAAATTGTAGTCCAAAAGGGCATCAACTACTTCGATTTCAACAGAGACCACTTTCCATGCCAATTTTATTTCAAAATATGGCAAGATACCATGTGGATGGAAAGACCTTTCATCGAAAGTAATCAACAAAATGTTTTATGGGACCAACTCAGGGGATCTTAGAGATTTCCAATATGAAATCAACATCACACGTGTGGATGCACCTTCGTCAATCACCATTCATCCAATGATTTTTCCACCATGGACAACATCAATAGAAAAGGCCAAATGGTAAGGTAGACGTGGTTTAAACTCAGAAATATTAAATTTTTCCATCAGGCTCTCGTAGTCCATACTGCTTATAGCTTCCAAGAGTGCATCTCGTTGTGAAGGAAAACTCTAGAGCACTTATAAGGCCAACATTGCACAAGGGGTTTGGGTTAAATCCTCTACAACTAAGTAGTTCGAAGCAACCCTCGCGCTAGGGTTATGAAATTTCTTTTTAAAGACACCCTTGGGTATCTTAGGCATAATATCTGTCGGTATTTCAATTGAGAGTGGGGATGATGTCTCGGCAGTTTGCTTATATTTCTACTGGGTCGCCGATTCATAATTTTTAGCTCTCATTTGTAGCAAAGTACGGGATCATACCATATTGATATAAGATTGATCAGTGGCGGGAGCACTTTGTGTTCCCCCAGCTTCTATTGAACTAAAAGTTGTATTTTGTCCTTGGGGAAATAGATCCTTCAGGATGCTCGGTTGTTGTTGTTTTAGAAAATTCTATGCTTGATCTATTAAGGGGCATTGGTAGGTCAAATGGTCTTCATGACAAAGCTTGCAAGGAAGCTTGACCTTCTTCTTATCTTTTTTGCCCCCCTCAGCATTGTTTGTGGGTTTATGTTTGTTTTGATTCCCCTCATCCTTATTCCCTTTGTTCTTTTTCCTACTCGGATGTTGAGTGCCCTTCTGGGTAGATTATGCTGAATATACATTCTCATTCTAGGGTGAGGGGATGGTAGCCTTGGCTGCCTCCGCTGCAGATTGCTTCACTAACAGTTCATGGATCTATTTAACCAGTGACTCTACAGCTGGTGTATCAGCTGAACCTACTGTAATGGGGATTTTTCCCCAGTTACATGCAGAAGCACCAACCTTAGATCGCTGTGATCGTAAGGAAGAGTTCAATGGAAAATAAAATAACAGACTATATTAGTAATGTAAAGTAAATATTTTTAACATTTTTTCAACATATATAATTGGCTAAACTAAACTAATGCAAATAAATAAAAATACACCTCTTTTCCTGTAAAGTGGGCCATCGTAGTCGTCCTCGAAAGTGGTTCCACAGCTCCACGGGTTGGTTCTCCAATGGTCTCCACAGACAGTTGTCAAACGGGGAATGGATCCAATATGGGTATAGAGAATGTCTCAATGTACATCGTGGGAATGGTATGACGACATGAATGGTGGCAAGGGAGTATGTGAATACTTGAGAGCAAAAGTGTCACGACGTACCCACAAATGAAAATGAGAAAAAAGGTATTTTGGGAGAGCCTTTCGTAATGTATTTATAGTATGGTCCTAGGGTTTTTGACCCAATGTGGTAACCCATGGTATTTTCCTGTAGTTTTCTTGCCCTTTCTCCTTTTTAGTGTTTTTGAACACTTTTTAGGGTCTTTTTGGGAGAGAGTGAGGGTAAACCATAGTAAATAATAATGTTTTGGGCCATTTTTTGTGGAAATACAATTGTGAAGGTCAAAAGTAAGGGAAATATGGTAGGAATATGATGGATGGATATGGTTTAGATCATGTAGAGATAGATGAACGTTTTTTGTGTTAACACCTACCACGCCATCAACATGTGGTTCAAGCTTGGGTTTGGAAAACTCTGTGTTAGACGTGGCACCTCAGGGATGATCTCATATAGAATCCCAGATTGGGATTATATCAAATCCAGTTTCTAGACCGTGAGAATGGCCTCTTCCTCCGTAGTCACTCTCAACATGGAAATGTCTTTTGAAATATATGGCTATAATGATTTCAAAAACCATTCCAGCAAGAGCTCAGGAGGAATATTGGCTTTGATAAGCTTCTTTCTCCTTCTCCACTCTTGAATGTGATCAGATATATGAGTATCCTTAGTTTTCTAAAAATTTGACAAGAGGTCTGTATCGGCATCATACTGGATAAGAAGTTGAAAGTGATTCAAGAAAATGGTTGCTAAATCAAGAAAACTATTGTATGCGGTCGACGAGAGTTCAATATACCATTTTGCCGCTACACAGGTCAGTGTTCGTTAAAAAATCCTCAGCCGAACAAAATCATCGTTTAGTGAGTTGGAAGAGCACCACAAATGGAACTTCGTGACATGGTCACCTAGGTCCTCACCAATTTTCCCTTCAAATTTAGGAATGTCTGAAGGTAATTTAATGGGGACCGGTGGCCAAGTCAGATCGTGGTGCACAGGGTCATTCATTAGTTTCGATAAGTCTGGCAAGTTTAAAGTTGTGAGAAAGGGTAAACGAGGCCGAGCCGAAGGTTGATATTGAGGAGTATGGGGCAAGGAAGTACCTACGCTAGGGATCCCAAAAGAGAGGTTGGGGATGCTCCCAGCCGTTGGCTATGATGAAGTAGCAATGTTTTGAAATGGATTCCATCCAAAATCCAAAGGATTGCTAACTTGTGATGTGATATTGTGTTCGACGAGTTTTAGACGAAGCTGGAGATGCATATACAGGAGTTGAGATTCCCCCAATAAAAAGTGAGAAAGGAGAGCTTCCAAACGGAGCAACTGACACTTGACTATAAATATGAAAATTGAATCCTAAAAAAGGGGTTCTAGTTCCCAAATGACACACCAACATAAGTAGGTGAAGGGACTACATAAGGTGCAAATGGAGGGATGTGTCCTCCATACCATGGAAATCCTTGAACAAATGAAGTGGAACTACTAGGACCACTTTTGAGTGTTTTTCAAAAAGGGAGCAGAGGGGAAAGGTGCACTAGGTATCCCAGCAACAACCCCATCAGATAGACCAACAATGTTTGAAGGTATCGAGGGACTAACTACTCGGGCACTTGGAGAAATTGGAGTTGAAAAATTCAATGACACTATAAGTGCAGTGGGTGCATTTGACTGCGGAGCATTCACCGGTGAGGGAGAGACTCCACTACCATCATAAATGAGGTGGGGGTAGATATGTCCCCTACATCTTCTCTTGAACTATACATAATTGAACTTAAATGGACACCAACCTCAGGTAACCCAAAAGGATGAACTTGAACCAACACAAAGTCGCTTAGGTCAGTAAGAGGTATATTGTAATTTCCTGCAAACTCGTCATCTTGCAAATCTTCAATATGATTGTATCTAAGTTCTGAATCACCTAGAACTTCATTGACACGAGTCGATCCAAAAGAATCATTTGTTTCCAGTCTTCTCCTTTGAGGTGGTGGTGGAGGCTCTACTGCTAAAGTTGGAGGAAGGTTTTGCAACCTTCTAGACCTACGAGGAGGTTGATCCTCCATAGCTAAAGATTAAAATCACACTCCTAAAGGTCAGACTAGATCACAAGCAGATCACATAGCACACTACTAAAAAATCCTAAGTATCACAAACACATGCAGGTAAAAGATACACCTTCCAATGGAGCGTTCGGGATGATTAGGGCCCAAAACAAACTAGTGAAGATCGAAGAGCAGTTACCCGGGGTCCCGTGATAAGTTTTCTGGGTGCAAGCATTGGAATAAAAAAACCGCCCTCCCAAATTGTTATCTAGGGTTTCCTGCCATGTCTGCCCTAGGTACAGTGGAAATAACCTTCCGTTATCACCTGTGAAAGAACCCTAAAGTCTAGATACTAAGGCTATCAAGCTTAGAACAAGATTCTGACAGAATAGTCGTAGGTTTGATTGGTGTGCATGGATAGGGTAGCTAAGCCCGAAATTATGATAGCACCGACACCTCACGGGGCCCAAAGGTGGTACTGAAAGAACTCCAAAGGTGGTGCTTGAACGAAAGGGTATCTCTGCAACTAAGTTCTCACACGACCTCATGCTTAACTCATGTGTTAGAGGAGCTTTTCGGTTGATCTCTTGCAAACTTGGATTTACCTAATGATAAGTCATTAAGTTTGAGTTCAAGTGATATTTGATAGTTAAGAATCTCCCAGTCCAAGATCCTAGCCTAAGCTAGTTAATGTAGACCCTAAAAAAGAAAATGTTGCTAATAGATTTTAATTTATAAGGTTAATATTACTCAAGGTAGTGAAAGTGAAACTCATGGTGTTTTGACTCAACTAAAAGAAAAGATGATGTAAATTTTTTGAAAACAAATGCTATTCAACATGTTTTTTTCTTTTCTTTTCTTTTTGACACAAATAAAATATGCTTAAAAACTTTGAAAAAACACAATACTTATTTTTATACTTTTTCTTTTTGAAAATTTCTTGAAAAACAAGCGTACATAGAGCCTATATGAGACTTACAATGCAACTACAAATGCTTTTTATTTATTTATTTTTCTTTTCAAAAATCAAAAGCTAATTATGAAAACTAATGCAACTAAGCAAGCTAGAAAATATGAATATGTGTAAATGCAAGAAACAATATTCAGATCTTTATAATCACAACTTTGACAAGCACTGCAAAGTTGGCCTAAAACCCTACTTTGGCTGTACTACTAGCTTTGAAAGACGAGCAGATCAAAGGTTGGCAAAAGGGATAAGTTCAGACTGCTACTAATGCAATCAGATGTAGACTAGCATACCATAGAACTGATAGAGGTCAATAACTCACATAACCACTTGCACTTGAACCAATAAATCTGAGAGGAAAGACCTAAACAAAACATGCACATGAATTCAAACCTAACCTACTCAACATAAAATTGTAAGACAAGTTACAGTGCGATGCACCAGGTGACAGAGTAGTACTGACTCAAGAAGAAACCCTACAGAAGTATTCAAAATCCAAAAACATTCAAAATAGCGGAAAACCCTAGGTTTTGGATATCCTCTGTAAGAAATCACGACTACCAGGTGGACAAAACACGAGTGAATCACGACTATTATGAAGGAAACCCACGATTACAACCTGAAACTCGCGATTGTCAACACAACAACCCGTGAGTGACCCTAAAAATTTTCAAAAGAAAAATCAAAGAACCAAGGATCCTAAGCATATAACAATATTGCCTAAAACACAACTAAAAGCAAATCACCACGGAAACAAAAGAGCAAAAACTGGATTGGAAACCTAATTGGAAAGGCACCAAGACAAATTAGACTCCCCAGTGGAGTCACTAGTTCTGTTGTAGGGGATATCAACCTTATGACATGAGGTCCTAGGGTCACCAACATACTAGGTTTTGGCTTGTAGACATAAAGGATTACATAAACATATATGAGCTTGATGCCCAATAGGCAAGGGCCCACCTTCTCGCCAGTAAATCTTCTTCCATTTCTTTTCTGTGTATTTTGCATTAGTTAAATGTTCTTGTGATGAAATCATATCTCTATCATTCTTAAACATACCTCTATCTGGTTCCTTAATTGTGTTCTCCATTGCAAATTTGAACTATGTTTTATACTTAGCTTGTATTCATACCTTGCTTTTCAAATAACGTATTGTATTCATAGCCGGTTTACTTATATTTTAGATTTTTTTATTTTACATTCATTCTTTGATCCTATATACATGCACACACAGTTACACTCGTTTTACATATAATCATTTTATGCATTTTTCTTTTAGATTACTTTTGTATATTTAAAAGGGTTTTTGTTCATGACCAATGGTTGGACAATATTAAAATGGTATTTTGAGATTACTCCTTTCATCTACTTGATAATCTTTATGTTGTACACATTTTCATTGCATCTATATACATTGGCATACTCATACTCATTACAGATCCAAACATCTTATATACCTAGGGTTTCCTTTCTAAAGCATTAAAATGATTTCTTGTAGTTGCATATTTCATTCCACTTTGCATTGCTTCTGTTAGAAATATAAAGAAAACAAGTTATTTAGACTGATGTTTTGATTTGGTCTAAATACTTAGATTTAGTTTGCAATAGAATTTAGGTTTTTAATATTGGATTTTCATAGTTATTTGCATAGTAAATTGACCATATGAATTTCCAAATTTATAATTCTAGCTTTCATACTCAGTTTCATATGCTCAGTTTCCAGTAACTTGGTTTATCTTTGTAATCTGATTTAGGTTTCCATATCATTTTATGTATTGCATAATATAGATCTTTAGAGTTGATAGGTAATAGGTTAGAAGTGTGATTTTTTATTATTATTATATATTTCAATATTAATTTAATAGTCTCTTTTATATGCCTTGTTCCTGGAATTTGTCAATGGATTGAAATAGGGATTAATCTTTAGATTTAATTACAAAATTATGTCATAGAATTAATGTTTGATTTATACATATTGTTGTTCAATCACTTGGTTCATATCTTTTTGGTAGTCTTTGTAATTTCTAGATTTCCTAATTTATAGGCAATAGTTTGTTTTATTTGTCATTAAAATCATTAACAACATATTTTATATCTATTAGACTTAAGAATGTTTTCTTTTCAATATTTTTATATTAGATCATATATTTCATTGGTTTAATTTAAGTGCATGTGTATTATTTATCAGATCAAATTTACCTTGAACTAGATTACTTTTGATTTTCATTTCAGTTCACAAAAGCCTTTTAAAATATATTTCTGTTTTTCCTATACCAGTTTCGGTACTGATTACTATACTCAACCTTAAAACACAATTCTTAGGCATTCACTATTGCATTTCTCTTGCAAATCAACATATTAGACTTATTATCATTAGTTTGCATTTAGATAGGCTTTGATCTCGCATTTCCCGTGTTTGCACCTCTAAGTTTACGAACTCCTGGTTTGACAATTCAATGTTTAGATGAATTATTATTGCTTATTTTACCTGACAGTAGTATCCCCTATATTTGATATTAATTACAACAATATTTCCTTGCCTTTGACATCAATGAAAATAATATTTACGACATTATTTATAGATGTTTCTATGTGAATGTTGGATCCCTTTTAACTTCCTAATATTCCTATTGTTTTTGTATTAGCTTATTGCAATGGTTATTCGATGTCATCATGGTTGTTGTATGTATATGGCATTAATGTGTGATACCTTGCATTATCTTTCTAGGAAACTAACATAAAGCTTTGAGTTATATCACCTTTATTAAGAAAATTTGGTAATGCTAGCCTCATATACAACATCAAATCTTTGTTGGACCCATGTATGAATTGTAGTTTCATTTAGTGACAACAAATGTTTATATTGTGAAGACCAAACTAGTGCTTTCTAGGACATGGTGTCATGAAAATATAATCAAGACAAGATACAAGCCTAGTTATATGGAAAAGTTGATAATTTTTCTCACAACGAATGTTCCTCTCTAAAGTTAGATGTGCAAAAGTTAAAAGACAAGTGCATATTTTTAGAAGAATACTATATTTTATTGGCACAATTTTTAGGAATTTTGTTTGAATGGTTATGGAAAGTTAGCAAAGTCACCTCACTCTCCTTGGAACCCTAAGTAGTATAATGAGTGGACTACACTAAACTTATTGAAAATAGAGCGATGTAATCATGGGATCAAGCATGAATTCAATTTTTTGTTCAAAAAGTGTTGAGAAATGATCTATTTTAGAGTTTGCATGTGAAAATTCTCTATCTTTTTCTAAAGTGTTAGAAGATTTCAAGAAAGGTTCACAAGGAAGGATAATAGTTGAAATCTTGTTGTGGATCAAGATATTCATGGTGGAGAAGGGCCTATTGATTAGTCTTGAAGAGATGAAAACTTAAGCACTACACTTAGGTGCGAATTGCGAATTTTACTAGTGAGAGAGAAAGAACAATATAAGAGTAAAACACATAAAACTAAACTATTATATACAAGGGATTTACCCTGTGAACTTTTTACCTAAAAAACCAACACCAAACATATATCTCCATTAACCTTGGCCAAAATGGTGAAACCAACCAAATAACAAGTTGCTTCAAGAATTTTTAAGATTCACCACAAGTGAATACCATGAGTCCACAAACCACCAATAGTAAACCCATCGGTAACAAAATCGGAGGAAAACACATAAAATTCAACAATTATATGGACAAGAGATTTATTCTGGAAACCTTTTACTTGGAAAACCAACACCAATCATATATCTTCATTAACCTTGGCCAATCTGGCTAAGCCAACCAAATAACAAATTGATCCACACACTTTATGACGGGCTATGCTAAGTCTTTAAATAAGATTCATCACAAGTTAATACCATGAGCCAATACGATGAGTCCATAAACCACCAACACTAAACCCATCACTGAAAAAAATCAAGATTAACTTAATTTCTCTTTGACTGATTCAATATCAACCTAACATTTTCCTCTTTAAACTCACTTGGGATAAAGACATAGCCCCCTCAAAATGTATGAACCAGATATAATGTGCCCCCCTTAATTCTATCACCTATGTCTACATTAAAGTCTTACACTAATGAAATAACAAACTAGGGTTGTGCATACCATGTCATGGTCTTACAAACATATAAACATTTATAAATGATCAACTCCAAACCCACAACAATATTATAATTGTATACCCAACTATATGACACTATGAAACGTTACCATGTTTCATTTCTTACACCCCACCTATTCCAAATACATTTACATGAACCAGGTATTTCTTAATTCTCTCTCTATTATGTGTTGTCTCATTAGAGACCAACATAGTTCACAAATGGATGGAACACCATTTCATTTGCATTCTTCGCTCTTAGTATTATAGCCCCGTACTTCAAGTGGTCTACCACAATTGTTCCCATCACCTTTATACCCATTGCTCCAATTCTTGCATTGACCACCCTTGAGATGCCTCTCCAGTTGCTACCTACGATCCTTTCTATTGGTGTGTTGGTAGGTTTCCCACTTGGCTTAAATCATGTCAACTTATGTCCACACACCTCCTTTAAATCTCCATTGACCATTCAACCTTCATCATCAATCATTATTACATCCCACATAGACCCTATTTGGAATCCATCTCCTACCATAATAACACTAATATAAAATGTCATATAGTACCTATGATCCACATACACAAATTTATTTATTACATCGAATTTGTGTTCACCCTCATTACACTTCTCTAGCGACTTGGGTTCCTAGACAAACTACCACACATGTAATTTTTATTATAAATTTATAGCGTGTAGGAACCAATATCAATAATGATTTCCACAAGAAGATCACCACCATAGCTTCTCACCACTAGTTAACTGATCCAATATGATAATAGATATGCCCATATTTCACACATTTCAAGTCTTTATACATTGTTGGAGGAAACCATAATGAACCAAGAGCATGCGACCACACCCATAATCTAAGAATGCAAGCAATTATTTAGTGTAAATGTTGGAAAATGGTAACTCTGAAGGTCCTTTCTCATATTTTTGGTGTGAGTGTGATGAGAAGGACTTGTAATTGCTTTGTCCTTTGTATTTATGTAAACAATGTCTTTTATATGAATATAGTGATTTTTGCCTTGTACTTTATAAAGTGGGTCACTTTAAGAGACGTATTTAATAATTAATGAAATTAATTATTAAAAAAGTATGTTCATTATTTATTACAACGAGTTTTAATGATGACCCTTGATCTTGTAATTAATTCTCAACCCTAGATTAAGGTAGTTGAAAAATTGAAGTATAAGACAAAGTGAAAGGACATTAAAGGATACACTCACCATCATAAAGGGAAGAAGAAGAATGTGAAGAAGAAAGAAGAGATACCCTAGTAAAGTTACACGATTTCCAAGAAGAGGAGCAACATCATGAATTCCAAGGCACCCAAAAGGTGATAGTACAATAGATTAACAGGGTCATACATAACTTATGTGTGCACATTTCCCAAGGAAAGAATTGCATTTAATGCAGACTGACATGGTCGTACAACATTATTAATTTTGGTATGTTTGTTAGGAAAAACGAGGCAAAAAGTACATAAAAAAGTATAGGCCGTACAACACATGTTAGCAGGTTGTACAACTATTAGTTGGCACATTTTTTTGAGGTAGTTGTTTATTGTTCCAGTTTATTGAAATTTTGCTAGTGAGGGTTGAAGAAATAATTTCTTGTGTTGTTGAAAAATTTCCGAGTGCTCTTATTTAATGATAAATTCTTCTTCAGGGTTTTCCCCAAGTTGGGGTTTTGCCTGGTCATATGACCAAAATATACGTGTACAATGTGTTTGCTTCATTTTTGGTGGTTGATAAGTGTCTTTGAATTTGTGGTTTTAATTTCAAAGTTTATGAGCAAATTTTAATTAAATCCCTAAACATTCAAAGTGTTTTACATAATTCATGTGTGAGAAATATTATTCTTGTGCCAGATTTTCTTCAGTTGCAACCCCAAAGCTTCGGTGCTTGAACTTTGATGATCATGTGACACTACCAGAATTTATCCCCACAAACTCAATCACTCAATCCTACTCTTTGGTAGACTATGCCTCTTCACTGAAGGCATGCCCATACATTATGCCTTGAGCTACCCGTACTTTGAACTTGTTGTGCCTAGAGATATTTCCCAACATGCTCTTGGACTTAACTTATATGTATGTGTATGTTTCTTATGTAACCTAGTTATACTTAGCCAATGCAACAATGTAACACATATAGGACAAGCATAACACAACACATATGCAATGGGTACCTAAACCCAAGTACCACCAAGTCTTTATTGAATATAAACAAGTTATAAAGAGTGAGGTCTAGGAAATGACCATAACCTCTATTATAAAGGGGGATCTAGTACAAGCTTGTGAAAAGAAATTAAAACAACCAACCAACCTGGGAATTCTATCCCATTGTTTCCCTATGTGCTTGTTGCACCTTTTCTTCTCCCAAAACTTGGATGCCTACAATATTCAATATGCCCAACTTTCGCAGCAACTCCTCCATGGGATAAAATTATTCTTATACTTATCTTACCCAAGAGAATCCTACCCATGAAACTCTTGGAACTTGCTAAAAGACACTTGAGAATGATCCACCCCATTCTACCTACACAAGAAAGTTGTATGTGAATTATTCAAATTTCCTCTGTCACTTCATTAGTAGACCTCTCGACAAGTTAGGTCTTCCTTCTTGGTTGTCCCTTGCCTTCATGCACCTAGCTTATTTAAATGAGGAAACTCACTCCACTCTTCTTCAAATGTGGGCACCCAAGCCCTTCCTTAGCCGATACATCTCCTAAGGATCCCAATGTTGTCCATGTATTCATAGCTTGGTGTACAACCATTTTTTCTCTCTCAGGGTGTCTTACACCACCCCTTGAGCAAGTGGACTCGATGGCCTTTTCTTCTAACTTAAGTAGGCATTCCTCTGAATGGATTACATGCCTAATATATTTAGTTGCACAGTTTCCCCATGGTCACACATGCACCTGCTTAGCATGTTGAAACCATCTTTGTCAAAGCCCCATGTTGATTGTAAAATTCCCTTATCGATTTTCCTTTGTTGAAGCCCTTGTCAGAATCCCCTTGGTCTAATGCCCCACTGTAGGATGCTTCCTCAGCATGCACTTTCTTGATCCATTATAATCTCACCCATTACTACCTCGAGCGCAATTGAGTGTTCTTGAGGTGTCAATCCTTTCCTTGATCATGACCAGGAGATTGACACTTCTTCGTCCGAGTGATGATGCTGAGTTTTCATTTACAAAAAAGGAAAAAATGGATAGAAGAGCCAAATGTGCTATTAATGACCATGGCCTAGATAATTCCTTGTTCTCCCCAACAAATGTATTTTTATGTCATTGGCTTAGGGAATACATGCCTATGCAAAGTTGACATTTTGCGTGCCACACCCTAGTTGACCCTTGTCCACTAAACTTTTTACCTAAAAAGTTGCACACATTAGTTGATCTAAGGAAACTAGCATGCCACACGCTAGTTATCCTCCTTCCACTAGCGTGTCCCTCCAAAGTTGTTAAAACATAAAAAAAGATTATTTAAAGGGTAGTTGAGGCCGCTCTCGTAACTTCCCTACCCTCCCCAACTGCTCTATCCTTGAAAATTCTCTTCCCATCCTTGTCATAAATACAAGGGAGAATCCATGAGGAAGAAGAGAAGACACTTACCTTAATGTTATGTTGGAGGAATTTTTCCAGATTGTGGAGCAAGGAGACCCAGATTAGAGTTTTAGGAAGTGCCTGATCATACTGAGGTATCACATGTATTTGCTAGAATTTCTTTGATGAATAAAAGAGATCTTTGCTTCCCAAAGTGATGTGTAGATTTGATTATATATGAATTGTCTTCATGAAAATTGATTCATATATTTAGTATTTATCTCTTTCTATATATGTTTTATGTTCATGATTGTCAAAAGTATTTGAGGAAGTTATTCTTTTGTTGCAGGTCTTGAAGCACAGGTTTGGAGACTAATTTGGAAAAGCTCAAAGCTTGGATCAACCTTCATGATATAAGGCGTTTGTTCTCTATGTTTAAAACCTTTGATCTATATAATACATGTCATGTTTGATTCATGTCTGCAATTATTTCAGTATGTGTATAAATATTAGTATGTTGGTGGCCTCTCACCAACCATAGGAACAATTTCCTTAACAACATAACTAACAACTCTGTTGGGGAGAAGCCTATTTGATTTGGGGGTATTTTGTTTGATTTAATCTAGTTTGAGTGTGTTTTATAAGCTTTAGGTTGAGTTTGTAGACAGTTGGCACTCTCGATTTTACCCCAAAACTTATCTTTATTCTAGTTTTTTTTTTAAGACAAACATGTGAGTGCAGGAATTTCCCATTCATGTTTACCTTGTTAACACACTTGTGCTAGTGAGCACAATAGAGTGTGACACACTATTTGTCTTCTATACAATAGTGTGTATTCCTGTGACTCTAGTTTGCAGGATAGGGTTTACACTTATGTGTTTGTTTCAATTTTTTTACAGTTGAAGGCTCTTCTTTGGGTTCTGTAGGAGCACTAACAATGCATATATTCTTTGTGTTGAGTAATTGCAACTCACCTTTAGGTTTTCTTTTGGGTTAAGGATTTTGAATAAACCTTGTACTTAATCTCCATACTTGGGATGTCTTTGGTTTGGATGGTACTTTGATCAACCTTTGTTAGTACATATAGAATGTTTGTGATTCCTCTAAACTCTTGAAATATTTTATTTTGATCATTTTTTTGCTCACTCTTGTTGTTTAAGGTATTTATGCCAAGGTGGTCAACTTGACTTCTTGTTTCAAGTTTGTTCTCCAAGTAGGGTGTTATCAGTACTTTGGTCAGTCTAGGGTTCCGATCTTGTAGGTTTAGTGCAGAGATCTAAATCACTTTGCTTTCATATCAGATTGATCTTACTTGCTTGTAATTAGTTTCTTTTTTTCATCTTAAAAGAAAAATTAAAAAATAAGTTCTTTCTTTTGTATGCATCTTAGGCTAGCATTATAGTCATAGTTGCACATGCATCTTTCCATTTGAAAAGAAAAAGAAAGCTTTACATGTGTAGGTCTACATCATCAATTTTGAATTTCAAAAAGGAAAAATAAAAGTGAAAGCCGCTTACATCTTTAAATTTCTTGCACTTGTCATGTTATTTTATTTTATGAGCAAAAACATCACTAGTTTCATGACCATTACCCCTTGAGTAATCACAACCCTCTAAAAAAAACGCTAATCTTAAAATCTATTAGTAACTTTTCTTTTTCTAGGGACAATCACCTACTAGCTTTGCTTTGGATTAGGATTTGATTTTAAAACTATCCAAAACATTCAAACTCTGACATAATGGACTATATTTAGGAAATCCAAGTTTGTAGAAGGTGAACTGGAAATCTCCTTTGACACAAGATTCAAGTAGGAGGTCGTGTGAAGTTGACTAGAGGAGATATCCCTATAACACTCATTCGAGCATACATCGTAGTTGTTGCACGTTTGGGGACTTACTCAATACCACCTTTTGGCCCTATGCGGTGTTGGTGTTGTTTGAGTTTTAGACTTTGCTATCTTTCCCATGCGTATTGAGGAGATTGAAGACTGTTCTACAAGACCCTCTCTACAAGGTTGGTAACCTTAGTATCTTGAATTCTAGGGCTCATACATAGGTGACAATGGAGGGTTATTTCCACTGTACCTAGGAAAAATGTGGGAGGAAATCCCTTACATTCGATTTGGGAAAGTGGTTTGGTGATTCAAGCTCTAATTGGACCCAAGGAGGTGTATTGTGGACCCTAGGTAACTATCCTTCATCCTTCACTTGTTTGTTTTGGGCACTGATCATGCTAAAATTTCCTTTGGAAGGCATATTTTTTTGCATTCTTTAGATACTTAGGATTTTTTCATAGTGGTGTGTTGTTTACTATATTTGTGTCTTAGTTGGCCCTAGGTGCTTATTGATTTGAGTCTTTAGCTGTGGAGGATCATCCTATTCATAGATATAGAAGGCTACAAAACCTTCCTACACTCATTGTGGAGCCTCCATCGCCACCTCAGCGGTGAAGAATAAACACAAGTGGCTATAAGCAAGCATCACATAATCCTAATGTGAGGGCTGCTCCTAATGAATCAGTAGTAGATGATTTAGCCCAAACACCTTGTGCCATATCTGCTTTATAAGTCTTTGTAAAGTTTCCCTTTGCAACGAACTACACTTTTGGCAGCCATAAGAAGTCTTGTTTCCACCAGTCTTATGGTGAAGTTCATATGCTTGATATCAAACACTGGTTATCATACCACACTGCCTTCCATATTAAAGTTGTCCATGGTGCTAAGACCATTGGACGAATTGTGGTGGATGAAGGCATGTCTATGTTCGTGATGGTCATTCCATCCTCATGGTGTTTTTCTTCTTTTGATATCGAGTTAGCGGGGAAAGTAGTTTTGGTAGAGATTGAGGTAGCGAATGCTTTTTTGGATTATAACTTGTTATTATGGAGGAGTTAGACATATGCTATGCAAGCTATCCCATTGTCCATTTTTTGGGTGTTAGTCCTTCCTCACGAGGGAAATATTGTTACTATTGATTAATTATCCTTCACCCGAAAACCGTCTCCATGGTTGATCAAGCACGTCCATCCAGTGAGAACTTGGGAGTGGGAATGTTTTCATCTCTCATGGGCACTTTTGAGTTTCCTGTTCCCGTTAATTACATCGATTCGACTAACATTAGAATGATGTAGTATATGGAAATTTCTTTGCAATCTATAACCTAATTGATTCTTGGATCTTACCAACTAATGTCGAACGTGTAGTGCCCTTATCCGTGATAGAAATTGTTTATCAAGCTCTTCAAGAAACTGCCATGGATTCCATCTCTATTCCTTCAACCTCTGAGGAGTTAGATGTTGATTACACACCTGCGTGGGCTATGGAATCCACCCATTCTTTTGACTACTCAGTCATAGTTTTTCCTTCGGTCGAAGCCATTATGGAAGCGATGGTAGGCATTGAGAAACCATGGGAGGATGTGCATAATAGATCCTATTTTCTTCCAAATTTGAGCAGGATATAGAATGGAGAGTTCCATGTGAGACTCTGTGGAGATGTATTAGGATATTTAGACACTCAGGAGTTAGTTAATATCAACTTTTGTAATATATCCGTTAGGTAAAGTGTGTTTCTTTAGTATGCATTAGTATGCATTTGTAAATATTCTAATCCGACGGTCACAATATGTTCTAGACATAAAGTGATCCGACAGTTCAACTTCTCTTAGATCATACCTACCATTGATCCATGATCTCTATTTAAAGAACATGGAGGGTCCTTGGCTAGTTGATCGATTATGATAAGCTCATTTGTAACTTTCTTTCTTTTGCATAATAAATTGCTCCAAGTTGCTATTTGGCTGGGGACGTGGATTGCTTCCATCTCGAGGGTTTTAACCATGTCAAAATATCAGTGTGTTGATCTATGATCTATTTGTGTGAGTGGATGCTCTTAGTTTTTGATCTTTAGGGAGTACCCTGCGTACCCAAACATGGTATCAGAGCGTTTATGAAGAGCCTCTTCCGTTTGTGATCTAGATCTTGAACCAGTGTTACCGAAACTTTGAAAGGGTTTCTGGTTCTGGGTTTTTTATGCATTTGTGACATATGGGATCTATTCCATTGTGTTCGAAGCATTGTTTACATTGGGAAATAATTTTCATTTCATCGAAAACCATTTCTGTTTGATCCAGAAACACCCATTTCGGCAAATATGAAGGTATAATCTTACAGTGACAAATTTGTTTTATTTTTTTAATCTCTCATATGCTTATAGTTTTTATTATTTAGATCTTTATTGTTTTTAGTCTCGAATTGTTGGCTTCCTTGTCTGCGTATGCTCTTTGCTGTGCACCTTACGCGATCGCAGTGAATCAGAAACAGAAAGGGAGAGGGTTTTCTCGGTTGCGTATGCTGTTTGCCGTGCACCTTGTGCAATCGCGACGAATCCGAAACATAGATAAAACATAGAATTTTTGGGTAATCTAACGAGATCTAACTCCACAAGTGTGGAAAAGCTTATTTGTTTTTTGTTTTTCGGTTTGTGGTGTGATTTGCAGGAAAAAGAAGCAAGCACAAAAAACGAGAGAGAAGAGTAGAAAAAAAAAGAGCCCCCTTCCTCATTCCCTTCTTTTACGTACATTTTAAACTTAGCTCACTTGGTCCAAAGTTGCTTTATTCCTTAATAGGTCTTAAGTTTAAGTCTTATTAAATTAATTTTTAATAGTGCATGCAATTTCTACTTTTAAGTTACTTTATTGTAAAAGCGCATCTCACTTAAAAATAAAATAAAATAAAAAGTGAGTCACTTAAGTTTTTTATTGCTGCACTATTTAAAGTACCATTATTGTAAAAGTGAACATCACTTATTTTACAAAAGTGATTCACTTAAAAACAAATTTCTTGTAAGTGATTGTCAAAGGTTCATTTTGGGAAGAAGGGGGTTCTTTTTTTTGGTTGGTCAAGTTAATATCTGCCACGTCACTATTGGGGACATCTTCAACATTTTCTTTGATCAAGCATAACTTCATCATTCAGAATCAGTTTTCAGTGCCAGTTTTTTTTAAACAGCTTATTTTTTCATGCTCTTTGCATCTAGATAGTTAGTTTCTATTTTTTCAGCCATTATTTTATGATATGGCTACCCCTTGTGATATTCTACTTACTAGTTCCAATTATTTCTCATGGAAATCTCGTATGGAAGATGTTCTACGAAGTATGGGACTTTTTCAGAACTACCTCAAGGAAAGAAACAAAACCCACTGATGATGATAAGAAAATAAAATGGGAAAATAGATGTGATGAAGCTCGTGGATTGATTGGGATGTCAATTTCTACTGATCTGCGATTCCACATATCTGGAATTGATGAACCTGATAAAGCTTAGAAAAAGTTGGAATATGTGTTTGGTAAACACAATGAAATTCGAGGTCATCAACTTGAGAATGAGTCGATTTCTTTGAATCCAAGTGATTTTTCATGCATTCAAGATTATTTATCTAAGTATAAAACTCTTAGACTCTTATGTTAAGAATACAATATTAAGAAAGAAGACAAACAATGTATTTATCATATTCTTTCCAAACTTGAACTTGCATATTCTATTTTTGTATCTACATTTTACTCCATGAAAGAATCCTTGAATGCAACTGGCTATCAAGAGCCTAATATTGAATCCTTTTGTGATTCCTTAATTAGAGAGCAAGCTAAGCTCATTCATCTTGGAATAATTAACAATGCAGATACATCTAGGAAAGCCTTATTGTCCCAACAAAAAGAAAAGTCCAAGCCTCCCAAGAAATATAATTTTTGCAATAATAAGCCAAACAAGGGTCCCAAACCCTCTCAGTTAGCTCTTTCTTTAAAAACTGACAAAGGATCCAAGCCAAAAAGAAAGAAGACTGAGCGTCATTGCAATTTTTGTGGAAAAGATAATCATGATGAATATAAGTCTTTCAAGAAGATGGCAGCCTTGAAAGCAACAATGAAGAAGCACCACATCAGCCTAGATTCGTCTTCAGAATCTACCTCTCATGGACATGCACTTTGTGCTTCTGGGTACTCTTATATTTCATCTTCTTCTTCTACTTCAAATGAATGGCTCCTTGATTCTGGAGCATCTTATCATATGGCTAAGGATCAAGCATACTTTTCTACTATGCATGAATGTAAAACCAAACAAATATTTGTTGGTGATGGTAGTTCTGTAAGTGTTGTAGGATCTGGAAGAGTTCCAGTAGAAAATGGTCATTTTAGTGATGTACAATGTGTTCCAAGAATTTCCTACAATTTGTTGTCAGTTTATCAAATCACTCATTCTAGTGAAGGTACAACTGTAATGTTTACACCTCAGCAAGTTGTAACCAAGGATTTTAAATATCCTCAACATGTCCTAGCTACCAGAATTGTTGATGATATTACGAGATTGTAAAAATTTAACAACTTTGGGTCATCACCTTTTCTTTCAGTTTTTGTTGCTCATAGTGATAACTTGAGCAAACTTTGGCATGAGCAATTTGGTCACTTAAATTATTGCTCATTGCAACAACTATGTAAATACAATATGGTGACTGGTATTCTGATGGTATCTTGCAAGGATGGTGTTTGTTTCGGTTGTGTACTTGGAAAACATCATCGGGACAGTTTTAACAAACGTGCCTCTTGGCACGCCTCGGTTCCCTTAGAGCTTGTGCATAGTGACTTTGTGTGATCCTCTTCCATCTGCTTCCTTTTCTGGTTTCAAATATTTCTTAACTTTCATTGATGACTACTCCAGATGCACTTGGGTTTACTTCCTAAAACTTAAGAGCGAAGTATTTAACATGTTCTTGTCCTGCAAGGCCCTAATTGAAAAACAATCTGGTCATCAAATTATTAAGTTAAGATCTGACAATGGAGGAGAATATGTTAACAAAAAGTTCACTACTTTCTACACTGAACAAGGAATCCAACAACAACACACTGTTCCATATACACCACAACAAAATGGTGTAGTTGAATGGAAGAACCGCACTTTAAAAGAAATGTCTAATTGTATGATCCAATCTAAGGGACTAAGTCTTCAATATTGGGATGAGGCCATAAATTGTGCAAATTAAATAGTTAATCACACAGCCACTAAATTTTTACAACGTATAACACTAGAAGAAACATGTAGTAAAATTAAACCAGATGTAAGTCACTTCCGTGTGTTTGGTATTGAAGCATGGGCTCAGATTCCAGATGAAAATTGGAAAGCATTGCAGCCTAAAAGTGAAAAGTGCATATTTGTTGGATATTCTTAAGATCTAAAAGGTTATAGAATTCTTCAGCCACATTCTCATGATATAATCATTAGAAGAGATGTTAAATTTGATGAGAATCTCTTGGCCTGTGAGCCTTACTTGGCGGTGTGCCATCTTTATCCTGCGAGCCTGATTCAACGATTGTGCCTTCTTCTACTTCCAACTTCCTTGACAGGTTTCCAACTCCCATTTCTGATGATGACAGTGAGGATGAAAATCCACCTCCACTTGCTCATGTTCCTCCAGTTTCACTAACACCAATGCTTCCTCGATGGGTCCGTTTAACATGTGAAGCAACTGGTGATCTTCTCGATGATCCTAGAGATCAATGTCGAACACATTCTTAGTTTCAGTGAGCCTCTTCTCTTTTGGCTCAAGTTTTCGAGAATCATGATCCATAAACTTTTGCAGAAGCTTTAGGAAATACAGATTGGGATATAGCTATGGATGAAGAATATCGTTCCTTAATGGCGAACGATACTGGGGATCTTGTTCCTCTTCCAAAAGGAAGAAAACTTGTCAGATGTAAATGGGTCTACAGAACTAAGTATGCATCAGATGGAAGTGTTGAAAGACTTAAGGAAAGGTTAGTTTCCAAAGGTTTTTCCCAAGTTGAAGGGATTGAATACAATGAAACCTTTGCTCCTGTCGCAAAAATGAACTCCATCCTCCTTGTTCTTTCCCTTGCAGCCTTACATAACTGGGAAGTCCATCAAATGGATGTCAAGTCTTCCTTCTTACATGGTGATTTACATGAGGAAATTTACATGGAGCAACCTCCTAGATATGTTTAGAATAACTCTAGCCTTGTCTGTCTCCTTAAGAAATCCTTATATGGCCTTAAGCAATCTCCTAGAGCTTGGTATGCCAAAATGGATAGCTTTCTCCTTGACACTGGTTTTTCTAGATGCCATTCTGACCCCAATGTCTATACCAAGAAAGTAGGAAATCATCTCATCATACTTGTTATTTATGTTGATGATCTTATCCTTACTGGTAGTGACCCTAAGCTTTTAACCCATGTGAAATCCAGTCTTAAGCAAAATTTTGAAATGTCAGACTTAGGACATTTGCATTATTTTCTTGGTCTCCAAGTCTTGCAAACCAAAGAAGGAACCTTTCTTTCCCATCCTAAGTATGCTTGTGACCTTCTTCGTCGCCTTCACATGGAAGATTGTAAACCAAACCCTTCTCCCTTCCAGTCCGGAGTCAAACTTTCTGCCACTTATACTTCCCCTGAAGTAGATGCCACCTTGTATCACTAGCTTGTTGGTAGTCTCTTATACTTGACTCATTCCTGTCATAACCTTTCCTTTGCCGTTGGTCATGTTTCCCGTTATATGTAAACACCTCATGAAATTCTCTGGAAAGCAACAAAAAGAATACTTCGATATATTTGAGGTACAATTTAGTTTGAAATTCATTACAGTACAGGGGGAAATCTTTGTTGGTTGGTTTCACTGATTCAGATTGGGTCGACGATCCTGATGATCAAAAGTCTACTGCAGGTTATGTTTTCAGTCTGGGATTTGGACCTATCACTTGGGCTTGTAAGAAACAACAAGCTCTTGCTTTTTCTTCAATAGAAGCATAATATCGAGTCACAGTTAATGCCAGTCAGGAAGCTTTATGGCTTGGACAGATCCTTTTAGAGTTTGGATTCGAGCAGTAACATCTTACTCCACTTGGGTGTGATAGTCAAAGTGCCATCAAGCTTGCCAAAGATCTAGTTCTACATCAACGCAGCAAACACATTGAGCTACACATGCACTTCATCAGAAACCTTGTTCATGATTGTATTCTTGAAGTGCTCTATTGCCCTACAGATGATAAATTTGCAGACATCTTCACCTAGTCTCTTACAGAAGCAAAGTTCTCTAAACTTTGATCTATGTTAGGAGTTCAGGAATGTGTCATTAAGGGGGGATAGGCTCTAATGCCTCCTTCCTTCTCCTAATAGTGCCACTTTTGTAAATCCTTCAATCCTATCCCAAGTTGTTCTTAAGGGGGGATGTTAGGATATTTAGACACTTAGGAGTTAGTTAAGATCAACTTGTGTAACATATCCATTAGGTAAAGTGTGTTTCTTTAGTATGCATTTGTAAATATTTTAATCCGATGTTCACGATATGTTCTAGACATAAAGTGATCCGATGGTTCAACTTCTGTTAGATCATAACTACCATTGATCCGTGGTTTAACACTCGATTGGTCCATGATCTTTATTTAAAGAGCATGGAGGGTCCTTGGCTATTTGATGAATTACGAGAAGCTCATTTGTAACTTTCTTTCTTTTGCATAATAAATTGCTCTAAGTAGCTATTTGGCTGGGGCCATAGACTGTTTCCCTCTTGAGGGTTTTAACCATGTCAAAATATCGGTGTGTTGATCCATGATATGTTTGTGTGAGTGGCTGCTCTTGGTGTTCGGTCTTTTGGGAGTACCCTGTGTACCCAAACAAGATGTTGATAAACATATTAACCATTTATCTAAAGAGGGAGTCTTTGCTGAAGGGAACATGGCTAATATATTGGAAACGACATCGATCAACTTATCTACAAACCCTAATGTCATCTAAAACATCTTTATCGGTGTTGACTGTTCTCCATAAGAAGTTTGCATTTATATCAATCTATTTAAAGAATTTCACGGCATTTTTTCTTGGTCATATGAGGAGATGTCGGGCATCGACCCTTCCATTGTTGAACACAAGAATAAAAATGATAGGGGGTGTATGGATATTCCTTGGTAAGACTTTGAGGGAGGTTGGTGATTTCTCCAAGTCAAGTTTAAAGGGGGGATTGTTAGGTTTAAGCTTAACTCGAGAATGAGTCATACGTGGTTGAGGTCTAACACATAGTTTTTGGGCACATGGTTTTTGTAGCCCATGGTATTTTTTCGTGGTATTGGTGTCCCATGGTATTGCATGTAAAGAAGCCTTTATAAGGATTGAGGAGGCTCCATTGTAATGTGTCTTGGAGGTGAGAGGTGGCTAGCTCACTTGGCCCGTCTTGGATGGTTTAGGTCAAGGGAGATGATAGATCTATTATGGTGGTTTTTCTTAGTTTTGGGGTTTTCACATAAATATGGTGTGTCTATCTCAAATGTTTTGCTATGTGGATTTGTGTTATATCATTATTAATTATATGTATGCTCGGTTAAATCCTGAGAAAAACTTACCCTAATGCTAAACTTGTTGGACAAAAGCTTCATCCAGTCACTTCGAGGAAAGCAACAACTGTCAAAGTTGAAGTGGAAAAGCTGTTAAAAGTCGGTTTCATTTATCCTATTGCAATGATGGAATGAATTTTCAATCCAGTTCTAGTTGATAAAAAGCAAGGTGTTGTCCATGTGTGTACTAAGTTTCGGGATTTGAATAAGGAATTTCCTAAGGACAACTACCCCACACCATTTATTGATTAGATCATAGATGAGTGCGCAAGGAATGAAGTGTTCTCTTTTATGGACGGATTTTCAGGATACAATCAAATTCAAATTAAACCTAAAGATCAAGATAAAATTGCTTTCATTTGTCCTTGAGGTAGATTTGCTTATCGGAATATGCCCTTCGGTTTGAAGAATGTTGGAACTATGTTCCAACGAGATATGAACTTCTCTTTCCATGAAATTAAGCACATAGTTGTGCATTACCTGAATGATCTCCCTGCATGATTTATAAAGAGATGGGATAATCCAGATCATTTGCTACTAGTGTTTAAACATTGCAGACACTACAAGATTCATTTGAATCCTGATAAGTACGTATTTTGCATCGAGTCTAGATGATTGTTGGGTTTCATAGTGTCCAACAAAGGAATCATGGTCGATCCATTTGTTATCACTCAGAATGTACCCAGGTTGTAAAAGGCAAACTCCAAGGTAACAACAAAACCACTTTAGAAAGAAACTGGTATTTTCTTCCAGAGAGGGATCTCTCAATAAAGATTTAACAGGACCAAATATAAAATAACATTTAAAGATTTGTGTATTTGGCTGAAACAATCACATAACCATTGGGCATGGAGTCATATACATATAAAAAATATCACAAAGATGTATACACAAGATTTACCAAAGGCAAGGTAATCACATCATCACAGTCATTCAATTTGATCCAGGTGAAACAGAAAAGATGAGGGAACAGCCCATCAATATAGAGCATCAAAGACGAATTCTATATCAACTTTAGCAGAAAAAGTGTATAAAATATTTGAAATAATGACTAGAGCATAAACATATGAATTCTAATCACCCAACGCTATATTTCAGATATGAAGAAGAAACAAAATGAAGTGTTACACAGGAAATACGATCACGTAGAGAAAGAAACACAGACTGTAATATCAACGACACATGAATCTCTGGTAAACCTTCATGCATTCACTTTGGTATTCAAAAATAGATATGTTCTCCAAAAATTACTTTCTCTCGATGGGTTCCAACCTCCATCTCTTAAAAGACATGCAAATTTATACATAAAACAATAGCTCTTCCAAGAAGATCAATAACTGAATGATCGGCGTGATTAAGAGTTTTGTAACCGAATTCCTAACACCTAGGAAGTTTGTTACAACTCCACTCCTAACAGATCATAAAGTACAAATCAACTTGATAACAAATTTTCGCCTAGCCAGCCTCCACGTCTTTGCCCCATCAGCTCCACATCTTTGCCCCATCAGCTCCATGTCTTTGCCCCATCAGCTCCACAGTGCATAACACCTGTTTCTAGGGATGAAGAGTATACTTTGTCTTTCCAAACCGCTCCACGGCCTTCCACTGCTCCGAATTTGGGGTGTCACATTCTGTCATTTCCCGAATTGATACCTCGAGCTCCATATATGCTTCATAGGACTTTTTGGGCAATCTGCTTCTGATGATGGCAAACTTCTGCAGGATTTCGAAATCTTCTGTTAACATATCCACAATGGTATTCCCTGTTAGGATTTTCTCCAACTCATTAAATTTGGAGTGGTCCATGCGGCACTGGACAAGTAGGTTATGATAATGTTCTTGTGAGAACATCCGTCCCTCCTCATCCCAGAAGGAAGGCAACCCATCTTCGAACAGCTCTTTAAAATCCTGTTTGAAATTATTAACCTGCAAAAGCAATCCTTCTGATTTATCTTGGACCGTCTTGATTAAGTGATGCTTGTGGATGATTTTCTTTGCCCACAGCACTATTGATACTCTGTCTTTTATGCCCAAATCATGCAACTTTTGATATGTCAGTGAATTCAGAAAATTCAGTGTGTTCTGAGCTGTAGTAAGAGGTCTTTTCTCCATATGTTCATTTACCAGTTTTAATCTCTGGTGAGCCAACTTTATCAGTATATTCAAATCATCAATAAAATTTAGATAGTGTCTGAACTTGGTAATCTCTATAGACAAGGTATCCCAAATGATATGCTTTGCCCCCTGAAGAGGGCCTTTCCCAATGCTTCTTTCTTTTAACTCATCGAATTTTTTCTGCAATTGATTCTTGTCCTGCAATACTTGTTTCTTACTTTCACTTACCTTGGCCAATTCGGCTTTTATCTTTTCGTTCTCTGCCTTCAACTCTTTAATCGCTTCATCCTTCAAACTCACCTGGGACATAGGCACCAACAAATCGTCTGCAGAAAAATTATCCAGTGGCTTGTCGATGTTCACAATGGACAGGTCTTCATCAGTGGGGGTTTGACTCATTAGCTCCTCCATAATTTCCTTCTCGTCACTTTGGTCCTTTTTCATTAAGGAAATTTGGGACAATAGTTCATCCCGCTCGGCCTCCCACCTGCCCTTTTCTTCCTGTAGCTCGACAACCTTTCCTTTATACTCCATCATCTCTTGATGGAATTTATCCTTTTCCTCTTGCAAAGCCATTAATTCAGCCGACTGGACATGCTCTGAACCTGGAATCTTCAGCTTTTTCTTCAAGACCTGGAGTGCATTGTCTTTTTCCTCTAGCATCCTCTTGACTGCTTGGGTGCTGTCTGAACTAACAATGTCTGTTTGCAGTTTTCTAATCTGAATGACATTTGCTTTATTCTCAACCTTCTCATGCTTCAATTATATTTCTAATTTGTCTATCAAAACTTGCAATTTATTAATCCTTACCATGGCTTGCAATAAGCCTGAGTAAATGATGTCACTAGTCTGCTTGTGCAGTTGTATTTTATCTGGAGTACTGATTTTGTCCAGCCGGATCTCCATTTCAGACATCTTCTTGTCATTTACTATAGCCATCTTAAATGTATTTCTCTCAGCATCTCTAGCAGAAGCTAGAGAGGTTTTTGAACTGTACAAACTTCTCACTTTCGGGAGCAAATTTCTTGTCTCCTCCAGGGACTGTTTCCTCTTTTCCATATAGCTGGTTTTGATCTCTTCTTTCGACTTAAATGCCGGGGTTGATTCTGAACTGTCTACATCACCTTCTACATTTTTAAAAGATAATTGATTCACTTGCACTGTTTTCATGGGAATTAGGGCAACCTTTTTAAAACCATCAGAAACTTCCTCATTTACCATTTCACCACCTTCAAGCAGCTTTGCCTTTTTATGGGACCCCTCTTCATCTACTTCCATACTTTCAATTTCGGACAAACTCCTCTTAACTACAATACTAGCACCTTCATTAGACTTTGATCCCTCAGTAAACTGCATCAAATTGGCCGTTTCAGCCAACCCCTCAACAGATTGGTGATCAAAGGGTTTATTCTTGTTTACTTGCTTTCTCAAAGAGATCACATGGTGGGGATCGTAGTTTACACTTGGCTCTTTTCGGAAATCCAGACTCTCTAGCAATTTTTCTATAAAAGCCAAGGCACCTTTAATTTTAAAAATGAAAGTGCCCACCTTAAGCAGAAATTTTATGTTTGAGGATTTTTTGAAAGCACCAAAGTGCTCTTCTTCAGACTGTAGCCTCTACCTCATAAATTCTAGAGCAAAAATCCTTGGGGTTAAAAAGGCAGGTAATTTATATGGATGCCCTGTAAATCCATAAATCCTTAGCACAGTAGAATATTTCTGTAGAAACCAGTCCCCAATGCGGTCCTCAGGTGAGGACTGCATCAAGCTTTTCATCTCGTTCAAGACGCAAGGCAATTCCTCATCAAATAACATTTTATACACTTCTGACATTATTGAATTAGCAAACTCGAACATGTTAATTTTCTTTGGTAGATCCGAAGAACAGATGGTATTTAGAAACTGGAGTTCATTTACATTGGAACATAATAACATGTTAAACAGGTAGGTCTGGAACCTAAAAAACCGCACCCTTGGAAACTCGCTTAGCTGAAGATGGATTGCTTCAGCTAGGTATTCGTCCAGACTAAAAACTGGGGTTGACTGAGACTCAGAATCAGCGGAACTTATTCTCAACAAAAATCCGAGAACAACCTCGCTCACACAACAATCATCATCCAGACCTAGAATTTGACAAACTAAAGAAATGACTAACTGGACTTCACTCTTAAAAATATGTACAGGATAAGGTAGGAATACACCATCTAGAGATTGACCATCCTTTAGAACACTAGACAGAAATCTGCAGCGGGTTTCGGCTTTACACTTCTTGTATGATTCGGCCAGGATTGACTCGTTTACTGCCTCACGACTATCCGGGTAATTTTCGGGTAAACTGAGGTTCTCCCGGATGACTGTAGCACTGACCTTACACAGAATTCGGGATGTAGACTGACTAACAATAATCCACTGGGACAGGGAGTAATTGACCGCACACCACTCTGCAAACTCCGGGAAATGGAGGGTTTGCTCGAGGGCGAAGTAGTATGAAAAAGACTTGCACACATTCAATACATCGTTGCCTTGGGAGTTGTAATACCATAGTTTTTCCTTAGTGACAGAGACGCTCCCTACGGATAGGAAGGGGTCGCACATGCCCCTATCCCTGTCGACTAAAAACTCCTCTCTGTCATCTACGACCTGACCAGACACTTGAATTTCTTTCCCCCAGTCCATTACTCAATTTACAGGGGAAACTTGGATGGAGGAACTACAGGGTTTAAGTCTTACCTGGCGGACTGTAGAGGCGCGTGCTCGGAGTGTGCCTGAAACTGACAACTGGAAGCTTCTGAATCGGCTCGTCCTTTTCACCCTTCCCGAACAAATAAAATAATCAATCATAGAAGTCAACCCGTCTTTTATAGGCCCCCACTCCGGCTTTCCATACCGTACTTTTGTCTCCGGATCCTACCATAACTCGCCACGTGGACAATAATTTATTTCCCGCAACCACCATCTATCCCTATGTGCCGTGCACTTCCCTTCTCCTGACTCATCCAGGACCATTGATCTAACCCTTCCTTAATTTATGACCCTTGGATCATGTGCCACGTACCTCTTTCCGCTGGGCATCCTGATTTTAACCACCGCGCAACTTTGAGCTCCGGAATCGTCCGCAACCATCGATGTGATAATCTTTAACTTTCCACCGTCGGATCAAATGCCACGTACCAAATTCCACTGGGCGCTTGGGGCTTATCCGCCGTGCAAGTCTAATCTCCAGAATCGCCCACAACCGTAGATGCGACTAACCCTTATTTGTGGGCCGTCGGATTAGGTGACACCTACCAAATTCCGCTGGGCTTCGTCGTTTTAACCACCTCGCAACTTCATGTCCCAGAATCATCAACCGCCGTTGATCCACTTCGCCTTTAATCTTCAACCGTCAGATCAACCGCCACTTAATCATTTCGCTGGGTGCTTTGGATTTATCTGTCGTGCAGATTTTGGCTCCGGAATCAATCCCGACCGTGGATGTGGTCTAATCTTACCTCTCCACCGTTGGATCGGGTATCAAGTACTCGATTCCGCCGGACTCTATCGCTTTAACCAACATGCGATTTCATAAGGAGGATTAAATATGGACCGTGGATTTGCCCGAGCTAGGTTGATAGCCGTTGATCTGTGCACCCGATAAACGCCCGGACAAACATGATCCTCCTCGCATCTCTGAGAGTGCAGAGACAATCATGGCCATTGATTTCTATCCTTTCAATTCGCACCATCAGATCTTTGACAACGGGTTCACTTTTTTTTTTGGGGTATCATCATATTCTTACAATATATCTTTTAACTAAGGTTCTACAAGCAACCTATTATCTCTTCTTTCATCATGATTGTTCATCCCCTTTGATAAATACTGGTGTTAACACCATTGAAAGTAGAGGCCATTGTAAATCTACCTCCTCATAATATCCATCAACTTCAAATCCTACAAGGCAAGTCTAATTTCCTCAGACGTTGATAGTTAACTATACTAATATAATGAAAGGTTTCATGCACATACTCAAGCAAGATACCCCATTTCTATGAGATGAGGTGGGTTAGAACTCATTCGAGGCTTTGAAAAAAGTGTTATTAGTAGCCCCTTTGTTGAGTCCACTGGATTATACTAAATATTTTATATTGTATCTCGCTGCGCCTGATTCCACGGTTGTCATAGTCTTATTTCAGAAGATGACTAGCTCTAGGAGCATGCCCTATATTATCTTAGTCATGCTTTAAACATACCTAAACTTAGGTATTCTCATGTTGAGAAGTTAGTGCTTGCAATTATTTATGTTCTTCAAAGGATTCATGACTACATTTTGCTTTGAACAACCACTGTTGTTGCAAACATTAATCCATTTCAATATGTTTTAACCCGGCTTATAATCGGGGGAAAATTTAATAAGTTGATATTCATACTCCAAGAGTTTGAACTTACTCTTCATCCTATCAAGTATAAAAAGTATTTGGTGTTCACGGAGCTTATCTTAGAGTTTTGTAGTGATTATGATTGATTCTTGGATGAATACATCTTCTCAATATCTACTTTTGATCCTTGGTATGGGGATATCTTAGTGTATCTCTAGACTTTGAAGTGTCCAACAACCTCTTCATGGGAAGATCAATGACGACTACGACATAATGCCAAGAGCTAGCTCATTATTGGTGATACTCTTTATAGAAGAGGGGTATATTCCATTTTACGTCATTGTTTAACTCATGAAGAGGTCGAGTTTGTTTTAAATGATGCCCATAGTAGAGCATGCGGGGGTCATTTTTTTGGGTTGGCAACAACTCATAAGATTTTATGTGCTAGTTATTTTTGGGCCACCACCTTCAAATATTGCATGGAATATGTCAAGTGCTGTCATCCATGCCAATGTTTTACCAAAATGATGCAAGCACACCTAGCTCCTTTACATCCCATCATCACTATGGGGCCCTTCACTAAGTGTGGGGTTGACTTCATTACATGCAACCCAAATTCAACTGGGGGGCATAAGTATATCATTGTCGTGGTGGATTAGTTTACTAAGTGGGAAGATGCAATTCCTTCTGTGAAGGAGGATGGTGAAATAACAAAATATTTTGTGTTCAACAAAATCACTCCACCTTCACAACTCTATATGGGATGTCCTCTTCTACCACTACCTTTGTGATATGTGAATGTGCCTCTTCCATCCTCACAACTTGTTTTTTTCCTCTTCTTGTGATTTCCCTATGTTGGTTTACTCAAATCTTTGTCATGTGAGAGAGCCTCCTCAACATCCTCAACAACAATATTGATGCCTCATCATGTCGGTAGTCATGGAAATGAAGGGTTCCCATCTTATGCAAGGGTTTGCAACCCAATTCATTATTTGTTCCACTATCTTGTAACCAAGGGTTTTTTTGGGTGAGAGCTTCACCACACTATTTTAACCCAACACTTGAATTTTACTTCATCCATGGTGAGGTATCTCTTTGGCCTATCTCTCCCAGTGCACAACTCTGTGTGCAACACTATGTTCCTTGGTAGGTGTCTTTACTATTGAAATTCAAGGTTGTTGTTGGTGCAACGGGTCTCTTGCCTCAACCGTCCTATTTTTGGTCATCCAAAATACACAGTAGTTCATCCTTTTCTAAGGATGACTCCACCAAGATATCCAACATTTACAACCTTTACTTTATATGGTCTTTTCCCACATGTACACTCAAGAATGCTTTGATCGAAGTTGGATTCCTTAATGATCTATGATGACATAAGGAAAGCCTACAAGCTCAGCTATTTTCTTAACAAACCTAGCATAAAACATTATTTTCATCTGTCCCAATTTCTTCCTCCTCATCATTTACATACCACATGTCCCAGATTTGCATAAGAACATCAATCAATTCTCATGGGGTACTAGAGTGTCTTTGGAAAGGTTAAAGATGTCCTACCTTAGGATGACTACATGGTCACCCAACAGAGCCACCATCAAGTCCAATATGCGAAACCACTCCCCAGCCTTGAAAGGTGCATATCGAACTACCCCTGCTCATGGCTTCATAGTTAAGTTCATCACCTTCAAAAAGTCCAAGCTCATCTTAGGAATACAATGAGGTGTATTGTAGTGATTCCTTCACTCAGAAAAATATGGGTTGAACTGGATTCAATCAAGGTTACCATCTTTAATCCACTCATGGTTGTTTTCACAAAACTAAGGTCATTTGGGATTCCTCTTGCGAATCTTATCTATGAACTACAACAAACTTTCCCATACATACTGTCAAGGAACCCAATACATGCATCATTTCCTTTGAAGTTGCTTACACTTGAGCTACTCCCAAGTTTGTTGAATTCACAACCAATGTTGGTCATGCTAATTCCAACTCTTCCAAACTTGGATTAAAAGGATAGTTCATCTAAAAGTGGTTCTTCGAACAAAGAAAGCATAGCATGCAACATACTTATCTTTGGACTTGGGTAACTTCGGTTACATCATTGCTGCAAAGTTGGCCTTTCTTCCGAATGATTACAACCTGTCTATTGAGGTTTCCACTTGTCCTACCAAAGCTTTCACTTTCTAGGACAAGGATTCAACCTTAGCACTAGTTTTCTTTAGTTGCCTCATGTTCACAAGGCACATATCAATGTTCTCATGGTGCCAACATTCTTATTCCTTGAATGCATATTCCATCTTGATCTTTCATGACTTCTCTGTACCATCCATGTCATAACCCATAAATATTTCAACTCTCCTTGGTACATCCAAAGAGTCACTTGCTTACCAATCCATCACCTGTAGTCTTCTGCATTACTAGCCCTAACATTTGGGTGCTTTGTTATTAGGCCCAACATTCTACTTGATCCTTGTGCATAAGTCTTCCTTGCTTGTTTAGGGTTATTTCCAATTTTGTTGACTGTCACTTTGTCGACCATCTCTTTGTCGATGGACACTATATCATTGGGTGATCTGTCTTCGAGTGCTTTACCGTTGGGTGCTCCATAGATGGAGAACCCATGTACAAGGTTGTGTTTCGCACTTTCCTAGTGTTGAATGCTTCAATGATATTGTCCCTAACTCACTTTTAACTGTGATACCAACTATCACTATTGGGACAATTGTGAAGAGATCTCTTAAAAATTCACTTCTGGATCACCTTAAGCTCTGACACAAACTATCAAAACCCAAAGCTTTAGTGCCCAAACTTTGGCGATCATATGACGCTAGCTGAATTTATTCCTAAGGACTTGGTTACTTAAGCCTATTTTTTGATAGACTATGCTTCTTCACTCAATGCATGCCCATACCTTCTTCCTTGAGCTACCCGTTATCTAAACCTGTTGTGTCCAAAGGCCTTGCCCAACCTGCTCTTGGACTTAACTTTTGTATGTGTGTGTTGTTTATGTTAACCCAATTATACTTAACTAGTGCAATAGTGTAACACAAACATGACATGCATAACAAAACACATATAAAATGGGTCCCCAAACCCGGGTATCAACAAGTATTTATTGAAGATAAACAAGTTAAAATGGGTGAGGTCCAGGAAATGGCCGCTACCTTTGTCATAAAGGGGGATCTAGAAGAAGCCTATGACCTGAAATACAACAAAAAAAAACCTAGGTTCTCTTACCCACTATTTCCATGTGTGCTTATTGCACCTTTTTCTTCTTCGAAAGCCCACTTGCTTGCAACATTGAATATGCCCACCTTTGGAAACAACTCCTCCATGAGCAAATATTACCCTTATAATTATCTTAGTAGAAAGATTTTTACCCAACAAACCCTCGACAGTTGATAAAAGACACTTGAGAACGATCACCCTTTCTTCCTACACAAGAAAGATGTGTAATACCATGGATGTTATGCCCCAAACATATGCTACTATTTGTTTGTTATCGTGGCACAAGGTGTCAAGACTATGGAATTGGACTAGCAGTAGCTCCTTTTATGGATGGTTTAAATGATTCTTAAACCCCTATCTTTGTCCTAGTCCTTTACTCGAGGAGCATGGCTTACTTTGTTCTATGTAAACCTTTCCTTTTACACCAATGTTTGTTTAGTGGTAAGCTATACTATTGGAGGAAAAGATCTGTAATAGTATTTTGGGCTCTAATGGAATGCTCTCCCAAGGAATATATATGTTTTATTTGTTGGAAGGAGGTTTTGGGGTAAGTTAGCTACGCAACATCGCGGATGATGCGCAAGGTCAAATATGTCGCGTAAGGTGGAAATCGGCGCGCAAGTTGGAATTATAATATTTTATGTATTTTTGGTCGTAGTTTTGGACCACATTATGTGGATTGTAGTCATTATTTTGTAGTTTCAGGTTAAAAGCAGTTAGGAAGTTGGTCAAGTGGACCATCTTTGTAAATGCGCAAGCCTATAAGTAGATGTAGAGTTGCAAGTGTTAAGAGTGCCATACTTTGACTCTTAGACACTTTTTAGTTCTTGCGTATTCTTCTGAGGTGATCTACGTATGTGTGCTAGAGAACTGTTTTGGAGACTCTGTATTTTGTTGTGAAGATTAATATGACATGATGGAAGTTGAGTAGGCTCATTTTGTCTTTTACTATTTTCTTGTTTTCTGTGATCCAAATATGAATGCAACGTGTATCTGCGATATGGATATGTGAATGACGCGATGTTTTTCTGCTTTAAATGATGTTATACTGTTAGATATGTTTGTGCATCGATGGTTTTGCTGCGATTTCGGTATGATAATGTGATCCGTTGAATGATGATGTAATTATGTTAATGCATAAGTTGAATGGTTAGATCTGTGGAATAAATGTTGGGCTAAGTTAATAAAGAAACACATGGTCCTCCTTCATACTACGGAAAATTGGTTCCGTCAGCTCTCCCTCAAACATCTCGGGTGAGACTTCATCTGCTCTGCAGGTGTTGTTGGATGGGGTAAGACCTATCTGGGCTGGTGCTCAGCAAGATTACGGTGGTTTGGGTGTCGACAAAAAGTGGACCCCTGTCGATGGGTTTTGTGTTAACAAATGGTTCCGTTGTCGGGACCCTAGTGAGAAGAGGATTGAGGACATGTTGTGGCATCCGGCAAGACCGAAGATCCAAGATTGGTTTCACCAAAAGATACAGGAGTTTGCTGAGAAATAAAATTAGAGCCCTGGACTGGCGACATATAGGTGGCTAGTAGAGTATATGCACGATGGTCCACATGAGTACTTTTTCTCTGAATTTTCGATCATCTTGTATGAGTGGTTGGTGCAATTGACATATCACAAGACAAATTTCCAAGGAGGTGAGCCAACGTCTTGGACCCCAGAATTGATCTAGGAGTTGTAGGAGTTAGAAAATAGAGCATCACGACCTGTTGAAATATGGCTTGACAGTATCTTGGAAGGTTATATCACTGAGTTCACAGCCGACACAACTAAATCTTATAGCGAAGAAGAAAGGGAATTTTTCAACGGACCAAGAGGTAGGTTCCTGTTATCTTTGTAGTTGTCCATTAAGATGCTTATTTGCGAAAAAGGTTTATTGAAGATGCACCTCCAGTAGTAGAACTCTAGTGTGCGGAGGCTGCAGGTATCACGAAGAAGAGGGTTGGATGGAATGATATGGGGTAGATGGATGGAAGTTACGATAGGATTATGAGGGAAGCCGAGGAAGGAAGTGGTCTTACGAGAGGAGGAGAAAGGTTTCGGTAAGAGAAGAGGTAGAGGACAAGAGAAAGTCATGCCGTGAACGAGACGCGAAGCCATGAAGGAAGACCGCACGAAAAAAGCGACCCTACAGTGATGAAGGAGATGACCATGATACGCCCAATCCCGAGGAAAGGCCGACATAGAGTGACACTGTACCCACACCTCCATGCACTGCGCCATACTCAGGAAGGAACATGAGTTCGACACTGCCATGTTTGACGTGTCAAAAACACTCTAATAGTAGCCAATCATCGACTGTAGGAAGATGACCCAAGATGGCAGGCGATGATGCAAAGTTACCTCTATTCCATGGAAATAGGACTAAGGATCTCGAGCAATACTAGTTCTTATTTGAAGCCATGTGGACTGTCAAACAAAATACAAATGATGAGGTCAAGAAAGGTCAATTGGTGACGACCCTTCAAGGTCACGCACTAGATTGGTTCATGAAATTTGTACAAGTTCTTACGGGGGCTTCAGCGAAAACATTGGCTGAATTTAGGAAAGGACTAATTTAGGAATTCAGAAAACTGAAATCTGAGGCGCAATACATCACCGAATTGAAGGAGATTAAGCAGTATCCAAATGAAACTGTTTGGGATTTTGATCAAAGGTTTAAGACGCTAATGGCAAGATTAAGCTTTGAGATGAGCGATATTTAGCACTAGGATTGGTTCATTGTGGTGTTACTATCTCATATCAGACTACCATTGATGCAACAAAAGATTGTGACATAAAGCGAGGCTCTGGAGTTTGCAATGAAGTTGGATGCTTCACCTATTGGTGAGCATGCAATTGGCATGACTCAGATCTAGACACAACTAGTGAACTTGATGCTCCAGTTGCAAGATATTAAGAAAGGAAAAGAGCACTGTGAGGAAGTGTGGCGTACTCGATGTATTATAGACTGACATACCAAGGATAATTGTCCAGATTTCTGAAACTACATGTTTTTGGGAGCACCAAACCCATTGAGTTGTGGTGGTATGCTGTGGTGCTGCATTTATCAAGTTTATGGGCATCGACATGAAGATTGTCGATATATGCAGAAGAGGGTTACGAAGTTGACAAATTTATATTGTACATTATGCTGGTCTGTTGGGAATGAAGATAAGGATTGTCGTGCATACGATCTACTCCATGAGAGAACAATGGACATGTACTATGTGAAGGGAGAAGATCATCGAACGATACAACAACCCCAACCATAGCTGGTACAACTTCCACCTCAATCGTAGTTCATACTGCAGCCGCAAACACAGATGCAGTTTGTACCATAGCCGCAACTATAATAGCAGTTTGTGCCACAACCATAGTACAATCAAATGTAGATGGCTCCACAATAGCCACAGTATGTTCAACCAATGCAGCATGTTTAGCATCAACATAATCCCCTGCAATAACAATTCAATTAGTCGTAGTATCAACATCATGGAGAATTTCTAGGAGGGCAAGGTGGAGGCTTTGATCGAGGAGGAGGACGAGGTCGCAGACCAGAGCAATGTTATAATTGTGGAGTATTGGGACACTATCAGAGAGACTTCCTGCAATTTCAAGCACAGTGTACGTATTGTATCGCTGTCGATCACACCATTGATAATTGTCCACATTTTATCGCAAGATGGCAGGAAGGAAATGTTCTATAGTTGCAGAACCAGAACCATAACCAATTGTAGAATCAAAATCAGATGTAGAACTAGAATCAACTTCAGAATCAGTACTAGAATGCAAATAAAAATGTGAATCAACCTATGAATCCACCATTGAACTAGAATTAGGGACCAACTGTTGCGACGATTTCAGTAGAACCAAGAACGCAAGATGCCAATGTTGCTATCATTAATCGAGGAGGTGCGATGATAGGAGAAAATGGCCCGAATCCATAGATTAGGGTGGCTAGGAAGAATAAGGTGCAGTTTGATATCGATGCTGAGAGAGACACATTCTTTGAAGCACGTGATGTGATAGGAAGAAATCCTGGTAAGTTACCTATTTATGAAATGCCCACTGCTTTTGATTCAACTTCGGTAGTAGGACCATCGTGACAACATGATACCTTGCAGAACTTATTTTAAAGTTGTTTGTTGTTGGAAAATGATCCTGATGCTCTTGTCGAGATTAAGAATCTATTACATCGACCGAATAAGGGACGAAAAGAGTCCACGGTGACTTCTTTACATAAGAAAAAGACAAGAAAATAGATGCGCATGAATATTCAGATTGGGGACTATGAGGTAGATTCAATCACCTTGGATCTAGTCTTAGACGCCAATATTCTAAAAAGACAGACATGGAAGTTGATGGGGCCCCGACAATTGGTTTGGTCCCCCGTCTAGCTACGACTGGCTAACCAGTCCAGATTAATGCCGATTAGGCGAGTTCGATAGAAGTTGAAGGGATGAAGACTTATGTTGTTTTTGATGTTATTGACGTTGTTGATGGTGGAGGCTCCTATCGCACGTTGTTGGGGATCAGATGGGACAATTAAATTTTGGTAGTGATTAATTTTAATAAGTGCTTAATGACCTTTGAAAATCAAGACATCTGAGTCATCACTTTGATGGATCCAATTGAAGGGCACAGGTATGTTGAACCAGTGAGGGGTGAAGTTGTAAAGGAATGGGATCATGCACATAATATTTCAGAATATTACATCCATCTGACAGTTGATGGTGAGATCGGTTGGTGCATCTCTAGCTCTACGTCTTTGGTCTTTGATGATGCTCTAGAGAACTGGTAGAATCGAATGCATGAGGTATCGCTTCAGAAGTGTGGCTTGATTATGCAATTATTGTGCCGAGTCACGACTAAGATTGTTGAATTACCAATATATGAAGGACTGCCTGAGTTGTCTGAGTTTCGATTGGAATTTGAAGATAAGGTGTCAGACCCACATCGGTTGTTTGCATTGGAGGAAGCACTGAAGGCCACTCTAGTGCATTGGTGGGAGACCCATAAGAAATCGATCACTTGATATTCGTGGTGTCACAGATTGATGACAGTTCAATTTGGAGACACAGAAGTGTACCATGCTGGAAGGTATGATTGGTAGAATAACCCTGGTGATCATCTGATTGAGTGTCAGAACTTGTGGGCATCGCAACCAAAGGATTAGTGGTTTCATGCCTTTGTCCACATGTTGGATGAGATGCCGCGATCATGGTATGTATCCATCGATTTGCGTAGAGATATCACTACTTGGGAAGAGTTGATGGTTCGCTTCAATCACACCTTCAATTTCACGGATTCCAATCCACATGTTCATAATGCAGTGCAACTCATCCGCAATGTTGTTCTGAAGGTGGTTCTAGTTGCATACCCCATGGATCTGCACACATTGTCAGATGCAGTCGATGATGGAACGCTATAATGGAACTGGAGGACTAGAGGATGGTGATGATTCACGAAACATAAAAAAATCCAGAAACAAAATGGATTCAGGATGTCGCAGCACCTGACGTACTAACAGATCAAATGAATCAGCCATTGAAGATCAGGAAGGTCAACATTGGGACAGAGGAGAACCCAAAATTTGTGAATGTTGGGGACTACTGGGATGAAGAGACTATGGAAAATATCACACATATGTTGCATGAATTTCAATATTTGTTCCCTACCAAGTTTTCTGAGATGAAGGAAATATTGGGAGATTTAGGAGAGATGAAGATTCCGTTGAATCTAGATGCGAAACTGGTAAGGTAGATGCTGTATCGCCTGAATCCCCAATACAAGGAAAGGGTCAAAGATGAGCTCAACAGACTGCTAGAGGCTGGAATAATTGAGCCAGTTAAAGAATCAAAATGGATTAGTCCTATGGTGGTCTAGGACAAGAAGACGGGTTAGGTTCGGATTTGTGTTGACCTTAGAAAATTGAATGATGCATGCATGCATGATCCATTTCTGACACCATTCACTGATGAGGTTCTAGAAGGAGTAGGAGGTCAAGAAATGTATTCCTTAATAGATGGATTTTCTGGCTATCACCAGATCATGATTGCAAAAGAGGATCGCCACAAGACAACATTTTTTACTGAGTGGGCTTGTTTTTAGTACACTATGATGCCATTTGGGATAAAGAATGCCCCTGCGATATTTTCCTGGGTTGTTGTCACCGCATTCAAGGATTTTATTCAAAAGTTTTTGCAAGTTCATATGGATGATTGGATATTTTATGGATTGACTAGGGACCATCTCGAAAACCCGCGACTTATGCTGGAGCGATGTCGACAACATCAGATCATGCTGAACTCGAATAAGTGTATTTTATGCACACCTTTTGGGATGCTATTGGGACACATTGTTTGCAAGCAATGATTTTTGGTTCACTCATCTAATATGCACTGATTTTAAGTTTTCCACCACCTACAAATGTGAAGCAACTGAGAGTGACGCTGGGGCACACAGGATACTACAACAAGTTCATTTGTGGTTATGCTGTTATCACATCAGATATGGATAGGTTTCTTAAGAAGGACGTCGGGTTTTCATGGAGTTAAGAATATCAAGATAGTTTTGAGACGCTGGAGGCTAAGATGGCTTCCACACCAATATTAGTTTTTCCTGATTGGAATAAGGAGTTCCATGTCCATGTGGATGCATCGTCAGTTGCGCTGGGTGTGGTTTTGGCACAAGAAGGAGAAGGAGATCTTGATCACCCGATTGCTTTCGCTAGTCAGAATCAATCATCCATGGAGAAGAGCTTACTACAAGTCAGAAGAAGTAGTTGGTTGTCAAGGATGTGGATTTCCAATTGATTGCTGGACAACTCTATAATCTCAAACCATATGATATCCTAAGGTGACGTGTCCTACCACATGAACAAGGGCAAGTATTGGTAGAGGCACATGCGGGAGTTGCTAGTGGACACTATGGAGGTCGCGCTACTACCATACTGATGTGCTCCACATAGGGCTTTGGTGGCCCAATCTTCATACTGATGCGACATATTATGTGCAGACTTACGATGTGTGTAAAAGAACTGGAAAACTGTTAAGGAGGGATGAGATTCCATTGGTACCTCAGGTGACATTGCAACCATTTGATAAATTGGCTGTGGACTTTGTGGGACCAATCAACCCACCTAGAAAGAGAAGTGGTGCGCGGTACATAATTACAGTTACACATTATTTGACAAGGTGGGCGGAGGGCGCACCTGTTGTTGATTGTACCACCGTGACAACAACTAGGTTTCTGTTTGACAACATTGCTACTCGGTTTAGATGTCCAAGGATATTGATGAGTGACTAGGGGAGTCACTTCATCAATTGCATAGTCAGCGCATTAACAGAAGAGCATCAGATACAACATAAGAAGAGCACACCATATCATCCATAACCAAATGGGACAGTAGAGGCATTCAACAAGGTGTTGGAGCATGTGCTTACAAAGGTGTGTAACACAAACAACGATGACTAGGATTTGAAGATTCTAGTAGTGTTGTGGGAATATCGCTCCACTTACAAAATATTGACAGGGAAGACACCATTCAAATTGCTGTATGGGAAAGAGGCAGTCATGCCTATGGAATACATTGTTCCAATTTTGCGCATAGCGGCAGTGACAAGCATGAATGATGAAGTAGCATTAGAGGAATGATTGGTGCAGTTGGTATAGCTCGAGGAAGACCACTTTGTCGCAGGTTTTCACTAGCGCGTTGAGAAGGAACGCCAAAAATATTGGCATGATTGACATATTAAGAACAAACATTTTCAGTAAGGAGACCTGGTCCTGATGTATGATAGCAAGTTCGCGAAACATCCATGTAAGTTGCAAATGCATTGGCTAGGTCCATATCTCATTAATTCCATTACTTCAGGAGGTGTAGTACAACTGCAGCAGTTAGATGGAGTGGTGATGCCAAAGTTAGTAAATGGTAGCAGGCCGAATTCCTACATTATGGGCCTAGAACCGTGCGATGAAAAAAAAGAAAAAAAGAGAAGAATCTTTTTGTTTATGCATAGTTAGGAGGATGGCACACCAGGAGGAAGTGGATGTGTAAGTAGAGGAGTTGGTATCGCAGTTAGGAGTCCATTACATGACAACCGCAGGGCTGCAACATAGTCAAATCAGTAATAAATGAAGACAGTTAAAGCAGTTAACCGATAACGCTTGTTGAAGTGACGTGTATTTATGGCCGATCCGACCATTGGATTTATAGGATCGTCGACGGATTTAGGTAATTAATGCATGATTTGGTCAAAATGATTAAATTTGATTTAGTCATGATGGAGGTGCGATTGGCTCGATGCCATAAGAAGGGGTTGAATGTGGTTGGAATTCACCATTGTGAAAGATTGAGTGTTGACAGAGTTGCGGAATTGTCATAGAGAGTCGTGTTGTGATTGCATTGAGTTGAGTTGCGGTGAGTGGGTGAGTTTCCGAGTGGAGTAAAGTTGAGTTCCCACTAAACATTGCAGGGCATGATACACTGGCAAGTAATGATTGATATTTTTAGTGAGAGGGATTCACCGGTCATTGTGGTTACTATTGAGGAGGAAGTTGCAAGTATGCTGGTGGGATCTTCCTCTGTTTCGAAGAATAAGAGAGGGGAGCAACGGACTGCGTCCCCAGTTCCGAAGAAGCGACAGATTAGAACGTCTGCAAGGGAATAAGAGGAGGAAACTGTGCAGTCGAGTCCATCAAGATAAAGGGCTATGGAATCATCAGCCCGTGCAGGGGTTTCTGCTGTGGAAATACATGGGTATGTTCCTCCCATGCGGCTCGACGTGAAGCGCAAAAAGATGATAAAGAACCAAAAATACCCAGTGAAGATGCCAACGATTCCGCAAGGTATGGCATGCATCACGGATATCATTCCTGTGCTAATGAGAATGAAGTATGATGATCACGACATGATTGCATCGATGAACATCACGAAGGGTCCCTATGTACCTATGGTAGCAGTAGGAGGAGACCCGATATAACACATTCCATAGGATTGGGCGCATGACTTGGATAGAGCAGGATTGTTGGGATTGATTAACATGCTGCACTTTGGGCAGTCGAACGAAGCAAATGCATGCATGAAGCAACTCTTGGCCTCCTTCCATGGTGAGATTTTGTGGCTGGACAAACTAGTCATAGTCATGGTAGCACTTATTTTAGAGATCATGGGGCTGCCTAAGGATGGGCCAGACCCCTCATAGTATTTTAGAGGAAAGGATAAGGACAAGAGGCTCACAAAAAATTTAAAGAAGAGATATGGTTTGCAGCAAGACGGATGGGCGTACCGCATTGACAACATCAATGATCCAGCTATCCGTATTGGCGCACGTAATTTGTCCAGTAAGATAGTGATGAGGAACAGACCTGATCAGTGCAATTCAAGGGTTATTCCATGCATGGATCAATGTGTGCAAGGAGTATAGATGAATTGGTCGCTATTTTTAATGAACCAGCTAACGGAGGGTGCAATGGTAATTCAGGAAGGGCAGAGGCCGTTTGCATACAATTGGCTAATGATATTAATTACAGTTCTGGCTTGGATGGAGCTAGATGATTACCAAGGAATAGAAGTCGACGTAGTAAATATCTCCAAGGGCGCATGCTACCAGAACCTCTAGTGGTTGAAGGAAGATGGCATACTAAAGGACTGGGTAGTTCAGTTCTGGATCTATTGGGAAGCGCTGTAGGCTGCAGCTGTGAAAGTTCCGTGATTGTCTGAGGAGGATGTGATGAAGTTCCAAGGGGTTTCTCGGTTCGCAATTGGCCTACATGCCATTCATGTGTAGGCATAGTGTGACCCAGAGAAGCAATGGTTTTCGAGACCTTACAAGTTTTTTGATGTAGAACTAGAGACAATTGTCTATGATTGGCCCAAAGCATGGAGAGAACTGGTCAGCCTAGAAGAAGTATCGACAGATCCACCAATGGATGCACTAGTTGATCTGGTACCTGATCATGACCAGCAGAGTCACCATGATTCTGATGAAGAGTCGTCACAGACACCCACTGACTCATAAGAAGAGCGAGTATTTCAATAATCAAGGATGAAGAAGCGACAAGAGTAGGGAGTGACAAATAGCGCATCGCCAGGTATGGAGGTGCAGTTGAACTGACTCATTAAGGCAATTACAACCGCAATGGATGCGACTTGTCAAGAGATGAAGGAGCAAGCAAGAAAAGGATTCGACGAGGTAAAAACTCACCTTGAATCATTAGTTGATGCAGTATTGAAGAAGGAACCAGAGGCAGCTACTATGCAGGAGCTTGGCTTGATCGACACTGGGACATGGATTCAGAATGTACAAATGCCGCCGCATGCGATTGAGACCAATAACAAGGATATCAATGCCTCCCTGCAACAGTTACAAGATTTTTCCATAGACATCAACGCGTTGTCCACACAAACATTGGTGCATATGTAGAGGGTCGCCAATAAGGAGTTGGTAGAGAAAGAACAAAGTATCAGTGGTCAGTTCTTGCGATCGCAGGAGAAAGAGGCAGAAGCGTGGAAAGAGGTTGAATAATTGAAGAAGGAACAAGAGCGCATAATCGTGGATAATTCCAAGGCGATTGAAGACTTGAAGAAGGATAAGGATTGATTGGTGGTCGAGAAAGCGCATCTATGGGATAATAGAGTGTGGTTGGAAGATGAAATTTCTGATGCCTGTCAGCATGCATATGAGAGCATGATGGAATTGGATGCGGTGGAAAAAGCAACAAGGCTTGGGGCGGTCATTGCATAGTTGCAGAGAAACAATGCGAACTTACAGGAACTAGTACATCCATACAAACCGCCTGAACAAGTAACAGAAAGGAAAAGCGCCATGGGGGATTTGGCAACACAACTCAAGGAGATGGAGCAAGAAGCAAAGAAGGTAGCTCAGGATACTAAGCAATTTTGTGGCAGCGTAGTCCAGGATGAGCAATTGGAGCAACTAACCACACAGTTGCAGGAGGTAGAAGGGCAGCTGGAAACATTGAAGACTTTGCTGAGAGCGTTGCCACCAGTTGTTCAGATCACCAAGTTTGCAGAGATGAAGGAGTTGTAGCAAAGTGTTGTAAAGGCCAGGTAGTGTCAGCAGAGGCACAATACATAGTTAGATGAGTTCCAAGATATTGGAGCGCAAATTTATGTTAAGGAAGTTTCTGCACTGTAGGCAGTTCAGGAAGGCAAAAAGGAGGTTACTGATAAGATGGTTGAGCATCCACTAGTGCATTATTGATGGGAAGCCAGGATATTGCTAATAAAGTCAAACAACAGGTCAAGGAGATCACTCAACAATACGATGACTTCAAGCATAATATCCGTGAATAAACCATTTCCAGTTGACGTGGCTCAAGGGTGAGCCACAAGATTGTGTTGGGGGCATGTTGGTAGGAGGTTTTGGGGTAAGTTAGCTGTACAACATCGCGGATGCTGCACAAGGTAAAAGATGTTGCGTAAGGTGGAAATCGGTGCGCAAGTCGGAATTATAATATTTGATGTATTTTTGGTGATATTTTGTAGTTTTGAACTGCATTATGTGGATTGTGGTCATTATTTTGTAGTTTCAGTTAAGAAGTAGTTAGGAAGTTGGTTACGTGGACCATAATTGTAAAGGCGCAAGCCTATAAGTAGATGTAGAGTTGTAAGTGTTAAGAGTTCCATACTTTTCCTCTTGGACACTTTTTAGTTCTTGCGCATTCTTTTGAGGTTGATCTGTATATGTGAGTTGGAGAACTGTTTTGGACACTCTGTATTTTGTTGCGAAGACTAATATGACATGACGAATGTTGAGCAGAATCATTGTGTATTTTCTTGTTTTCTTGTTTTCTTGTTTTCTGCGATCCAAATATGAATGCAATGTGTATCTACGATATGGATATATGAATTATGCGATTTTTTTCTGATTTAAATGATGTTATACTGTTAGATCTGTTCGCGCATCGATGGTTTTGCTGCGATTTCAGTATGATAATGTGATCTGTCGAATGATGATGTATTTCTATTAATGCATAAGTTGAATGGTTAGATCTATGGAATAAATGTTGTGCTAAGTTAATATAGAGACACATGGTCCTCCTTCATACTATGGAAACTTGGTTCTGTTAGCTCTCCTTCGAATATCTCGGGTGAGACTTCATCTGCTCTGTAGGTGTTGCCGGACGGGGTAAACCTATCTGGGATGGTGCTTAGGGAAATCACGGTGGTTTGGGTGTCGATAGAGAGTGGGCCCTTGTTAACGGGTTTTGTGTCAACACTATTTGGGACATAGCTAGCTCAACATGGACAACTAATGGGAATGGGGGCCATGGATTCCACATGTGAGGGGGTTAGAGACTAGGAGTTGTTGCTCTCCCTAACATTACTTGTTGGACCCTATTTTTGGTTATTTTGGTTTATGGAGGTACTATTACACCCTCTTGGATGTTTGGTGGGACCCTCTTGACCAGTGTTCCTTCCCTGGCCTTGGTTTGGTGTCATTTGTAACTCCTCATGTGCTAGTGCACCCTCACTGGCTATTTTTAGCTAGCACTATTTGAAGTGTAACTCCCAACTTTTGATGTACCCGTTTCCTATTCTTGGAATGAAAAACCATGAATGAGTAAATCCTCTACCAATTCAAGTTTCCTATGGAGGAATTCAAGTTAGCCTCTTGTGGTTTGAGTAACCCTAGTGAATTTGAGTTACCTCTCTTAGGAATTCAAATGGTTGTAGAAGGATTTGAATTGGCACTATTTCCTTCTTATTCTTTCTCTTTGAGCTCTCCAGTGTAGTAGACTTCTCTCTTGTCTGGTAAATACATTCTCTTAAGTATGAGATGCATGGTATTATTGAAGATTGAAGGCCCTGTAATGAGGTTTGAAGACCCTATAATGGGGATTGAAGATTGATTTATGCTTATAAAACATGAGTCCTTATCCCATTTCCTGTCTCTATCTAGATCTATCTGATAAATCCTGGGTGAGGGTGGTAGTATCCCGAGGGCCTATGTAGTGAGGGGAGTCACGACTCACTAGGTAGAGTAGATGGAAGGGAAAGTTTAGATGGTGAAAGGTTTAGTTGTGGTTTTCTGATGGTGTTGAAAAGGGCACAACCATGTGTCCTTGTTTAGATATTTTGATTTTGTTTGGTTCTTAGACCCATTCCATTGCACCCAAGACATCGTTCCCAGTAAGGAACAATTTTTGTTTCATTGAAAGTTGTTTCTGTTTGATTGAGATACAACCATTTTTGTGTGGCAATGTTCTCGGTGTTGAGATGAGCGCACCATACCTTTTGGTTTAAGAGTACCTCTCCTATGGATCTATTACCTCAGCTTGGTGGTGAATTTCATGTTGAAATATTCATGAGCATGGCATGTATTTGGCTAGGTGGAACATTGTTCTGTTAAATCTAGTTACCTTTTTAAAAGATGGGTATTTTGTTATAAGATTATTTACTGTATTTTATGAGGTATATGTGCTCATGGATCTGATTTTTATCTCTGTTGTACGGTTGTAGGTGGCAGGAAGTAGATATAATGTTATTTTGGTAGATTTGTTGTTTATATGGAAGCCAATAGATTTGATATTTTTGTCGTAGATCTGGTTTTTATATTGCAACTGATAGATCCAATTTTATCTCTGTTATAGATGAGCTTTTGATGTTGTTTATGTAGTTGTAGATGATAGCTTATGAATCTAATTTTATTTTCATTTACATGGATGTAGGTTACAACCATGAGATATGATGTTATTATCATTTATATGGTTGTATATGGCATCCCTCATATAGAGTTTTGTTTATGTTATTATGGTTGTAGGTGGCAACCAGTAGAGCTGATTTTTAATACTGTTAATATGAATGATTGTGGAAGTGTGTAGATTTGTTTAATTATATGGTTTATAACAACTTATAGAACTGATTTTATTGATGACTTATGTTGTTGTAATAGATATAATAATTAATGTTTGATTACATTCATGCTTGCATTTAACTTGCATTGCATGTGCATTCATAAAATAATATGCATCAAAATTTTGCATTTCTTTTATAAAAAAAAGGGTTGACTATTTCATTTTATTGGATTGTTGGAATGTTGGCCTAGCCTTAGTTACCCTTATTTCGTTGTGCATTACCTTGATTTATCCTCCCCCTTGGGTTTCTAGGTGTCGTTGTCCTTGGAATCAAAGCTAGGGAAATCATAGAGTGGTATCAGAGCTTAGGTTTCAACTCTGTGACTGTTGGGCCTTCTACAGATATATAACTCTGTGTATATGTGTTTGGAATGTATTCTAAATGAAGTTTAAACTCCCGTATATAAATAGAATTGTTTTTTTGTGTGCTAACATTGATTGAAAATGAATACATTTCATCCCCAGTTATGTCAATTAATGAATGAGCATGTAGTGTGATTATTGAAAAACAAATTTTAAACCCTAATCGAAGCAGTGAAGACCAAAGACTTGATAAATATACTAAAGAGAAAGACACAAAAACAAGAGATCAGAGGTTAGAGATGGATTTCAAATAAGGAAATATACCATATAGCCCAGAAGAGGAGTTTGGAAGAGGAGAAACTAGGACAAATAGACACAAAATAAGCAGTGAACCCCTAAGTCCGGAAGATTTCTTAAGAAATTACAGAGAAGATAATGAAAGGATCATTTGCATTTAAGAACAAATCATGCATTATCTAAAACAATTGCAAATAACCAAAAGAACAAATCCAAGAAACAATTAAGATGCCAAAAGACATGTACCAAGAAGAGAGTATGAAATATCTACATTATTCTCAAGAACACCTCATCATATGCCCTCTGAAATGAAGAAGAAAATACATTCATCAAGTAGTTTAGAAAGCATCCCTGGAAGATCCCCAATAAGATATAAGAAAAAAATGTTTGCTCAGAATGAATTGGTGGGAGAACTAAGAAGAATCAAATCCCCAATATTTGATGGGGAAACAAGGCAAGGTGAAGATGTTGAAGATTGGTTGTTGAGATGTAGAAATTTTTCCCAGTTGCATCAGTACACACCAAAAATGGAAGCAAGGGAATCCATCTATAATTTTCAAGTTAAAGCATCCATTTGGTGGGATCATCTAGTCAAACAAAAATATATTTATGAAGATATAATCTCCTAGAGAAAGTTCAAGAAATACGTCCAGAAATATCTCTCAAAGCACTACTATGATAAGAATATGGAGGAGTTATTTGAACTCAAGTTGGGAATCATGACCATGGAAGAGTCTTAGAAAATGTTCGTAGAAATATTTAAGTATGTAGATTTCATAGAGGAAGAGAAAGTGAAGATTAATAGGTTCCTCGGTGGTGTACTGCATTCCTATAAAGACAAGATCTAGTATGACAAACAAAAGACCCTTGAAGATGCCATTTGGAAGGAAAAGTATCTCTATGAGCATAATAAGAACAAAGATCCATATCAGAAGGACTAGAAAGATAAGAAAATAGACATGAAATAATAGAGAAATAAAGGATTCAAGCCTCCATCATTCATAAACAATAATAACTCATATTATCAAGAGAAAATAAAAACCAAAGGGGAAGAACATTCATACAAAAATCCAAGACCAACTGTTGAATGTTGAATATGTAAGGAGAATCATTATTCTAGGCAGTGTCCACATAATGGAAGAACCATTAACAACATTAAGGAATCCTCAACTGTTGGTGATGTTGGAAGAAGTGTTCCAAGAATCTATGCAGCCCTGAATGATAGACAAGTTGATCATCAGTCCTAGATGATTAAGGTAGTAGGTAAGATTGCTAATGTACCTATAGCTAATTTATTCATTCTAGAGCCAACCATAGCTACATTACAACTAACATAGTTGAGATATGTTACTTGAATAAAAGCAAGCTTGAGACAACATGTTTAGTGCAGTTTGCTACATGTACCAAGAGGAAGGTCACAAAACAGTAAGTAAATGTACTTTGGAAATGAATGGTATAAAGACCTTTCAGACTTGAACATCATACCTTTAGGTTCATATGATGTATTGATTGGAATGGATCGGTTAAATGCACATCATTCCATGATTGACTATCACAACATAAATTATACTTGTCTGGATGAACAACGAAATCGAGTGATAGTGAGAGGTATACCTAGACCCATATATCTAAGACAGATCACAACTCTGCAGTTGAGAAAGTGTTTCAGAAAATGTTTCCAGTTGTATGCAACTCATGTGGAGGAGCCAAAAGAAGCAAACGAACCAGAGTTAAAAGACTATCCAGTGCTACACGAATTTGTAGATGTATTTAAGAATTGTTAGGAATGCAACCTAAGAGAGATATTTGTTTCACTATTGATTTGGTTCCAGGTGTAGTTCCTTCATCTAAAGCACCTTACAAAATGAGTGCTCCATAATTGAAAGAGTTGCAGATGTAATTAGAAGAGATTTTGAAGAAAAGGTTACATAAGACCCAATGTGTCACCTTAGGGAGCTTATGTGTTGTTTGTAAAGAAGAAATATGGAACTTTAATACTCTATATAGATTACATACAACTGAACAAAGCAACAATAAAAAAAAAGTATCCCTTGCCAAGGATTGATGAGTTGAGAGGATCCAAAGTATTCTCAAAGATATATATGAGATTTGGAATCACTAAGTGAGAATCAAGAATGAAGACATTAGTAAGACAACATTCAGGACCATGTATGGTCATTATGAGTTTACAGTGGTACCTTTTGGATCGAAAAATGCACCATTAACATTCATGTGTCTAATGAATGGAGTTTTTAGAAAGCATTTGGATAAGTTTGTAATTGTATTCTTGGATGAAATTATTATCTAATCCAGGTTAGAAGAAGAACATGAAGAACATGAAGAACATCTCATATTGGTGATATAAGTGCTTAGGGAACATCAATTGTATTCCAATCTAACTAAGTGTTCATTCTATCATAGTAGAATCCACAACTTGGGTTACATCATATTAGAAAAAGGCATATTAGTGGATCTTGAAAAGATAAGAGCTATTATGGAATGGGTAACACCAAAGGATGTATCAAAAGTAAGGTATTTTATGAGGCTGGCAAGGTACTACCGAAGATTCATTGAAGTTTTATGAAATATAGCTCATCCCATTACATATTTGTAGAAGAGTGATGTGAAGTTTAAATGGGCTTCAAAGTGTGAAGACAATTTTCAGATACTCAAGGAAATGCTTACCAATGCACTACTTTTGAAGATTGCAAATCCTGACGAAAGATCTGTAGTATGCACCGATGCATGTAAGCAAGGAATTGGTGGAGTGTTGACTTAGAATGGCCATGTAATCATCATAATACCACCAGGATTCCCTCTATTTTGACCTTCATAACTAAAATTCCACCAAATATGGTCCAAAACATTATTATTCTTTCCCCATAAATGAAGGGAATTTGAGAATTTATTGTGACATAACCCCACTCTGTCCAAAAAGGACGAGAGGCCCATGTTATTGAAAGGTATGCTTGTTTTTGTTTTTTATTAGTTATAAATATATAATAATAATAATAATAATATATTTTTTGTTGTTACTACTTATTGTTGTAAGTCGAGGTTGAGAAATACCTCACACCATGAAGTCTACCCTATGATCCAGTTGATCTAGGGTAGGTGCTTTGCATGTAGTAGGGGATAAATCCCACATAAATCCCCACTACAGTTTTGGAGACTCCACTGTCTCAATCCCCTCAGATCTCTATTTTTGCAGGTGTTTCTAATGGTTTGTTCTACTAGGGAAACTTCAGTCATCACATATATGACCCCCTTGCAACATATCCGAACCAATGTTTTTCTAGTTCCTGCTCCCTCGGCACATGCTGACAATTTTTTCTAAAAAAACCCTTAGTTACAGCCGGATCGCACCTATTCGGTAGAAAGCTACGACCCATGTCACACCTTTTTTCCCGAGAAGCATGACCCATGTCACACCTTCTGCCCCGATAAGTGTGACCTGGACCAATACTCTAGATCGCACTTTGCCAAGCTTCCGAAGCGATCTCGGTCGCTACTATGGCCCATTTTTGTGCAACCATTCGTGTATAAACCCCTGTTTTGTGTGACCCCAATCTTTCTACTAATCATTTTCCTTGATTGTGAATATTTTACAATTTTGTGCGACCCCGATCGCACCTTTTATGTAGATAGGTGCGACCTGTATTTTTCAGTCCTTTTCTGTTTTTGAGATCCTTTTTCCAGACCCCTTGTCTGTGTTCTCCCCCTTCCTCATCTGTTTCCTTCCAGATCATATCGCTCATAACTCCCTCGTTTATTTTGTGGTCCTATTTACCTTGTATTTGAGCCAACTTAGTCGATCTTGGTAGTCGATACACCCTGTCCATTTTCTACAACCTGTTAAGTTCTTTATGCGCTCATTTACTTGTGTACATTTTATTTTCTGGAAGAATTAGTTATTTTGAAAATTATCTATTTTTATTTATTGTTATTTATTTTTATGCATTTGGGTCTCGGCCGTGAGATCGCTGGGGTTTACACATATCATGGTACACACATCTCACACCCTAAACTAAAACACTTGGTTCATGACCCCAAGTTGAGCCTAAAAATTAACTTAACTCAACCAACATTGTAGCCTCATTTGAGGACCAAAGCAATATTGTAGCTAAGTTGGGACATTGGGGATAGGCATCCAATTAACACCCCTTTTTCACTTAAATCTGAGACATAGTTATTTTCCATTAGGGTACCAAAATCCTCTATTACTTGTTGACACAGTCATGAAAAGTCTGTCGGAGGCCCCCCTGCTTTGCGGGAGTAAGCCAAAACGAAGGGGTTCTGGAAGTCAGGGTGGAAAACCGCACTCCATTCTACATTGAAGGCTAACCCTTCATAGCTCTCCTTGTGTATGTTGAGGACCATATCGAGTGTCAAGGACGAAAGGGATGAAGTGCCAAGAGACCAGTACAGACGTGTCATGAACGAGGTAGATTAGTTTCCAATATATTTAGGGCTCTTGAACCCGAGGTCCCTCTTGGTAGTGGGACCCTCTTAGCCTATTTTTATTCCATTTCATATTGTTTGAATAGGATTTCATCACCTAGAAGAGGATATAGTTTGTGAGGGGATTCCATATTGTAGCTAGGAGTTTGCTTGCAATTATAACCCATAGGTTAGTACGTCATTTTATTTATAGGTAGTGCTGCTTGTTGGCTTTCTTGCCACTTTGTTGTAGACTCACCTGCTGTAACATGTTGTTGCAGTTTGGTTTTAGAGCTTGCTTTTTGGCCCGTGAGACACCATTTGTATGATTTCCTTCTGCACACTGAGCTGTAGTTGGATTTTGAGACTACGTTTGGCAATCTTATGCCTATATTCATTACACAACACATGATCACGTCCTCATTTCTCAACCATTCTACTCACATAGACTTAGGGGGCATACCCCTTGGTTTGGTTCCTTGAACCGCCACCATCAGATCCATATTAGACGTTGTTCACCACCTTTCAGTCCATACATTACATCTAAGTCTGATTTAGATTCATATCAATATGAACCTACCTTATTCACACCCCCATATAGCCCCATGGTTGGTGCACCTCCTAACCCCTTTTAGTGGGGAACAGTTGATAGTGTACTTGTGACCGCTCCACCCATCATATCAGGTATCCCTTCAATCGGACCAATAGGTCCTGGTCCTAGTGGGCCCCTCGACACTGCACACACTATTGTTGGTACTCTACCCACTCATGGTGGCCCCACTCCAACCACCATGATTCATACTATACCTTCCTTTATACATGGGGGAATTGGCCCTTCTACCACCATTCTGACTATTCACACCATTCCAGTGACTACTCCTACTGTTGGAAGTCATCCATACCAACCCCTGTTTGCATGCGACAACTACATGCCTGTCGCTCCCAGCACCATTACTGGCCCTCCTCGATCTAGTCCCAACCCTAGTCTACCATTTATGGTTAGTCTCAACCGACATGATTTGGCACAGTTGACAAATGAACCCATCCATCATGACTCGTTGTGGCCTCCCATGCCTACCAAACTCCCATCAGACATCCCTAAGTTTGAGGGAAAGGTAGGAGAAGACCCTCAAAACCACATTATGTCATTCCACTTATGGTGTTCATCTAACATCATAGTGGATGACTCTATTCGATTGCGGCTATTCTAGAACACACTCACTATTGGTGCAACAAAATGGTACATCGAACTACCCCATGCCACTCATCCGTATTTTCCTCATTAGCCTCGATGTTTCTTTAGTACTTCCAGCTACCCATTCATTATGATGAGGGCATGGAAATCCTATTATCCTATTAACAAAACACTACTACCCATATCACGGATCATATCCATGAGCGGCATAATCGTCGTAGCTTGTGTAAAATCCAGCCAGATGATAGGATTTTCCTAGATTGGTTTCTCAAAACCTTACTGCCCCCCATCGCCAAGGACATTTCATTTGAGCGCACACAAACTGAGGAGGAAGCCATCCTTAAGGCACAACAATTCGATCTTATCTATGCCCAATCAAGTTATCTGTATACCATTATACCTGATTCTTCCTGTGGTGGCTACTTACGTCGAGACACGCCAGGGGAATCTCATGCTGATGACAAAGTCATTGGCTCTATTTCTCAAGACCCTTACCTACACATGACCTCTCCTTTGATTCCACCTCATTTGGGTAACACCCCTAGTGTTTCCCAACCAAGATATGCACTTGATTTTTCATGCATAGCGGCTTAGTCTAAAGCCACACCTTCATATGCATCTCCCGCACCAACTCCACATGTTCATGTCCCAAACTATTTGGCACCTGCTTGTAATGGCAAGATGGTACGCTTTGCAGCCCCTCCAGCTGCTCATGGCTATTACCTAGCACCTGTGCAACTTACACCTGCTCTAGCCCTGACTCCTCCTATTCCCCAAGGATAGGTCTATGCTAAAAAAAACCTCCCTAGTAAAATCTCCCCCAATAACCAATAAGGGAAGGGAAGACAAAAGAGAGGTAGGAATCGGGGAAACAACCAACCTCAAGGAAGTGGCCAACAAACCAACCCTCCGAATAAAAATGGATCCAACCCGCTAGACAAAACCCACAGCATCTCCCTAGACTTGGGAAGAACTCTCAGTTGTGCACCGACCATATGTGCACCATTTGTGACACTTACGACCATTATACACATCAGTTCCCCCATATGAACTGTGTCTGCCACTTTTTACAAGCTGACAAGTAGCGTGAACTTAATGTGGTCGCTCCGGCTCAGTCAATCCCAACACCACAAGGTCCTCCACCTATGGTGCTATAGAACCCCTTACCAAATCAAGGAATGGTTGCAACCATACCCTTGGTACCAAAAAACCTTGCAAACACTCATGCATGTCCACCCATTGATCCTGGTGTCCATCACCTTATGACATTTTCATCTGATGTCAACTTACAGACTCGAAGAAACCAATATGTCTCTACCACAGAAGCCATTAATCCGTCCATCTATCTCTACCGCTCTCGATATATCTTTACATTTTTCGAGACCTCCCATAGAGGGGACTGCCAAAGTCCCGTGGTTCCCTTTGCATCACGTCATGAACAACCCCACTGCTAGAGCTGCACTTAACTACAATATAGTCGATGACTTGGCACAGTATCCTTCGGCCATGTCTGCTAGGGAAGTCCTACAAACTTGTCCTTTGCAACACAAATCTTTTCTATTTTTGTTAGGTGTTGTCGATCCCTCTCATTCCTAGTTGATCACTTTCGACTTGGATTAAGGAGAGCCCCGGATGCCATCATTCATCACCTTCCACCTTTCAGTCATGATTCAGAATTTGGTCATTCATCGATGAGGGGGAAACGACATGTGTTATGTTAACCTTTGTTTGGTACAAACTTGGATCCCTAACTCTTCAACCTTCCACCACTTCCCTCTATGATTACGATGACCACATTTCTCAACTACAAGGCATTCTCACGAATGTCCCCATTGATTTTTCTAGAAAAACCATGTTGATTGACATTGATGTTGTCAATTCCCAACTTGATTACAACCTCCTCCTTGGACGTAGTTATATGTATGCAATGCGAGCCATTGCCTCTACTATATTTTGACTCTTAATGTCCCCCCATGATGGGAATATCGTGACCATCGACCAACTGACGTATTATGATCCTAAGGGACCAACCACTCAAGAGCATGTCCTCCCTATGATCGACACCACCATCAATAACACTTCCATCCATTCCCTGTCTGCCATTGGCTAGAGCCTATTTTCTAATGCTCCTTTGACGGACACCTTTTTGTCCTTACCACCTCCTCCCTCAGGTCCAACTGACATATAAGATTTGAGCACTATCAAATCCGACAACATTTCGACCTCCTCGCAACTTCAGTCACAATCCCAACCATAAACCTCATGGAATTATTAGGGTTCATTCCCCATACATACGATCCCCTTTCTTTTTCCACCTTTCGGCATCGTGAGTAAGCCAGTGATGGTTACTCTAAACCTTATGGGATTCACTTGGGGTATTCCTGTGTGGTACCTAAATCCACTCACTCTTCCCTCGACTCCACAAATCGTGTTGACACAGGTCCAACCTATTGAGACGGTGTCACACCCACCTCTTGGGACACAAAAAACTGCTTCGGCATCTACTTCTGCTCCCCCTCTCCCATGAATATTGGGGTAAAGGAGCCTAAATCTCCGATAGAACCACATCCTCCTCCTACATGTGCTTTATGCAATGTCTAAGGCCATGTGACACAAAATTGTCTAAATTTTCCAATCCTATGCACCCATATGCGCACAGTAGTCAAGACCGATGACACCCCAGTTGTCAACGTACCAACCATACATGCAGTTAAAAACAAATCACTCTGAACCAACCACCCATGTGTAGTTTGTGTCCTATATGGTCATTATTCACACCATTGCCCAAACTTTCTCGAGTACTGGTTGCTCCTCAGTGAACTTCACAAGAACTCGCACGAGTTCACAATCACTATCCTTGAGGAAATCCACCCTTTGACCTCTTCCTCGGACACCAATAACACCATTTACATGATATCTACTTCCAGTATCCTGTTTGCCTCCTCGTCCATGGAATATCTCCCTGATCTATCCCTGCACCACTTTAACGACTATGAATATATCCTTGAAACCACCACCGATTTTACCCCTTTTCATTTAGTCCATGGTCTGGAATTAGTTCTTCCCATTGAATTCCTGATTCTGTCACTCCGCTTTGCCGTCGAACTTCTACCTGATACCTCACCATTAGAAAAATGCCTACTTATGCTTGAACAAACCAATGAGGACCGTCATGCTTCTCTCCAAATGATCAAAGAGGCTAAGACTCAGTCGAAGTTCCATTATGACTCCTACATATATCCATGCACCTTTAGTGAGGGGGACCTTGTCCTTGTCTGTGACCAAGCCCATGATAAGACTGGAAAAAGGAAGTTCGAATCCATGTGGTATGGCCCTTATGTCATCCATCAATGTCTTGGTAAGGGGGCATATATCCTTGCTGAATCTGACGTCGCCTCTTGAAGAATCCCTGCAATTGGATCTACCTCAAGATATTCTACGCCTGAAGTCACCCAACGTGCATGCCTTTATATCATAGTTTTTGTTTCTTATTTTGCATCGTTGTTACAACGAGTGTCATAGTTTGTTTCCTTGGTTTCTCCATATGGAATTGCTATGTTGGTTTCGCTGATGACATAAGTAGATGGTCTACTAATCTCGCCTCAGCTGTGTGGCTCATTTATTCCCCACCACATGAGTTGATCCATATCGACGGAATGTGTGCTGGTGTTGCTACCAACAACCAGGATGAGTACGATGGTGTTGTTGGTCTCCTCACCGCAACCCTTCACTTGGGTATTCGTATCCTTGATGTATTCTTAGACTCCCAACTGCTTGTCACCCAGTTGAATAACTGCTATAGGGTACTCGATCCCTGCCTCTTTAGAAAGTTCCTCCGCACTAATCACTTGATTAGAAATTTCGAATCCATTTCATTCATGCATGTTCCAAGAAGTCTCAATAGTGTAGCAAACCGAATGGCTAATGACGTTCTAGAGTGGCACGACAATCATCGCATATAGGAAATAAGTTGCATCATGCATCATCATATATTCATGCCTACATATATCATATACATCATATAGGCATACTCATAATCATAAACAAGAGACTCATAAAAACCCATAAAAATACAAAAATATGCATCCACATGCATTCATATCATATCATAATGTTTAGTACAAAATGAGAAGCTCCACAGGATTTCTCATCTGGTCATACATATCATACAAAAATCCACATGCTCAAATGCATTAGGGGTAGCATCACAAGCTGCTAATCTGAGTCATCCTCCTTTGACTTCGTGTCCTCCTCAATGTCCTCCTCCTCATTTGAGCTCTCCTCCTCCATCAACACATCACCCTATGTCGCTGCTCTAACATACTCAGCATCAACCACGATCTTCCTCATTAGAGAGATCCACTTCGGAGGAGCTCTATAGCACGCAGAGATCAGATCATCATCTAGATACTTCCACCCATCGTAGGTGACCCCCTCTAGCAGCTGCTTTAGGTCCAGCCCCAATGAGTCCAATGTCGCACTCTGCCACCTCCTCTGCTTATGAGCGGGTCGATCTAACCCCTCCAACCTGCCCTTGCGCCACTAGTACCTCGTTGGAGGGTGTGGTCCCACGTCTCCACATGCACACAATATGTCATCGGTATCTATCACATGTATGATCTAGCTACCACTATGCTAGTAAACTATATATGAATGAAACCACATAGAGTCATGTATACTTACCATCAGGTCCCCAGACCTATCCTTGAGGTCGAGGCATCTTTGGATCTCCTCGGTATTCCATCCCTGCATATGGATACCCCTCTATGAGGATAGGCAACTTCCACCACTGTGAAAAAATATCCCAGGGGAAGAAATGACCTACCAAGCCGCCTCCCTCCCTGATCATCATCTCACACCATCGCCTCATGTGAGGCTTGTAAGGTCCCCTGTCATGCACCACCAGATGTGGTCTCAATGTCGGTCCCCTTGATTTGCATGCCACCAGGAAAATCAAAACCCTATATGTATTGGCATGTTCACGAGCCATCCGCTCCATCCATACTGCAAACTTGGCCTTATTTTATCGCCATTCACCATCCCGCAAGGAGGCCCTACCAGTGTTCCATTGTTATTTTTTATCCATATAAGCCATGTTCACAACATCACCCCTTTTAGTACATCGAACACTTCCTCCATGCTTGAATGACCATTATGGAGTTTATGTTAAGCTCTTTTCTGCTTGCTAAAAGAATGAAAAGATTGCCGAGCACGCTTGCTTCCTTTCACGCTCGTTAAAGTGTTTGAAAGGGCGTCTATGTGGCCTCGTTTATCTCCTTTTTCGGACTACGTAGACTATTTAAAGAAAAGGACCACCCTGACACCTTCCATATAGGAACATTTCCCTTTGTATCATTTTATGCTTTGTCAGACATTGGGACCGTAACTTATGAAAAAGTTCATTATGGGTTGTATTTAATATCTTTTCCAGGCCTCTCATAAATAAAAGATCACTGAGAAAACTTGGTTTTGTTCATGCTCGTAAAAGTATTTGAATGACCATCCAATCAATATAGGTTTAACCTTTTTCAACTTGGTTAGACTACCTATGGAAAATAAGTCTCTCTTCCCCTTTTGGCTGGAAGAGCTCTCCTTTGTACACTTGTATCCTTTTTCAGACTTAGGAGACTACTATACGAAAAAGAGACCCATTGGAGTCTTCTTTCTATTTTCAGACTCTCTAAATATGAAAACACCATCAAGCATTTGGGATCGACAAAAATCCATAAGATAGTATCATATTGAGCATACTTCTATCCCTTCTTCGAGCTCCTTAAACTATGAAGAAGTCCTAAACGTTGCCTTTAGGTATCCCCAAATATTGCATATAGTCTCCCATTACGGGAACTTTCCCCCATTGGGTTGTCTTTGTTGAGAGTACTCTCCGATGAGTCTCCCTTAGATCCCCTGAATATCACTTGTCCAATTACTTCCCCAAGTATCTCTCCATTGCAATCATCTCCCCGGTTCCACAGCTATGATTCTCCCCCCATGAGTTAGTATCATTTGCTGCCAGGTCATCCCTGCCGTCATACTTTGAACAAAGGAAGTTTGAGTCCCTCGTACTCCCCTTCCCTTGTTTCCCATTCAGTGTCCCAGTCCCCTGACTATTCCACATATCTGGTTGTCCCCCTCGTGCTCCAATCAAGGAAACCTCATTTCCTTGGTAGTTGCAGGTATCTCTTTGTCGATGTCAACACATCTATTCTATAGGATAGACCCATAGGTCCCTGTATCTTGGTTTCATCCACCTCAATGATGAGTTCCTTGGATAACTTGAAAGGAGTCCTTAGTTCCTTTCAGGTTGGTTTTGTCTCACGTGCTCAACTTCAGCTCCACCATCGCATCGTTGAGATTCATACAAGGTATTGTTTCTTTCGTTATTTGGTCGAAGACCCCAGTTTTCACTCGACTCTAGCACATTGGTGAGTCTATTTTGGGATCCATACAGTTTCATGTCCTTTGTTAATTTTGGGTTGCATTGGCGACCGTGTTCAGAATCTCCTTAGTGTCATGCTTCCGTGTATCTACAGTAGTTAATGCTATTTATTGTACCTCAGAGATTCCGAATCTTAGTCATTGAGTCCATTCCGTTGTGTACACCTCCAGCTTTAACAGAGCATCATTTTTTGTGATATTTCATTCTATGAGAATGCCATTGTTCCTGTGTACCAGTTCTTTATATCAGTATATGTATTTAACCACCCATTGAGGCCACCATTATGTACTACCAGTTGTGTATATGTATTGATCAACTCCCATTGTTTGAGCCTTGAGATGCCCATTTTTTATCGAGACATTGTTATGAGCATGGGTATGCACTCCTTGTCCATATACATGTTGGGGATTATATGTACCTCATCCATTTTTTAAAAGAAATACAAACCAAAATCCACCGCAGTTTGAATGAGGAGACTCCACTCCTTCGTGGTCCTCTCCAGTCTCTCCCTCGTTGTCACCATTTCTCCCTTGATCCTATGATGTCTATCGGCCATACAATGAGCTCCTGTCTTCACACATCAGGGGGCAATCTATTAACACAAAAAAAAAATCACTTAGCTTTCTATGGTCCAAACCATAATTATACATAATAATCCCACCATTATTCCCTCCATTTTGACCTTCACAACTAAAATTCCACAAAATATGGTACAAAAATTTATTATTCCGTCCCCCATAAATGAAGGGAAGTTGAGCATTTATTGTGACATAACCCCACTCTCTCCAAAAAAGGACCAAAAAACCCTAAAATGAGAATAGGTCAAAAATCATGGACAAATACCATGCACAATAAAATACCATGGGTCAAAAAACCTTGGATCATCCTATAAATACATTGTGAAGGTCTCCCCAAAAACAATTTTCACTTTTCACTTTTTCACCTTTCGCCATTGTTCCCATATTTTTTCCATATCATTTTCCATGGTGTATGTTGAGCTTGCTCCATGCCCTCTTGGATCCATTCCCCCTTTTTGACAACGATTATTGGAGACAAGTGGAGAACGAGACCATGGAGTAGTTGGACCATTTCCTCAAACGACTGCAGTGGCTCATGTTATTGAAAGGTATGCTTGTTCTTATTTTTTATTAGTTAGAAAAAATCTATATAAAAATCATAAAAAATATTTTTGTTGTTTTACTATTTATTGTTATAAGTCAAGGTTGAGAAATCCCTAGCACCATGAAGTCTATCCTAGAAGCTAGTTGATCTATGATAGGCGCTTTTGAACGTAGTAGAAGAGAAATCCCCACTACAAATATATTTTAACTTTATAAATATATATAATATTAGAATATCTTAATTTAATTAATTTAATTTTTAACATTTCAAATTTTTTTAAAAATTTTATTCTTATGTTTTCGAAATTTTGATTAAATAATTTAATTTTCTTTATAACATTTCAATGTTTTATTTAGTTTCATTTTTATCATCCTATCACTTTTTATAACAATAATATCTAAAATTTATAATATTTTATAGATAATTAGATTTATTTTCTATAATTTTCATATAGGTGCATGCTTACCACTTTTTATAACACTAATATCTAAAATTTATAATAATTTATAGCTAAGATTTATTTTCTCTCATTATCATATTGACTAATATCTAAAATCTATAATCTATACTAATTTATTTCTTAGATTTATTTTCTCTCATTATCGTATTGGTTTATGTTTATTAGACAAAAATAAAATAAACTTATTTTTGACAGGTTAAAAATAACTTAAAAAACATAAAGTCTCTATATCATGCTATGTTCAACAGAAAATATTGAACCGATATCTTATCATTTTCATTTTCAATGGTATATTTTATAGATATTATAAAAAATTAATAATTTTCATATCAGATGAACATTTTTTCATACAAATAAACAATCTTATAATTGAAATTACCACTTTGAGGAGAGAAAAACAAATTATTTGCACCCACTTTCAATAAACAAACACATTATATTGCCTCTTCATCAAACGATCTTATAATTGTTAAATTACCACCCCAAGGAGAGAACAAATTATTTGCACCAACTTTCAATAAGCAAACATAGTGTCTTTTTTTTCACAGAGATGGAAGCAATCAACATTCAGAAAAATGAAAATCTACAACGCTACAACACAAAACTCAAAATAAAATAAAATGGAACTCTATTTTTTTATTAATCTCTTAACTCGAAACTCCAAACAAAAATTATTACATTGAAATTATTACATTGAGTATACAAAGTTGAGTAGTCGGTTCTTAATTCTCGAGAGGCATGGTTTTCCCTCTCTAGATGCATCTACAACAATTAAGTTCATGCCTTCTCAAGTCTTCTTTTGCAAGCTAACTTATTATTCCCGACAAGAAGGGAATATTGTTTTCGAGTGGTTTTTGGAAGTTGTGCCACAGTAATTACTATTTTTATGTCTCCGACAAGGGCATATATATGAATCACTCAACGTGATTATTTGTATTAATTTTAACAAAAGCATATAATTTTTGCTATAGTTTGTATCAATTATTTTTGGGGAATTATTTAAATTTTGATTTATCTTGCTTCCTATTGGTTTATATAGGTGACGTAGGCCTGGGAATTTGTGCCCCAAGACCCGGCGGCAAGCTTACGTAAGCATAAAATGATTAGTTTGTGCCGGACATCCTACCCTGTGTGGACGAAAAATACAGTGGGCAGATTGCTATTATAGTGTTAGTTATTTTTAATATATAAAAACCACATTTAGGTCACTTCAATCTGATCCTACCAGTCCCAAATAATTGAATTTCACTCCTCACTTACCTACCACTTCACAAATATTTGAATCCCAATCTTGATCTATTTTCACTTCATAAACTACCTTCAAGGTATGTGACTTCAATTCGGACCTACTTGTTAGAAATAATTGCACTTTATCAATAGTTGAATTTCAATCTTGATCTACTATTATTTCATAAACCACCTTCATCATAGCTCACTTCAATACAAAAGTACTTATACCAAATAATTAAATTGCAATTATGATATACCTATCAGTTCAAAAGTAATTGAATTCCAATATTGACCTACCTATCACTTAAGAAATAAATTGAATTTCAATCCTAATCCACTATCACTTCATGAAGCACCTTCATAACCTCCCAAATAATGCAATCCTAACCTCCCAAATAATTCAATCTTAACCTAGATGTCACTTCAATCTCAACCTACCTAACTCAAATAATTGAGTTTCAATCATAATTTACTTGTCACTTCATAATCTTTATAGTTTCCCAAATAATGCGATGGTCATAAATTGACATTCAATCTTTAAGCTTTGCGAAACTTATTAGGAGGTTGGTATCTTGTATCTTGTTCCATGCTAAATGCATTCAATTCGAACCCTGAAAATTCTCTGCAAATAGTGTAGCATGGTGAGGAAAACAGATTATATACACATTTTCCCTCCCTACCCAAGCAACGCCCCCATGACACACTTCAAGTCGAGCATGTCAACTGCCACACGACCATTGAAAAGCGATGGCGAGCAATTCTATGCCCGATTCCGTATACGAGGGAGCGACACGACCATTACCAACTCTCCTATTTCTGTTTAGTTTCATGCACACAATCTTCATTTTCTTCTTCTGTTCCACTGACTTCATTGTTTGGTTGCTTGCTTTTTAACTACAGACTTAGAAGGACGAGGAAGACCAGTTGCTTGCTTGCTCTTTACTTGTAGACTAAGACGATGGAAGGAAGGCCAGTGAGTGAAGCAGAAGTAGTCAGTCACTTCATTTACTGGCACAATGAAACTCGTTTACTGGCACAATGGAAGAATCTGCGCGGTTCCTGTAGGAGGCGACTTTGACAAGCGTCCAGTTTGGCCTTGCAGCATAGTCCAAAGAAATTGTAACAACATAGTCCAGAGAAATTGTAAGTGTAACTGGGCGCACGAAATAGAGAAGAATAATGGGTAATGGGGTCCTTGTTTACAAAGCAATTTTGAGGCAAATAATATATTTTAACTTAGTTAAAACCCATTTTCATGCCAATTCAGTTGGAAACCACCTTTGAACTCTAAATGTAAAGAATGTGTATGTATGCTATTCAAGTTAAACAAAATATAACACTTGTTTTTACTTTTTTTTTAGTTGGGAGTACACTTTTAACTAGTTATCAGCCTTAACTTTTACCTAGTTATCAGCCTTAATGAGTCTCTCATCCTTGGTAATGAGCTTATAATTTTCTTGTTCTGAGCATTGAAAATTCTCGACAAAATTGGCTAAATAATTGACATTGTACGAGAAACTGTTTTCCTGTGAAAGTCACCACCCAAACATCCGCTAAATAATTGACATTGTACAGGAAAGAAAAGGGCTCTTTTGTTGAAAGACAGAAACAGGCATAATCCAGGTTCATTTCCTCAAAGTAGCGTCATGCAGAGAATTTCTAATTCAAGAGAATTACCAATTCCACAGTAACTCTAAAAAGCACGGTTATTGTAACTTCTCCTGAAGTTTCCTAGAGGTTTAAATTTCTTAACGTCATCATCTTGAAAAAGGACCAGCCTTGCTTGTTGCAACACTAATGTGAAGGATGGTGACGCCACTGTCACAGATAGTTTAGACTACTATAAGCATTTTTTTTCCAAAAAGGTAGTGAATTGCAATAGCTGGTATTAAGTTCTCATTTTACAATAAGATGCTTAGAGGTATTTGTTGACAAAGGTTAAACGCTCATGGTCCGACGATTACTTAATTGGAATCCATGCTTTAAATTATATAGTATGGTGCCGACAGATAATTTAGACTACAATAGGTCTTTTTATTCATAAAGACACTGAATCCCAATACGTAGTATTAAGTTCTGATTTTACTATAAGATGTTTATAGTGGTAGTTATTTATTGAGAAAGGTTAAACGCGTATGAGAGGATTACTCAATTTGAAGCCATGCTTTAAAATATACTCAAATTTGATTGATTTCATAAAAAAAACATTGTGTGTAAGGCGACGCACAACTCTATACATTGGATTTTTTGGACTGCCACTTTAAATTGTCACTGCACAACTATCAAAATCGTATAAATTACTTATTTCCTTGCATGGAAGAGAATAATAATAATCAAAATAAACATTGACTTTATATACTTGTTAAAGTTTTTGTTTATTAATGTCAAGAGTGCATGATCTTGATATGATTGAGACATGACATATTTTTAGTTGACTTTGAAGTGAGTAGACGGCCTGAAAAATGCTTAAAAGTACTATTGAATATTTTCCATTTTTCTGTTTTATAGTTCTAACCTCAGAGTTCTCGCATGCGCTAATGCTTCACAATAAAAAAATTAGTGTGCACCCTTAGCATTTTATATCAGCAACCTGTTTAGAAAATATAAACAATCATGAATTAATGCCCCACTGCAGGAAACTGGAAACATATCAATAGAATACATAGAGAATGGATAAAGCATAAATGGAAAAGCAGCAGAGGATTAACACTTTCATTCTCACTTTGGCTGGTAAATTTAGTGACTAAAATAAAACAACCATGAATTTAGTGAGTAAAATAACCTTGCCATGATTGTTATGGAGTCATTATATTATATTAAGTAATTTTATTATTTTATTTCTCAAGCCATAGAGATATACCCCTACAGAATATATTGATGTCCACTATATGCTTTTCATTATTTATTTATTGTGTTTGTAGCATTACAAGTTATATCAGTTCAATGCATATCTACCTCTCTAAATACAACAGACAACATCTTGTCATCGATGAATTCATTCAAAAACTGGGTATTCTGGTGACTCGTGAAAATGGTATGATTACATTGATGGAAAACAACAAAAGAAGTAGTGGTGTGGCTTCAGTATGGCAATCGTCAGTACCATATTTGTTGGGGGAGTCCTCGCCATGATAATGTCGGTGGTTGTTACCGCTGATCATTATAGCTTTCTCCAACATGAATAAATATCATATTGTCCAAATCTTTCTCCAACATGAAGAAATATCGTATTGTCCAAGAAATCAGGAACAAAAGTGCCCGAAGGGTTTAGGAATCGAATGAAAATGGAGAGAAGAATGATTTGATTTTTATCAGAAGCTTTGGTGATAGAGGGACAAGTAACTATGATAATGGCTAGAGATGAGATGCCAACTTTTTTAGCCACACCAACGATGTTGCCAGACACTTTTTGTGGAGACATTTCAGTGATTCTTATCTAAGTTTTTACAAAATATATGGAGATGGAGATTTTAAAAGGTAAAAAAGAAGTGGACGTCAGACAAACAAACTGGTAACAACATAAATCAGTTTTCTCTTTTGCTATGAAAGAAGATCAGTTGAGACTATTTGATATATGACAACGAAGTATTTTTTTCTCATCCTCTCAGAGAAGAGGACAATGCAATCAAGTTACAAAACATTGTTTTGTATATGTAATGCTACTTGCAAGTTGTTTAACATAATTCTGTTGTTAAAATGTCTGTGTTTCATATTTTCTACAGGACCATTCAAACTGTTATAAATATTTATGTTATTTTAAATAACCAAAATTTTAGATGCACACATCACATTCCTTCTCCGTAGTTACCTACTTTGCAATATGACCATACAATTCCTAAATTCATAAAAAATAGTTTTGATCCCCACCACAAATGGATTAAATTCCTAGCAATATGACCATACAATTCCTAAATTCATAAAAAACAGTTTTGATCCCCACCACAAATGGATTAAATTCCTATTTACATAAGAAATATTCAATGCTTGATATTGTCCATGTAGTCTGTATTTCATTGTTTATAGTTGATTTTATCATTCCATTTCATTATATATTGAAGGGTTCATGTTCCTTTAATTCATATTATCTTTGATTCCCTCTAAAACTTGTTAACATCACTGTATATGTAGCAGACTAAATAGCTTGGATTTCTTGGAAAAGCTATCCCTAACCTTTTACAAAATGAAGGTCCAACCTGAAAGTTCGAGTTTAGAACCGTCTTTCCTAATTTTGGTAGAGCACTGCCTATTAGAACGACTAATCACTTATACATACTTTACCCTTCTGTTATGTTTGTAAAACATCACTTCTGAGAAGTAGGACTTATCATTTATAAGTCCTACTTCTCACAGAGAGACATAGATATAAATGTCTTAAACAAATTTAACACATTACAACTCTGTACATTGGATTTCTCATCTCCTATTCATTTGGATTTCTCGTCTTGCCTTTGCACCATGTTTCCGTAGGCGTCCACATAGAAACCCTCTTCTCTTTCACCTCAAAGAACTCAATGGACATGTCACTTATATAATGATTCCAACCCCAGAAAATTTATATGAACTCAACTTTCTCGTAGCTCTCTAACGCAATATTGAACAAACTGAGAGAAGCCCTATAGTTTTCCTCTAACAATGGATGTGTTTAGCTCTTCTAACGTATTCATCCTAAGTCCTAGCAATATGGCAGAGTACAAGCTCGAAGTGTTCAGGGAGTTGTCAATACATACAATATTACAGTTGGATTCCAATTTCCAATCTTGTTTTATCCGAAAAAACATCATCGTCTCCTTCGTCGATGAAGCGGCCCAATGTCGGTACGATATTCACGACTAAGCACTTTTTTATCTTGTCAATAAAAGCTTAAAAAAAAATTAGATTTTAGTATTAATGAGTTTATCTTTCAGTGGTTTATATGCATATGGTATTGGTTAATTCATGGTATTATGGTATTTATATTGATAAAGTTTATTTTAGGGTTTGAAGAATTAATTTTTAAATTCTTAAAGTGATTAGCCTTATTATAGAATTCGCTATGGCCTAGTTTAGTTGACTAATAATAATGGAATTTATCGCCCAAAAGACCTACCCGTTGTAAGGCATATAAAAGTGTGCACCCTTTATATTCTAAGGCAATGACCTTGAACTTGGATAAACTTATAAAGCTATGTCTCCCTTCTTTAACCCTTTTTCACATAAGGGTCTTTGTTAAGAATAGAATTTGTCATCAATGTATAGTGAATGAAGGGGCCTCTTATATCCTTATTTGCTTGGCATAATTTTGGTTCTCTCTCCTTTGTTCCACTGACAAACAAGTTGCGATAATGGAATTTATTGCCTTACTATAAAATATACGCAAATTTGATTTCATACAAAAATGTGTAACATTGGCATTGTCATGCCATTTGTTTTAATGTGATGCAGGCGTAACATTGGCATTGTTTGTAAATCCTTCACTTATATTTTTTATTTTTTCAAATTGATTAGGTTGAGTGAAATGGGGTCGACACTCGCATTGTTTGTAACGCCTTCACTTATATTTTTTAAATTTTTTCCAAATTGATTAGGTGAGTGAGATGGGGTCGACAATGGCATTGTTTGTAAAGCCTTCATTTATTTTTTTATTTTTTTCCAAATTGATTAGGTTGAGTGAGATGGGGTCGCTTCTCTCCTAGCTTTAATGACGATTTTATTTTCACTGGTTTATGCTCTCATATTGGCCATCTACCTTCAATTTTCATGAATGACACATCAAAAATAGCCACGATTTTTTTTGAAAATTTTATAGTTTTATGTTTATTTTGATTACTTAATGGTATAATAAAATGTTTAACAAAATTTTAGGAAATGATAAAATATCTTGCGATGTCTAAATATATTAGAATCATATTTATTTTTAAATTGAAATTTCATATTATAAATATTTTTATCATATCATAGTATATTCGAGTAAGAGGTAAAATATTTTTTAATTTACATATTTTTATTATACATGTGTGTTTTTTTTTAAATATATATGTATAGAATTGTAACATAAAGTCCATATGGTTTTTATATTTGATAAGTGTGTTAAAATAATCTATGTAATGTCTATTTCATGTAATGAATTTTTCATTTTAACTCAAGTTATTGAGGAAGGCTTGGAATTTGATGGGCATATTCCTCGCATCAAAATACTATTGAAAATCTTAAGAAACCTTTTCAAAGAAGGGGTAAATAATTAGGTGGAACTTATTTTCATGATAAAAAAAAATTTCAAAATGTTATTAATTTTTATTAACAGGTTTTTTTAAGATAGGTGTATACTTACATAAGTGGTTATTATGATATATGTAATAATGGAAATTGTTGTCTTACTTTACTAAAACTTTTCTATTTGATTCAAGGATAGGTGGTGAGTTTTCCTTCAATGAGGAAGGTTTTTGCTTTCTTTCAATTTCTTCTTTTTCTTATATTGGCTTAGCATTATTCAAATATTTAGTACTTCCCTCACTTTCATTTCCTTTCTTTTGCCTTTCTACCCTTCCTTTAGAGGATAACTTACTTTTCAATCCTAAATCTGCAACTCCAAGAGAGAGGTGGGTACCATTTTAGAAGGATAAGTTAGTTTCGAATTCTGATACTCTGATACTCTGACATTTAGGCTTAAATTTATGTCCTTCATGGCCTATTTGAGATGTAGTAGTCGTTCTCGCAAAGCTGGTAAAGCTCATCCTCACTTTGGATCCATTGAAATAGAACTTGAATCTAGAGTCTTCTAAGTAGTCAAATCTCTACCATCCTCAAAAGGATGCCTAAGTAGGCTATAACAACATTTATTCTATTTTTATTGAGTTTTAAGTAGGCTATAACAAAATTTAATCTATTTTTATTGAGTTTTAATTTTTTCTATAGGAAATTGCAAACCACTAGCTATCATATATGCAATGTCGGGGACATTGCCACCCCGTGGCTCTCGTTTATGTTATGGTTTTGCATAAAAATTAATCCGTTTTCCTATTTTTTTTTACATCAAACCTCGTATTGTGGAATCACCTTTTTAGTTCAAAACACTATGTACGATACAATGATCCCTGACAACTCTCTCTCACAATTCTGCCATCTCTGACAACACCTTTGCTGCAACCTTGCATCCACATGGAATTACTAGCACATTATACGTGTTAGTTTCCATGGGACACTTAACTTTTTTCCTGGTTATGGGACCTTCTATTAATTATGGCCATGAGAAAGTGTGGACCCTTGTTCACATTCACATGGCCTTCCATTTTAATTCAAATAAAATTCATTTTCTTGTGATGTAAACCCTTTGAGGCAGAATTGTCTATCGGTAGGAAGTTCTGACTCTGAAAACTTACAGCTCCAATTGGTAAATCTATGGTTGAGGCATTGCAATGATATTAGCAGGTGATGTTATCCATGTGTCATTGTCTCATTCTTCCACTCCTTTTTTCACTATCTTAACTGCCTCTTCTTGCTGATTCATACATCTATTCATTAAAATTATTCCATATCATAGATTGCAATATACCACCTACTGCTTCGATAAAAAAAATCATGGAATGAAGAGTCTGTGCAGACAAAATGCATCGAATATTGATGAACATTTTGATTGTTTCTAATTTATTTGAGATTGGCCTTCTTGCTAGTTTCTAAATGTGGGTATTGTTCGGTCAAATGACAAATCAATATATATGAATTTGCACTGCATTTCCACTAACATTCTCTACATTTAAGAAATAAAGAAAAATAAAATAATTTGATGGTATCAAATTGACCATTAATTAGAATACCTCCCATGATATAATAAAAATATAAATTTATTCATTAAATTCCATATTCATTTGCATCACCGTAACAATGTTAAATATTTGGTCATCTTCATCCAGTAGCGTCCAAAAAGATTGTTGTTGTTAGTCATGCACTATTGGAGTTTTTTTGGAGTTGCTTGGAGCTTCTGCTAGTGCCTCTTTTATGGATCTCAAAGCAACCATCAAATATTTCAAACCTTAAGGGAAGGAATATGCAACTTTGTTGCTAAATCTTGTTCCTTAGGAAATTACTAAAGTCATATTTAATCTGCAATAAATATGGCAACATGAAAATATGAAAATGGTAGTTGGTTGTAATTAATTCCAACAATCTCCCCCTTAATTACAACTTAGAAAAAATGATATATCATTCACAAAATGGTAGAGCGGTCACGTTCAGGTCACGTTGAGTATCAGTTTGAAGTAAATGGCAGACTCAATTCATATGTGGACACTCATGTGTATAATGGCCGTAAGTGTTACAAATGGTGCACAGATGGTTAGTCTACAACTAAGAATTATTTCCAGGTCTAGGGGGACCCTGGGGATTCTGTGCAGGGGGATTTGCTCCGTTGTTGTTCATAGGGTTAGGTTGTTGGCCACCTCCTTGAGGTTGGTTGTTTCCCTGATTCCCACCCCTCTGTCGTTTGCCCTGCCCTTGTTGGTTATTAGGGGCTGGTTGATTAGGGGGGTTTTGCTGAGTGTAGACCTGTCCTTGGGGAACATGATGAATTGGGGTCGAAGCAGGTGTAGGTTGCATAGGTAGTGGGTAGTAGGAAAGAGTATCTATAGGGGATTCAAATAATGTCGTATGGCCATTACACGCAGGTTCTAAGAAATTCAGTCCGTGAACATGAGGGACTAGTGCAGGATACACATAGGAAGGTGTGGCTCGGGACTTGGCCGTTACGCGTGTAAAAATCAGGGGCGTAACTAGGTTGGGAAACACTAGGGGTGTTACTGGAATGAGGTGGCATCGAAGGAGAGGTCATGTAAAGGTGTGGGTGCTGGGTAATAGAGCCAATGACTCCATTAGCTGCATGGGATTCCCCCGGTGTATCTCGACATGAGGAGCTAACACAGGGAACATCAAGTATAATGGTGTACAAATAACCCAATTGGGCGTAGATAAGATCAAACTGTTGTGCCTTTAGGATGGATTCCTCCTCAGTTTCTGGGTGCTCATATGCAACATCCTTGGCGATGGGGGGGAGTAAGGTTTTGAGAAACCAATTTAGGAAGATCCTATCATCTAACTCGATCTTACACAAGCTACATTGACGACGCCATTCATGGATATGATTCATAATATGGGTAGTTATGTTTTGTCTACATGATAATAAGATTTCCACGTCCTTGTCACTGATGAATGGGTAACTAGAATTACTGGAGGAACATCGAGGCTAACGAGGAAAAGTTTAGATAGGTGGCATGAGGCAGCTCAATATACCACTTGGATGCAACACTTGTGAGTGTGCATTGGAATAGCCTCAATTAGATAGAATCATCCACTATGTTGTTAGATGAACACCATAAGTGGAATGACATAATGTGATTTTTGGGGTCTTCTCTCTCCTTCCCTTCAAACTTAGGGATGTCTGATGGGAGTTTGCTAGGCATTGGAGGCCATAATGGATTATGACGAATGGGTTTATTGGTTAACCATGCCAAATAGGAAAGGTTGAGTCTGTCCATGAGTGACATACTAGGACCTGTATTGGATCGGGAAGGGCTAGCGATGGTGTCGAAGCCAATGAGAATGTAGTTCTCGTGGGTGAATGGGGGTGGGTAATGCTGAATTCCGACAATAGGAGTAGACACTGGAATGGTAGGAATGGTCGAAATGGTGGTAGAAGGTCCAATTCCCCTATGCATGAATGGAGGTATGGTATGAACCATGGTGGTTGAAGTGGGGCCACCGCTAGTGGGTAGCGTACTGGCAATAGTGTGTGTAGTGGCCAAGGGTCCACTAGGACTAGGACCTGTAGGTCTAGCAGAATGGATACCCAGAATGATGGGTGGAATTGACACAAGTCCACTATCGATCATCCCTCCCTGAAAGGGGTTAGGAGGTGCACCAACCATGGGGATAAATGGAGCAGTGAACAAGGTAGGTTCAGATTGATAGGAACCCGAATCAGACTTAGAAGCAATGTATGGTTCTAAAGGTGGTGAATGACGTCGAATATGGATCTGATGGTGGCAGTTCAAGGAAATGAACTGAGGGGTATGCCTCCTAAGTCTATGTGAGTAGCGTGGTGGAGTTATGATGAAATAATGGTGTGCCATGTAATGAATGTAGGTGCAAGAGTGTCAAACGTAGGCTCAAAAACCTAACTACAATTGAGTGTGCAGAAGGAGAGAGTAAAAATGGTTTCTCATAGGCCAAAAAAAAATCTCTAAAATTGAATTGCAACAACATGTCACAACAAGATAGTCTACAACAAAGTGGCCAGAAATCCAACAAGAAGCACTACCTAGAAATAAAATGATGCACTATCCTATGGGATATGAGTGGTGGTGAAATGCCAATCAAACAACACAAAATGGAAGAACAATAGGCTAAGAGAATCCCACTACCGATAGGAACCTCTGGTACAAGATCCCTAGATAGAATGACAACTAGGCTACCTCGTTCATGACACATCCGGAGTGGTTTCTTGACACTTCAGCCCTTTGGACCTCGACACCTGGTATACTCCGGCATGCATAAGGAGGACTATGAAGGATTAGCCTTCGGTGCAGAATGGAGTGTGGTATTCTATGGTGACTTTCGGAACCCATTCGTTATGGTTTACTCCCAGAGAGCAGGGGGCCCTCCGACAGACCGTTCGTGACTGTGTCAACGAGTACAAGAGGATTTTGGTCCCCTAATGGAAAACAACTATGTCTAAAATGTAAGTGACAAAGGGGTGTTATTTGGATGCCTATCTCCAATGTCCTAACTTAACTACAATATTTTTTTGGTCCTCAAATGAGGTTACAATGTTTGTTGAGTTAAGTTAAATTTTTAGGCTAGTTTGGGGTCATGAACCAAGCATTTAACTTTAGGGTGTGATATGTGTAAATAAGTGATGTGTATAAACCCCAACGATCTCATAGTTGATACAAAAATGCAGATAAATAATAGTAAATATCATGCAAAATAACTATTTATTCCAGAAAATAAAAAGTACATAAGTAAATGAGCGCATAAGGAACTTACCAGGTTTTAGGAAACATGCAGGGGGTCTCAACTACCAATATTAACTAAGGGGTCTCACATACAAGGCGAATAGGACCAAAAAACAACCCAGGGAGTTGTAAGGGATTATATTTGGACAAAAACAGGTTGGAAAGGGGTAAGAGTTAGACAGGGGGTCTAGAAAAAGAGTAAAAAAGGATTGAAAAATTGTAGGTCACACCTATCGATGGAATAGATGTGATCGGGGTCATAGAAAAATATCAAAAAGTTGTGATCGGGACATTAAATTAGAGGACAAACTCAGGTCGCACAAAACATAGGTTTCTACGCTACACATCGCATAAAATAGGGTCACAGTAGCGATCGGGGTCGCTCCAGGAGCCGGTACAAGTGGCACAATATGGAGTTCTCGTCTAGGTTTCACTTATCATGGAAGAAGGTGTGACATAGATAACACTTAACATGAAAAAATGTGCTACGTAGTCGCAACTTTCTGCCAGATAAGTGCGATCCGATCGTAACTGAGAATTTTCAGAGAAAAGTCGGTCGGCTTGGGCCGGGGGCAGGAATTTAGGAAATACTGGTTTAGATCTACCACAAGTGGGTCAAATATGTGACAAATGAAGGTACCCGAGTATATAAAACCAGTAGAAACACCTGCAAAAACAAATATTCGAAAGGATCGACATAGTGGAATCGCCAAAACTGTAGTGGGGATTTCTCCCCTACTACGTGCAAAAGCAACTACCCTAGATCAACCAGATCATAGGGTAGCGTTCATGGTGTGAAGCATCTCTCAACTCTGACTTGAAATAATAGATGATAACAACAATAACAATATTTTTGATTTTTTAGATATGTTCTACTAACTAATAAAAATAAGAGCAATCACACCTTTCTATAATGTGGGCCAATGTAGCCGTTCGAGGAAATGGTCCGCCGACTCCATAGTCTGGTTCTCCAATCATCTCCATTGATGGTTTTCAAATAGGGGAAAATGGATCCAAATGGGTATGGATCAAGCTCAACATACACCATGGGAATGATATGGAAAAAATGGAGGAGCAATGGCAAGTGATGAAAAGTAATGATATGCGATGTGACCAAAAGTGTGGCTAAAAGTGTTTTGGGGGAGACATTCACAATGCATTTATAGGATGATCCAAGGTTTTTTGACCCATGGTATTTTATTGTGCATGGTATTTTCCCATGGTTTTTGACCCATTCTCATTTAGGGTTTTTTGGTCCTTTTTGAAGAGAGCGGGGATAAGTCACAATAAATGATCAACTTACCTTCATTTATGGGGGAAGGAATAATAATGTTTTGGACCATATTTTGTGGATATTTAGTTGTGAAGGTCAAAATGGAGGAAATACTGGCGGGAATATGATGTATAATTATGGTTTGGACTATAGAGAGTGAGGTGAACAATTTTTGGTGTTAACACCTACAAGGGTCAAGATCCATCATGCCATCAATTCTGTGGGTCCCAAGACACAAGCAACCACATGCAAGGAGATCATGTCCAAGGGTTTCATATCAAGAATGGTAAGGACTTTAATAGACATCTTCAGGGATAAATAAAATACAAGTGGGCTTCATAAAATCATGGTTGAATAAAAAACATGATCAACATATGAAAATGCCAATATCCATCATATGCAAGGGTGTAAGGCCATCCCAAACAAGTGTAGGGTTCCACCAAATGCTCCAATCCCCATACTTCCATGTACTTCTTTCCATGTCATCGACCTTTATTATGCCTTTTTCATTAATGGATTGTCATCAATGACAACCATTCTCATCAAAATCTCCCTTTTTCATTGATGGAAAAACCTCTTCAAATACTCTTCCCCTCTAACATTAATGACAAAGGTCCAAACACTTGTCCATCAAAACCTTCACAATGACCCCCCCAAAAAATGGTATCCTTGAATTATTCTTGATATCATGTTGAATATGTTTGCTCCCCCTTTCTTGTATACTTATTCATTTATTGAGTGGATCCCTCTCTTATTGTAGTAGGGTACCTTAATTTGACTCTTACTTCATATGAAATATGGGGATAACAAGTAGTTGCTAATTCACTGGCTCCATACTTCAAGGACATTTTTGAGAAGGCATGATTATTTGATGTTGTACCCACAACATTAACCCCCACTTGGTCCAATGGTTGTTTCGGCAGAACAGGAATCACCAAGAGACTGGATAAGTTTTTGATGACATAGTATTTGGGTGCAATGACTGGGAGGTTTTTCACCTAGTCTATCTCGAGGTGTGTCTTTGATCACAAAGAAATCATTCTACAACTTGACTACGATAATTACATTACTTGCTACCCTTTCAAGTTTAATAGAACATGGTTGACTAAAGCAGATTTATGTTCTCTTATGAAGTAGTGATGGTTGTCATTTCCGGAACATGACTAAACTTATCCTTTAAAAATTTAGGTTAATAAGTTTAAGGTTTTAATAGGTGAAGTGGTAAAATTGGATAGAGAGAAAATTAAAGCAAATGGAGTGGACCTAAAGCTCACAGAAAACAAAATTGCAGAGTTAGACAAAAGGACTGATGTGGATCTCTTCTTCCTTCTTCGAGGAGAGGAAGGAAACTTTCATTAACCTAGAAATTCATAGGGATAAATTTTTTTCACATATTTAATCCATTTTGAGACTTAATTTATTTTCCCTTTTTAAGAAATTTTATTAAATGACCAATTCTTCACTTTTTTCCCTATTTCGACCTTTGACTAGTTTTGATGTCTAGGTCTCCAAATTGACACAAATGCTCCCAAATATTTTGAGAAGGTATGTGAATAATATTAAGAATTGAATATTATGTTAAGGGATGATTTATGACCCTCCAAATACTTCTAAAAAACTTGTTTAATATTCTGGCCAAGGTAGGAGTTTTCACTAGCAAATTGGGGTTCCAATTCCCCCACAATAAATGTTGAAAAGGGCTTCCCAAATGCTCCCAAAACCACTCTAATTTATGAAAATAGGTAGAGGATGTTTAAGGGACATTATTAAGGTCTCATGTGCATCATTAATAAATTCTGTTATAACCCTCTCCCAAACAACAACAAAATCACTAGTTCGACCCTTGGGGAAATGGCACCAAATCTTCTCCAAATGCAAGTAAAATGAGTAAAATGACTTCAAATGCTTAATTTATGGCTATGAAACTTGTAGTAATCATCAATGTGAGTTCATTCATCATAAATATATCATATAAAAATTATTACATTCGAAATCACCAACATTAAAATGGCATACATCAATATAACAGGGAAATGGTCATTGTCTGCTCATTAATAATCATTTTTACATACAACCATTTGGTATTTCGAACTAAGAATTTTTTAAGATGAATAAAATAGTATATTAATGTTACTACAATTATAAATGGAACATGATAATCTCTCCCAAATAATACAATAGCTCACCCAAAGCGCAATCCCTTCATGAGCAAGAACATGCAATAAAGACTGGAAATGGTTGAGAGAATGTGATGCAATAGAAGAAGCCAAGAGATTCCATGTAGCTTAGACATGAAAATAAAAACTCCATTAAATCTCCATAAAATACCTGAATGGCCTCTCCAAACACCAACTTGGATGGGAATCTTTCACTCTCGAAATTGGCCAAGGCAAGAAACTAGTCATCCACTAGCTCTCTCTCTCTTCACAAATGCAAATTTCTCAAATGATAAAAAGAAATTATCTTTGTTGATGCACATATTTTATAAAAATAATTAGACTTCTAATTTTACCAATACATCCACAAAATCAAGCCAATTGGAATTAGGGTGCGGGCTCAATATTTTCCATGTGTCCTCCCTTCCTTAGCCTTCCATCTTCCCCCAATTCAAGTAGGGACCCATTGAGCTTCCCCAACTCACATGAGAACCTCCTTGGATGATATATTTAGGCCTGGAATGTCATAATGGTCATATTTCAGCCTTCAGGTCTGTAATATGTCATAAATGTCATAGCATCTTCATCATTGGTGTCATAGATGTCATAGATGTTAGGGAATCTAGCCCAAGTGTCCAAGACGCGGGCCAGTTGAATCTTCCTCTTCCATGTAATTTACATTTCCTTCCAAATCGAACTATGATGCATATTTACAAGTGTATTAGCCTTCTAACTCATCCAATAACATTAGGCTTCCCATGGATTCAAAATTTTAAGAGGAGGATGCCATGTGGCACAAAAATTCTAGCTTGTGTGGGCCCCATAACCTCCATCTGTCTCCATCCTCCATTGCCACTTCAATTTTCTCTTGTATTTATTTAATTATCTCCATTATTAAATATATATTCTATTGTAATGTCTGAAAATAATTTATTAGCTCCCTTATTAAAATTCCAAATGTATCCATCCAACCTAGGGAACTAGTAGGATTGATGGAATTGTCCTGCTATGCAATTATTTGAATGGGGACATTACAGTACTCCCCACCCAATAATTCTTGTCCTCAAGAAATTTCATATTTGTATGCTTCAAAATATTCTCCTCTTCCCATGTGGCATCTTCACTTGGTATATCCTTCCATTGTACTAAGTTTTCTTTGATAGTTCTGCTTCTCAATCTCCTTTCCCTTGTCTTCAAAATATTTTTCGGAACAAGTGTGAGATGACCTTCATCATCCAAATGGGGAAGTATTTATGAAGTGAAAATTTTCTGACCAAGATATTTCTTGAGACAAGAAACATGAAATATATTATGGATTTTACTCCCTCCTGGAAGTTCTAATTCATATGCTACCTCCCCAATCTTCCGAACTACCTTGTATGGGCGATAATATATTGGTTTTAGATTTTTTGATCCATTATTTTTGAGAGATGTTTGTTTATATGGATGTAAATTCAAATATACTAAATCATTAACCTGAAAGGTCCTTTCATCTCTATGTATATCTGCATATTGTTTTTTCTGATTTTGGGCAACCTACAAATTGTCTTTCAAAAGATTTAAAATTTCTTGGCTCTCTTCCACCCAATATTTAGATTTTGGAGCTTTACTATCACCAAATATCATCTCAAAAAGGTAAGCGCATCATAAACATATAATTCTTTGAAAGGAGACATCCCTATTGACTTATGAAAAGTGGTGTTGTAGCAAAACTCACCCAAGTAGCCATTTTGCCCATGCTTTTTGCTGCTCTCCCACATAGTTTCTTAGGTACCCTTACAACCATTGATTCAACCTCCCCATTTGTACATCAGTTTTTTGATTATAGCTTGTACTTGGAGTCAACTGAGTTCCCACAAATCTAAAAATTTCTTGCCAAAAAGAACCCATGAATATACTATCTCTATCACTTACAATGCTCTTGGGGAGCCCATGCAATCTGAAGATTTCTTTGAAAAAAATATCAGCCACTTGTGCAGCACTAAAAGATGATGTAAAAACAAATAAATGAGCAAATTTTTTCAATCTATCCACTACCACATATATGCAATCCTTACCCAAAGATTTGGGCAAACCGGTGATGAAATCCATTGAGATACTGTCCCATTTTTGCTCCGGAATGGGAAATGGTTGCAATAAACCAGCTGGGCATGTAAGTTCTGTTTTTTTTTGTTGACACACCTTACATTCATTCACACAGTTCTGAACATCTTCCTTCATCCCCTTCCAAAATAATATTTTCATTGATTGCCTATAAGTTTTGAAGATCCTGGGATGGCCAGCTAGTGGGGAATCATGTGTTTTTTGCAAAAGATTGTACTTGAGACTTGAATCTTGAACCAAATAAAATATGCCCTTATAATATATCAGCCCATTCAAAATCCTATATTTATCATCCCCCTTTATTCCATCTAATACATCACAAACAAATTTATCTTTGGCATATTCGACTAGTAGCATGTTTTTCCAATCCTTGGAAATGTCCATGAGAGAAAAAGAAGGTCTTTGAGATATTGCATCTAATAAAATGTTTTAATTTCATTTCACATATTCAATATAAAAATCATAATCTTGAATCTTTCTTACCCACTTTTTTTTCCTTTCATTTATATCATTTTGGGTGAGGAAGTGCCTTAGACTATTGTGGTCAGTTTTCACCACAAACTTGTTTCCTACCAAGTATTGTCGAAACTTGGCCAATTCATGCATGATGGCCAACATTTATTTGTAAATTTTTTCATGAGGCTGCAACTTTATTCTCTCAAAGGCTATATGGTTTTGTCCTTGCTTTAGGATAGCCCCTCTTCCTCCACCTGAAGCATGACATTCAACAACAAAAGGCTTAGAAAAATCAGTTAATACAAGTATGGGACAACCGCTCATTACCTCTTTCATTTTCTGGAAGGCCTTTTATACCTCTTCATCACACTTGAAAGCATACTTCTTATTCAAATCAATGAGTGGAGAAGTCAACTTGGAGAACCCTTTCACAAACTTTCTATAATAGGCGCATATTCCAATGAAGCCTCTTAATTCGGTGATGTTTTTTGGTGATGGCCATTCTAAGATATCCATGATTTTTTCCATGTAGACTTTCACTCCTTATTTCCAAATAATGTGCCCAAGATACAATATTTCCTTCAACCAAAATTCATATTTAGACATCTTAGCAAACAAGGACTGTTCTTCCAAAGTTTTCAACACAATCTCTAGATGTTGCAAGTGATCTTCCCAAGTTTTAATGTAAATGAGAATATTTTCAAATAAAACCAAAACAAACCTTCTAATATGCTTGCAAAATATTCTATTCACGCATGCTTGGAATGTGGTTGGAGCATTAGTTAATCCAAATGGCATAACAAGAAACTCAAAGTGACCATAATGACATCGAAAAGCAGTATTTTCCACATCTTCTTCCTTCATTCGAATTTGGTGATAACCTGTTCTAAGGTCAATTTTGGAGAAATATTTTGCTCCAAATATCTCATACATGATATCATAAATCTTAGGAATAAGATACCTATTGTTTATGGTCTTCTTGTTCAAATCTCTAAAATCTATACACATCCTTAAGGTTCCATCCTTTTTCTTTACCAACACTACTAAAGAAGCATAAGGGCTAGAGCTTGGTCTAATGAGTCCCAACTCTAAGATTTCTTGGATGGAATTCCCAATATCGTATCTAAATTTATTGGGATGTATATAAGGTGGTATTTGAATGGGTGAAGTACCCTCCTCCAAAATAATGTTGTGCTCAACCTCCCTATCAGGTGGTCTACCATGTGGAAGATCTCTAAAAACTTTTTCATACTGTTACAATAATTTCTCTATCTCCTTTAGGTGTTCAAAAACTTTTATGTTTGGATTGGGAGATGTGATATGACATTCAACATCCCATTTTATGTCCCCATGCCTCAATATATATTTCATACTATTTCAAGTCACTACTTGATTTGGGTAAGTGTGCTGCCCTCTCACAACCCTTAGTACACCTTTCAAATATTGAAATTTCATCTCAAGAATTTGATAATTTACTGTATTCTCCCCTATAGAATACAGCCATTGCAATCCCAAAACCACATTATTATAAGAAACTTAAAACACATAAAAACTATCAACAAAATTGTAGTTACCTACGGTGACTTGCAGCTTTGGAACCCATGTTTTGCACTGCATTGTAATGTGGCGGGGAATGACAATTGTGAAGCCATTGAATGATTAAATAGGTATCTTCATTTTATCCACCATCTCTGCATCAATGAATTTTTGTGTGGCTCCTCCATCTACCAAAACTGAAGCTCTTTGTCCTAGTACCACACACTTGCACGAATAGTGTGATAGTGAGGCACTGCTTAAAGTACTGCCATTCTTGCTTTGTCCAGTGAAGGGTGATTTCTTCTTGTATTTCATCTTCAAATGATGTCTCATATGCCTCCTCTTGATCTGAAGTGTGTCCTTCTTCATCCATACCCCCTTCATACTCATCATTATTAGAAAATACTTCTATGTATTGAGCTTTTCCCTTAGTACATTTATGCCTTGGTGTCCATGGTTGGAAGCATGTGAAGCACAATTTTTTTCTTCAAAGTTAATCCCTGTTTATTCCTTATTTATTATTATTTTTAGATGAATCTCTTTTCCAAGGCTTCTTATCAGGTGCATATCTTTTCTAAGGTTTCTTTTCAAATATGAAATTAGGCTTGGGAGGAAATCTTGTTCTAGAAAGCACATTTTGGAGATCTCTAGTCAAGATCACTACATAATTTAATGTAGTGGGCTTGTGGGATTTGACCAAACCTTTTAAGGGTTTAGAAAAACCTTCAGTGAAAAAAAATACTAACCTTCCCATAGACACATCTGCCACTTTGACTGATAATTTTTGGAAGTCCATCATATAATTAGTAGGGGTCCCGACTTGCTTCAATTGGGCTAGTTCTTTGAAAGATAATTTTGGATATTTTTGCTAAAATATCTCTAGCACTCTGTTAATAAATTATCCATATGTTTTAACCTGATCATGACCCAAATTTTTCAGGCCATGGAACCACCATTCATTGGCATCTCCTTCCAAGTCCAAAATGGCCATTTTTAAGGCATCTTCTTCCACCATCGGATTCAACTGAAAATACACATCTAACTTTTGCACCCAAATGTTAGCAGAACTTTGAGAGGAACCATCAAAAGTAGGCATTGGAACTTTACCAATGGCACAATTAAATTCTTTTTTTTGGTATAGAGACCTATTATCATCCTTATTTTTTAGTTTGTTTGAAACAATAAAGTACTGATCAAATGGTAGACTTTTCTTACAATCTTCATCCAATTTATTCCATTCTTTTTCCATTGTATCAAGTTCAAATGGAATATTAGGATCTTATTTGGGTATAATAAATTTAGCTGTAGTAGGCCTTGATGTGATCTGAAATTCATGGGGTCTATTATGGGGTCTTGTGCTTGAGAAAATATGCCTGCCCATTGTCTTCTTTTCTTCTGATTGTGAACTACTGCTACCTCCTATTACTCCTTTGCTTCCCAATTGGATAGCCATCAATTCAAATCCTTTCAAAAGATTATAGGTCATATTCCTGGTTATGTAATCAAATAGAGGTTTTATGAGTTTAAGATATTCCTCCTTATCATCAAAGAGTCCCTTCCCCTCGTTAGTCATAGTTTCAACAGAATGTACCTCTTCTTCTTCAACAAAAACACCTTCAGCTTCAGATTCTAAGGGTGGTGGATTATTTATTTGACTCATTTTTAAGACCATCAGGTTCCAATACCATTATCTGATACCACTTGTGATGTCCCTTTTAAATAAATTTTATTAAATGACCAATTTTTCACTTTTTTCCCTATTTTGACCTTTGACTAGTTTTGATGTCTAGGTCTCCAAATTGACCCAAATGCTCCCAAATATTCTGAGAAGGTATGTGAATGATATTAATAATTGAATAATATGTTCAGTGATTATTTATTACCCTCAAAATACTTCTGAAAAATTGTTTAATATTCTGGTCAAGGTAGGAGTTTTCACTAGCAAATTGGGATTCTAATTCCCCCACAATGAATGCTGAAAAGGGCTTCCCAAATGCTCCCAAACCCACTTAAATTTATGAAAAAAGGAAGAGTATGTTTAAGGGAAATTATTAAGGTCTCATGTGCATCATTATTCAGTTTATAAAGTATGTTATAACCCTCTTCCAAACAACAACAAAATCACTAGTTCGACCCTTGGGGAAATGGCACCAAATCTTCTCCAAATGCAAGTAAAATGAGTAAAATGAATTCAAATGCTTAATTTATGGCTATGAAACTTGTAATAATCATCAATGGAATTCAATTCATCATAAATATATCATAGAAACATTATTACATTTGAATTCACAAGCATTACAATGGCATATATCAATATAATGGGGAAATGGTCATTGTTTGCTCATTAATAATCATTTTTACATACAAGCATTTGGTATTTAGACCTGTTAATTTCCTAATATGAATAAAATAGTATATTAATATTATTACAATCATAAATGGACCATGATAAACTCTCCGAAAGAGTACAATATCTCACCCAAAGTGCAATCCCTCCATGAGCAAGAATATGCAATAAAGATTGGAAATGGTTGAGAGAATGTGCTGCAATAGAAGAATCCATGAGATTCCTTGTATATTACACCTAAAAATACACACTCCATTAAATATTAATGAAATACCTGAATGGAATCTCCAAACACCAACTTGGATGGTAATATTTCACCCTCGAAATTGGCTAAGGCAAGAAACTAGTCATCCACTAGCTCTCTCTCTTCACAAATGATCAAAATCCCTTCTCTTGGTTGATCCCTATATTTTATAAAAATCATTAGCCTTCTAAGTTTACCAATCCATCCACAAAATCAATCCAATTCTAATTAGGGTGTGGGCTCAATATTTTCCATGTGTCCTCCTTCCCTAGCCTTCCATCTTCCCCCAATTCAAGTAGGGACCCATTGAGCTTCCCCAACTCACATGAGAACCTCCTCAGATGCTATATTTAGTCCTGACATGTCATAATGGTCATATTTTAGTCTTCAGGTCTGCAATATGTCGTAAATTTCATAGCATCTTCATAATTGGTGTCATAGATGTCATATGTGTTAGGGAATCTAGCCCAAGTGTCCAAGAAGCTCCGATTGATTCTTCCTCTTACATGTAAGTTACATTTCCTTCCAAATTCGACCTATGATGCATATGTCCAAGTGTATTAGCCTTCTAACTCATCCAAGAACATTAGGCTTCCCGTGGAGTCAAAATTGCAAGAGGAGGATGCCATGTGGCATATAAATTCTAGCTTGTGTGGGCCCCATAATCTCCATGTGTCTCCATGCTCCTTTTCCACTTCAATTTTCTCTTGTATTTAGTTAATTAGATCCATTATTAAATTTTTATTCCATATTAATGTTTGAACATCATGTATTAGCTCCCTTATTAAAATTCCAAATGTATCTATCCAACCTAGGGAAATATTAGGATTGATGGAATTGTCCTGCTATGCAATTATTTGAATGGGGACATTACACTTAAAAGCATAAATTTGGATTAAACAAGGGGATAGTAACACATGGTTTTTTCAGTGTTATTCGTCTCACTATAAGAATGCCAACTCTATTTGGGAGATGAGAAGTAGGGATGGAGTCTTCTTGATTGATAAAAAACAAATTTAAAGGTGAAGTTGCCTCTCATTTTGCTAACTTATACAATCATAATCCCTCCAGTTATCTACAAGAGTAGTTAAAAGTGTAAAAAAAATATCCAAGATTCTTCAACCCTGAATATGGAAGAAATGTTGGTAGAGTGGTTGTGCTTATAGAAGTTAAAGAGGTGCTTAAATTTTTTATGAAGGACAAAATTCCAGGGATGGATGGCTGGACCGTTTAGTTATTTTGCATTTATTTGACTTTGTAAGGATGGATTTACTTCGGGAAATTGAAGAGTCCAGAATGAAATAACTAGTCCCTACGAATATTAACACCACATATATCACTCTGATTTTGAAAAAGGACAAGGAAAAGTCCTTTGATTACTTTAGTCCTATTTCATTGTACAAATTGGTGTACAAAATCATCATCAATATCATCTCAAATAGAATTAAACCAGTTTTGAAAGCTGCATTTCAGTTGATTAATTTGGATTCCTGTCAAATAGGAAAATATTGGATGTAGTTGGGATCACTCAGGAATGTCACCACACAATGAAATCAAAACATTTACAAGCTTTCATATTGAAAATGGATCTTGTTAAATCTTATGACCGTGTGGATTGGTCATTTATCAAGTTTATGCTGATAATTTAGATTGGGTTTCCAGTTGAGACAACTGAATGGATCATGGCTTGCATTTGATTGAACTCCTTTGTTGTTTTATCAACAGTTCACCTACTACATTCTTTAGTAGCATCAAAGTTTTGAGACAAGGGTTCCCGTTATCGCCATTATTTTTAATCTTGGTCATCAAGAGAATTAGTAGACTCATCATCAAAGCTAAGGAGGAGAAGAAAATTAGAGGTATAAAAGTATCCCATTCCTTGTCCATTACTCATTTACTTTTTGTTGATGATGTTTTGCTATTGGGGTTGGGTAATGTTGATGAATGGAAACACTTCAAGGAGATCATAGATTGTTTTACAAAGCTACATGGATGATTGTCAATGTGGAAAATTTGATGTTTCTACATAATAAACTGAATGCAGGGACTTGTGAGAAAATTCAGAGTTTGTTCCCTTATAAAGTGGAGAGTCTTGACTATGGGTTCAAGTATCTCGACTCCCTTTTAAAGTGAAATTTTTACATAATAAAATATTGGAAATGGTTATTGTATAAAGTTGACAGAAGGATCAAGAACTAGATGTTTTGTTGGATGCCAATAAGAGGGAGGATGGTTTTGGTTAACTCTTTTATTTAGAGTCTCCCTATCTACTGGTTTTCCCTTACTCTAGTGCCCAAGTTAGTGATTAAAAAACATTAGAAATAAGATATTTCATTTACTTTGGTTAGGTGGGCATTGGAATTTGAAGTTGCACTTATCCTCTTGGGAAATTTTAGATTTACCCAGAAAATTGGGAGGATGGGGAATCAAGAGGTTGGAATGGTTCAGTCTAGCTTAATGGACTAAGAGCTTGTGGAGGATATTATTTGATACGGGGTTGTGGAGTTGAAATATACAGGAAAAATATCTAAAGGGGAGGACAATCATGCATTGGATTCAGGATCCTTGCTTAAGCCTACAAATTCTTCCATTATCTAGAATGGATTGATAAAATCCTTTGCCATACTTGGGTGGTGGCTTAGTTAGAAAATGGGAAATGGTATGCTAGTTTTTCTGGGTATTGATCCTGTCATAGGACATCTCATAATTATGGATTGTCCAGATCACTAATTTCCCATTTACACAACAATTTTTTTGTTTTGTTTTGGCTCAAGTTAGAAGGACGAGTTTTTAGAATCTGTCTGGTTCATATTGGTATCAGGATTGCGAGTTGGGACTTCCTGATGAATTAAAGGAGGAATTGAATGTTTTTGTTAAGGCGTTGAATATTGTTGGGGTGTATTTTTCTAATGACTTGGATTCCCTAGTTTGGAACTAGGAGGACCTTAATGGAAAGCTTACAACTAAGAAATCTTACGAAGCTATTCTGGCATATATGGGGTCTTTCTCTTCTAGTTGGTGGTCAATGAAGTTATGGAAGAGAAAATATCCATTAAAAATCAAATGTTTTACTTGGCTGTGTATTAAGAACAAAATTATTAGGTGGGATAATATCATTAGGAATGGTTTCGTTGACCTTGGTATATGCATTTTATGCCTAGAGGATGCAGAGAGTATTACTCACCTTTTTTGTAACTGAAGTTTTTTTAGAGTTGTTTGGCAAGAGATGAAAAAATTCTAAATCATGAGGACAATTAGGGCAGCCTAAATTTCAATGATTGTATTTTTAATTGGTTTCTCAAAAGAGTGAGATTCAAATATTTTCCTTTGCTAATCATATGGGAGGCCTGGTCAGTTAAAAATCGTTGTATATTTGAAGACATAACATCTTGATATTAACTCAGGTGTGTGTTAATGTCCTTACTATACTTCAAGGTTATAGTACCATCAAATATTGTTAGAAAACAATATTTATTGATTCACAGGCCATGGATCAAGCTTTGTCGACTGAATACTTTGAAGAGGATTTAAAAGATGGTGTATGTGGAGTAGAGATTGTCTTACACATCAAGAAGGCACATTAGACCCACTTGAGAATGGATATTGACAGAGGTAGTAATACTTGGGCATAATTTTTGGAATTTTGGGGGATTTTATGGTTCTCTCGTAGAAGAGCTGTGTTTAAAATCAAACTCTTTGGCGACTCTAAATTTTCTATAGATTGGGAAAATGGTTTGTTCTAGATGCATATCTTAAATTTGGAGCATTGGCTTAAGAGGATCTGGATCTTAATGGAATAATTATCCGAGATTTTGTGTGAACATGTTTACAAGGATTAAACATGCATGTTGACTCCCTCTCAAAGAAAGCTATCGATCAAATGGATGGACTTCTCTTCTTCGATGAATTTCTCTCAGATATGTTGGCTGATTTTGGCAGTTGCTTTGTTTTTTTGAGGTGTGTAGTCAATCTTGTAGTTGTTCATTGTTGACATGTTGTTATGATTTCCTTACAAGGATATGCTTCTTTATTTCCTTGGGAATTTTATTAGCCTCTCAGTTTTTGTTGTCCCTGAAATTCGATGGATGTAGGCCTATTGTATGTAGTGGATAGAGTGTCGACTCTTTGCCTAGAGATTTTTATTATGGATGGGAATGTAACTTTGATTTTTGATTATAACAACAAGTTACAATTTTTTTCATTGTTGAAAAAAAACAACTTATACTATACTATAGAAACATTAAGCTACTTGTACGATAATAGAGCTACATTATATATATATATATATATATATATATATATATTGACTTGTCACAAAAGTAACTATTTTAGTGACTCCAATTAGTTTTAGATTTATTAATACTTATTTTAAATATAATACAACTTTAAATATGGAAAAACAAAAAAATGAAAATAAATGCGAGTTTATATATTCAATATTAATATTATTTAGGTTTAGTTTTATTAATATTGGTTTTAAATATAAAAAAATTGTGAATAAATGGGATTTTATATATTTAATATTAATAATTTTTTTGGATATAGAATAAAATGATGTTTTATTAAAACAAGTTAAATCTCTTTATGGTACATGGTTTACAACAGTGGATACCCAAACAGTTGGGTTAAACAACAAAAGCATCATATAGACTCATTTAAGGACACAATATGTCACTTTCAAGGAATTGAAGCTAGGTGGGGAAAGGTAACAATCATTTCTCCCAAACACCCAAACTACATTTAATGGAAAATTGACCCCTTTTTGTTATAACAATGTATTCAAATTTTGCTTGAAATAATTTTTTCTTTTATTCATTTGCAAAAATGTCAATCCACTACATATACAAGGATGACAATCCACTACATATGTTAGAAATCTTTATTATGTTGTAGTTACGTAGTTATTAATTATACAAGCTTGATTTAAAGGTCTTTGTTGCTGGCTTTTAAAATACACTCACTATAGTTTAGAGTGGTTAGAACTTATTATACATAGAATATTCTTTGAAAATCAATAAGCATAAAAATGTTTGAAACAAAGATATCAATCCACTACATATGTTATAAATCTTTATTATGTTGTAGCTGCGTAGTTATTAGTTACGCAAGCTTTATTTAAAGGTCTTGTTGCCGAGTTTTTAAATAAGCTCACCATAGTTTATAGTGATTAGAACTTATCATACATAGAATATTCTTGGAAAATCAATAAGCATAGAAATGTTTCAAAGTATTCCTATTGAACTTAACTTACAATTTGGATATTTTAATAGATTTTGATTTTTTATTTGTTTGTAGAACAATGATTAAAAGTGGCAAGGAAGGACGTGAGATATATTCGCAACATTTTAAGACACAGTATCTAGAACTTGTCTTTAAGATTACACTTTTCCATTTTCTTCACCCTTCTCAATTTGGGACTATTCTTATATTGGTTGAGAAAATTCTACTTATTATTCCCTATCATGCAAGAAATTAATTTTTTGATTGGTTTTTGACATTCGAGACACACTAATTCCATATTTTTATGCTATACTTTTATGCCTAAATCAAATAATTTTCCTAAGTTTCTAGCCTCCACTCTCTTATGTGCAAATACCTTTTCATTTTTCCCGGTCTCTAACACCCCTGACACCCCTAACAATACCTACACCAATATATCTGACAAACCTACACTGCTAGCTCTAACATAACATGGATTTGTGTATTTGATACTATTTGCAGTTGGAGTACATGTATGCATCCACTTGGACTCTAGGATATTGAGCAGCTAGAGCATGGTTTATAGGTTGTGGGGTATTATAAATCGGTAGGAAGGGAGTTTTCTTAGTGCACTGCTTCCTGAGAAGCATCCATGATATTTCCTGGTAGTTTCTTCCCCACGGGTTGAGCACGACACCCTGTCAGGTATCTCTATCTATGGGCTTAAATCATAAAAGCATCCCATAACATAATATGTTAATGTTGTAGGTAATGTTCGTTGCATTAGAAGGGGAGTCGACTGATCAGCTGAGGGAAATATTCGTTTTCCCAAGAGGAATGCATCATCATAGAATGAGGTCATCTATAGAGGGTTAATAAATTCTAGGTAAGCCGATAGTGTGCATGATTTTTCCACAAAAGGGTTTCAACGCTAGATGGATTTTAGTCGATAACTCTGGTTTTCAAAGTTGTTTTCTCTTCAAAGTACTGAGTGAAGTGGATTAGCCACTCAGAATGCTAATGTATTATCTCTGTTAAATTTTTGGCTACATATGGTTTCGAACCCAAAGATTCACAGTTAATGTACTAGTTTTCTCATACTCTTTAATATAAATACATGTTGTTGACCTGAACATTCGCTTGTATATTACAACTTTCTTGTTTATGGGTACAACTATATGCTAAATGAAATTCTATTAGGGTATCTTTTACTTGTGCTTATCATATAGACCTAATTTGTTCTTTGCATTTTCAGCGGTGATAGATGCTTCGGTTAAGTGGCCATGGCTATTTGCAGGATTTATGCATCTATGACATAGAGGGGTAGGACCTCTAGATCCCTCTATGGTTTTGTGGGAGGAGTTATGAGAACATGATGATTTCCCACTTGAAAATTTATGAAATCATTATACTTGTCAACAATATGCTAAGGAACACATAATCCCCACCAATATTTCCTTTGAATGCAACTTATTCATGTGCAGTTTTTTAAATAGATTGGAGCATTTTTTTGTAAAATGTGATGGCAGTTGCAAAAATTTTGAATTGTAAATTTTTTCTTCTAAAATTTACAGCCAATGGTTTTCTACTCTGTTTTTTGCTATTGACCCAGTCAAATATGGTTTAAAATATCAATTGCGATGATAATTTATGATCAATGAAAAATGTATCGTAATATTTCCAAGTTGCAAAATTGTTTCCTCCCCTCATCTCATTAGTGATGATGAGTTGTAACCAATTATGAATCTTAGACCTTAGGTTTTGATAATGAGTTCAACTAGTGATACTCCGACCATAGGTTTTGCAATAGTTATACGTTTGTTGCAGCTGCAACATTTTCCCAAAATTCAAAAAATTTTGGGACCCTCCTTTTATTTCCTTTTGCTCAGCTCCTTGGTTTTGATTGATGTTTGCGTAAAGATTTACTTTTATGCCAGCCATGTTTTATGGTTTGGGTTGGTTTTGCCCTGCCATCGAAAGTGTTTTAGACAATTGATTCAGGATTCTTGTTATCTGCACGCCCGCCGTTGCGGAAAAGAACAGGACATCAAGTCCGATTCAAGTGTTATTGGTCTCCGATGAGTTTTTCTTTATCGGCAGCTATATTAAGATCCCGTTGGAACATTTGTCCCTACGTTTTCTGCCATTGCGGAGGAAGTATCACGAATTTCCCCGATGGTTGTATGATCCTCTTCCGATCCTCTCCATTTTGATTCACAGATTTTCAGGCTTTTAGCTTTTGCCGTTGCGGTTTTGGAAAGCACTATCCATTCGATGTAGTTTGTTTGTTCTCTGCTTGACCGATTTTTCGTTTTCGCCGAAGTCATGTTTATTTTTACCTCCAATTTTTATTGGTCTGTGGAACTCGATTCCTTTTTGGTTTCCGCCGTTGTGGCTCTTCAACCAACTATTGGTCCGAGGCCTTAGCTTGGCGGGCTCCGATCCGATGTGAAGTTTTGTTTGTTTCTCCTGCCGACGCCATTGCGGGTTTCCTAACCATTTCATCATCCGCTGTTGCGGAGGCGATACTGACAGGATCACCGATCCTATAGCCGTTCCGTCTCGCGATTGGTTTATTTTTTCCCGCGGCATATATATTGGGGTTTGGGTTATTATTTTTTTATTGTTATTTTGTGATTTCCCCATGCTATCGTTATCGCTCGAGCAGACCAACGCATTTGTTGTCGGTGCCTTCGCTCCTAGGTGGCTCCACCATGGAGGTTTGGGGGTTTTTCTCCACCAGTCATGCAACACATTTCCAGGTAGGCCCTTATGCCCGTTTTAACTTTTCGTTCGATGGTCAAACTGATTTTGTTGCCATTGGTTAGCTCCTGTCTCGGCAGTTAGTGGATACCTAGGTTTCCTTTTCGGCGTGTATATATAATCTAGGTAACTGGTCTGGTGGCCCGGTGGGGGTTTTTTGTGGTTTTGCTTGATGATTACATTTGTGGCCATTATGGGTTTGCAGCCCACACTCGATTTCTAGGGAAACCGGTGTAGACGACCGTTACGCTGTCCGCACTAGTATCCTCCAGTCTACGTGTGGCCGTCCGGGGAGAGCGTTTTATTGTTTACTTTGGAGATTCCGAGGTTGGTTCCATAGTATGGTCGCCCTCGTTTTTGGGAACTAGGGTTGAAATGTGGAGGTTATGCCCCTTAGGATGAGACTGTTAAAATTTGAACACATAGTGAGTCAAATGCACTATTTATGCAGATTTTGGTGCGAGTGTTTCTACAAGAAGCAGTTTCCTCTTATGATTTCTTTGAGTTTACAATGAGTTACGTGCACTACCACAATGCAGTATCCTTCACATGGGATTAGGCATCTTATTTTCTGCATAACAGTTCGTAGTGCCGAGAGGGATATTCTTCATTTTAGAAAAGCCATGATATTATGAGTTGATTATGCAAATTTTTAGTTATGTGCTGGTTTTAGCTCTTTTAGCAGATTGGTTTTGCGCAGGATGCTCGATTTTGAGTTTTGTTTATTTATTTTCATAGCTACAATCATGTTTAGCCTAAACGAGGTAAAATGCTCATACATTTTGTCTCCATTTTTGAATGTTATCGAGGAATGGCCCAACAGAACCTAAAAGCAATTTTTGTGTATGACAGGGAAATTCTTCAGAATCTGAGATGTCTAAATGAAAAAAGAAGAAGGATCCCATAGTAGAGGAGGAACCCGTGGTTGAAGTTGTCACTAGAGGTGAGTACACTTACGAGGATACCAAATGCATAGTTGGAGTGGAACCTGAGTATAAATGGGGGGAAGTCTATATATTAATAACACACTGGGAGGTACCTGACACAGGTTTTGAGGAGGAAACCATATATGCAAATATAGAGAGATCTGCATTGATGAGAGTTGCTACTAGACTTGAGCTTTTCCCGTGCTCAGAGGTGATTGGATGGATTCAGCCCAGGGCAGATGTAACCACCATGATTTTGGCAAATGTTGACAAATAGGGTTATGCTGCTTATAGCCCTGGGTATGTATCACTGGCCTACCACTTACTGGAAGCACAAGTGTACTTGACTGAAGACTGGCTGAATACAATCAATCTGGACCTAGTCGAGACACTGAAAAGAATGTTGGTGCCTGGAAAAATTTTCAGGACTAGGTCATTAGGGGAATATGATACTGCCACTTTGAGGACCCCTTACAGGTCCATTTCCCTGATGCTGAATAGGATTTTCGGGAGGGCCCACGGTAAAATCTTTAAGTTGGGGTGGGTGCCTATCATCTTCTATGTTGCAACACAGGGGATAGTGTTCAACTGGGAAAACATTGTGTCCAACAGCCTCTCAGCCTGCATTGCTTCAGCATTAGGAGGGGTGTCTTAGAAGAAATTAGAGTTCTACATGAGCTCTATACTGATTGATTGCATACTATGCAACCAACCCTTCCCTAATCTGAGGTGTATCTGGGATCGGGAGAGAACACCAGTCTACTCAGCTTACAAGCCACGGTGGGCACACAAATACCACAGTCACTATAGAGAAGTGTGTGAGCACTTCATCATGCCATTATATACATTGATATTCTTAAAGGAGTGCAACCGCATGTCAGAGGAAGCATTGCAGGTTATTAAAGAATATGCAGATGATTACTTGATGGAAGATGGATTGTATTTCAGAATGTATGGATGCTCCAGAGCACCTTCACTACTGCCAAAATATGCCACTGACTATGTAGTGCACAAGGAGGCAGTTAGGCAGGTCTTCTTAGATGGCATAGGGAACTTTTTATTTGAACATAAGAAAGCAGGTTATCCTCCCTTACCATTCAGGTTGGGAAGCTATAAGTTCACAAGAGTGAAGAAAGCTGACGAGTTTGTGGAGGAATTGGGGAAAATCCATTTTGGGGAAATAAATTTCCATAGGGACGATTCCCAGAATAAAGTGGCAAAGCACTGCAAGGAGGCAATTGTACATTTTGAATACACAAGCCACTGGGATAAAGATGAATCCATTTTTCGCAGTGCAGAAAATATAACGGCCTTAAGAAGAAGATTTAAAAAGAAAATCACCACCAAAGGCGGGAAAGGATAGGATGAGCAAGAAAAGGTAGAGGAGGAAGGAGCTAGAAAAAGGGATGAAGATGCTAGGAGATTAGCACAAGAAGCTGAAATATGGCTCAAAGGTGAGGAGGAAGAAAAGAGGAGAGATGAACAGGAAGCAACTAGAAAAGCAGAAGAGGCTGCCCAGAGTGAAGAGGAGGAAAATAAAAGAAAGATGGATGAGGAACTGAGAAAGATGGATAGGTTAGGTAGTTAGTTTTAATTTCTTGCTGTGTGTGATTGAGATGCAAGAGAGTCTAAGACGAGAGGTAAGAACCTGCACATCACATTGTGACCACTCCTTGCATTCTTAATCAATCTTCATTTTAGATAGGCACTTGCATATCATACTTAAAACAAAAAGCACAAAAATATACACGGTGGACCGGGCCGCAACCGGTAAAACCTTTTATTTTTGTTACTTGACCTACGGTAGCCGAACCACAAACCGGACGGATTCCCTACACCAAACAGTGACGGGCTAGTTGGGAACGTTGACCGGGGAGAATCCCTTGCTGTTGTTGCCCGTGAATTTCCAGGCCTCAACAATGTTATACATAAAACTACACATAATATGTTATACGTTGATACAAACACTGCAATATTACATCAATTCCTCCAAACACAGTGCCAGGATACAAGTGTTTTGAAGTTTTATTCGATTTTTAAATTCTCCATCCATTAATTTCCTTTTGTCCAGCTCTGCCTATTTCTATGACTCGTGGAGTTGAAACCAAAATGGTTTGGGAAGTATGGTCCAAAAAATATTGTTTATTAGATCATATAAAAATGACTTTATTCATATTCATATGAAGTCATGTGTTCATAATCAATGGATTTATAGCCGATCCAGAAGATATTATGAGATTTGACAATAAAGTCAAATTGTTAATAATGTATTTGTCTAACAAATTGATGATAATGTATTTATCTAAGAAATTGATGATGATAACAACCACAAAAAGAAGTACAAAAACATGGATTACCTGCTCTGAAGGCCGACAAAAAATTGTTAAGGAGGCATCTCTATCCAATTGCAATACAACTTAGTTACAAGCATGTTACATAAATTTATCACTGTTATTATGAAATTACTTATGGTGTTCCATGTTTCGATGAAAATTTCATACCATCTAGCCAATAACACAAATATCGCTACCACGTCATTAGTTCCCATCAAGTTCTCATTTAGTTTTGTTGAACAACCAGGGAATTAAGGTTTTAGTTGGACCAAAAATAAAGATATCAACGTTGTATGTCGATTAGTGCTAGAAAAAGAAGGAGAAGGTTTGAATCACACCCCATGATCATTAAGAAATAAACATAGCCTGTCACAACCTTTAAATTGGTGCAGATATGCATAAGAGAGTTCGAATTTTTCCATAGATTGAGGACAATAATGGACTATGAGGAAAAACACGGATAACCAAAGCTGGCGATGTGGAAAAATATGCCTTTGAACATAATTATTTTTGGAACTAATGTTAACTAGTTAATTGACAAGCCTCAATAATATTCACTGACTTGTTTTGATGTTGATTTTAATTTAGTGGTGGATACGTGCATTCTCCAGTTCCATGTTGACATATTTATTGCAATCACCAGTGAAAAAGAGGTCATAGAATATTGTATTCCAACACAAAAATACAGAAAAATGGAATAAAATTAATATGCTCAACAAAATATTATTATAATTAACAGCGTGAGACACCATAGAGGCTGTCACAGATCTCCATGGAGTTTGTTAAACAATGATACATGCTAAATCGTAGAAGAGATATTTGAAAATGATAAGAATATCGTTAATCCACAAGGATGGATTAGCTTTGAAATAATTTCCACACTGCTGAGATTGTTTCATTGATGGGAAGTACATGTGTAGTTATCCAAGAATATGATTCTGAACAGTGCACTTCCAGCCAAAGAATTCCTTCGAATTGACTGCAAACATATTAGTTGTTTTGTTGATAATTTAGTTGTTTCTTTTATTTTATAATAAAATAGTAAATTAAATACTTGGCGAAATCCACATGGATTCATGAAATTTCGATCAAATTGGCTTGCCAAGAAACCTTTATAGTACCAATTCAATTATACAAGTGATAGAAAAGAAAAAAATACACTTCATACATAACTTTGATGGCCTATAAAAAATATGAAGTGTAAAAATTTGGGCCATCTACACAAAAGATATTTTAAAATAAAAATAAAAAGGGAAAAGATAAAACTTTGAAGTACGTACATCAACTAGTTCATGCCACCCATTTTTATTTACTCAAACTTCACCAATAATGGAAACCATAATGGCCATGGTTTTTCAAAACCTTATTGCCCTGGTCACGACCCTCCTCTACTTCTGTGAGGATCGCTCTGCTACAATGAATTCTGTGCTCTCATACTAAATTTAGAGGATTAAGGATTGATAGGTTGGAGAAATAACAAAGAGTTGCCTAATATACGAGGTTTGAATAGCACAAGAAGAAAAGAAACCTCAACCAAACGAGTTCAACAATTCTATTTACAATGATACATCCAATGATAAGTTCAAACCTTTAAACCTCCCTCTATGTTTGGGAGTTTTATCAAATGTGCGATTTTTCTTTACTTTTCTATGTTTCACATATCACTTCAAACATGTGAAATAGACAAGTTTGGGTCAAATAAATATAATGAGGTACAATTTAAACTAATTTTAGACAATTAGTTTCATTGCATTAGGTCAAACTAGAAGGGTCCGCCTATGGCAATTTACTATCAAGCCTACTATTTGGATTGCTATTTTCCCCACGTTCGGATCAATTTAGTTAGTTTATCTATTCTATATGAACGAAATAAATACACATTGCAACAATTGATTTCGTGGTGTCCTTCTTTAAGTCGACATTTGACATAGAAAAATGTTTAGATACAGTATTCTCTCGACAACTATGATTGGCTCTCTCAATTGGTTGATTCACGTATTTTTTCTCAAAGCACTTGCAACCTGGATATGTCTTTTCTCTTTGAACTCTAAATACACCATCTAAATTTAGGCATACAACCCTAAAGGCAGGGAATATGTAGCTTTGCTGCTAAGCCTTGTTTAAAATAGGTTAAGAAATCATTGATGATGTGCTACTTAGAAATGCTCAAGGTCCAACTTTCTATGTCTTCAAACAACATCATGGTCACTCAAGCTCCAACTTGCTTATTCAAACAACATCCTCCAACTTTATATGTCTTTAAACAACAACATAACTTGTTTTTTCAAACAACATCCTCCAACTTTCCATGCATTTAAAAATCATCATAATCACTGAAGCTCCAACTTTCTATGTCTTTAAACAACAACACAACTTGTTTCTTCAAACAACATCCTCCAACTTTCTATGTCTTCAAACATCATCATAGTCACTCAAGATCCAACTTGCTTCTTCAAACAACATCCTCCAACTTTATAAGTCTTCAAACAACATCCTATCTCCAATCTTGGAAGGAACGTGCTTCTTTGCAACCTTCCTGGTTGCCAAAACAATTCAAGTAGTCTGTCTTATCGCTAAAATAACTTTTAGATCTTCTGGAGTTACAAATTATCAATCTAATTTCAAAATACTGATCAATATTTCAAGCAAGAAAATGGTAGTGAGTATACGAACACTACCTTGGCTATTAAAAAAATCATTGCTTGCAAGAAAAATTAAATCCTTGATCTAAAGTTCAAAATTGCATATATCCACCCCTAATTACAGATCCAAAACCTCTTTTTCCTGCTGCAACACTCGTTCCCGTCCTACCATGCTTTTCCAGGCCTTCTCTGCTCTTGACTTTCCATTCACTGTTTACTTCTTTCCTCAGATGTCAGCAGGCATGATAAACCAATCTTCATGAGATTGTTTGCAGGTGTGAAACAATAACAAATTAGAAAAAATAGCAGAATCCAATGAGATTGATTGCAAACATGGAATAATGATAGATTCAACTCACAGATCGTATAATAACAAAGCGTTTCAATAATATTTATTGCATTTTATTATAGCAACACCACAATCAAGTAAACTAAATTATATTCAATAGAGTTAGCATCCGATCAAATAATAACAATGGGTTTCTGTAATCTTTCTTGCAAATTATTATATTTAGTAGAGATAACTTCTATAGTCGTGATCATTAACAATAGTGATAGCATGACCCATTATAATCATTTTAAGAGATCTGTCTACAATTTTAGATCAACTAGGTGTGTGCAAGAAGTTGAGGGACCTTTTAGATGCAATGGTGGAGTGAAGTGAATCACTCTTAATCCAAAAAAAAGAAATCATCCCAAGAAATCCCGAAACTACCAAGCCTAGCCCCAAGGTTGGAAATAGGCATGCCAACTAGGATAGTAAGACAAATCGCGCCTCCATTTTAGTGAACAAAATCGCATGCGCGATTTCGTTCACTAAAACGGAGGCGCGATTTGGAAAGCCTATTTTTTTTATAAAATTGGCCGAGGCCATCTTTTTCTCCTCACTGCGCAGCTATTGGACCAAGGAGGAGCAAATATCGACTGGGCAAATGCGATTTTGGGTGTGCCAAAGCCCTCCATCTCCACCTTTGGATAAACCTCCCCTTTGTGAGGTATTTTCCTCATTTCTTTTCATGTTTTTT
>LPNX010577967.1:152756-163568 GCA_001517045.1 Pseudotsuga menziesii
TCCAGCATAGTTTTAGTAACTTCAGCTTGGATAAGGAAAAGGGGGCTAGCTCAGGCCAAGAGGCAAAAATAATGGTGACTGAAGGAGGTAGAGCCAAGTTCAGCTGACCAAGCAAGACATTCCAAAGATCCAAAGCGAAGGTGCACTTGAGAAACAGGTGGTCAGAGGTTTCCTCCTGGCAGGCACAGAGAGGGCATCTTGAAGGCCCATCCCAGCCTCTTTTTTTAAGGTTTTCCCAGGTAAGGATACTAGCATGCAGAAGAGACCAGCAGAATAGATCAATTTTGGGAAGAGAGGGATGACTCCAGAGGTTTTTCCAGACAGTGGGGTCGGGGGCTGCCCAAGGGATAGCCCGCAGATATGCATAACCATCAGCAGCAGAGTATAGCCCAGTTGAAGAACCCCAGCCTCTTTGGTCCTTCTTCGTGGCCGAGAGAGGAGTGCTCCCTTGAAGGGAATCCATAAGGGATCTGGATTCAAATTCTAAGTTTTGCGGATAGTCTCCAAGGTCCCACTTATGCCAAGTCTCATCATGGTTCTAGGAAGAAATATCCCAGAGCATGGATTTGCTTTTAGAGAGGAGCCAATACTTGATGTTGTCCATCCCTTCTTGATGCTTTAGCGGGGCCTTCCCTAGCAAAGACTCCTCCCAGTACTTGATTTTTTTTCCATTCCCCGGTATCCAAGTAATATTGGAGGAAATCAGATCCAGAGATTTTAGGCAAAGAGAGAGGATGGGGGATCCTTTCCTAGTCCGGAGGGGATGCTCCAGGCAGCGATCTTTGTGACCGCATAAATATTTATTTCGGAGGGCTTTGGAGCTCCAAGTGGGCTTGCCGCTTATCATTTTCCAGAGAATATTGCCTCCCATGGCCAAATTTTGTGTGGCCATATCTCTGATTTGCAGCCCACCTTCCATCTTGGGGGATTTTATCTTGTCCCAGCTGATTAAGTTCATTTTCCTGCCTTCATTTCTTCCCCCTTCCCAGAGGAATTTTCTCAAGAGGCTATCCATATCTTTCACAATTCCTTTCGGGGATAGTAGGATAGATGCTTGATATATAGGCAGGGCGGTAAGAACAGAGTTTATAAGAATTAGCTTCCCTGCTTTGTTTAGCCAGGTGGCTCCCCAGGCCATGATCCTGGCCTTAAGCTTTTCCATCAAAGGAATCCAGAGGATCTTTCTAGGGGCTGTTCTAACAAGTGGGATTCCAAGATATTTAATGGACTCCCACACGGTGGTGCCTTCCATTTCCAGCGCTCTGGCTATGTCAATCATATCCTTCGGAGGACAGTTCCAGCCATAAATTTTGCTTTTCTTCAGACTGATTTCACTGCCAGACATTTCAGTATAGGTGTCTAGCTCTTTCTTGAAGGATCTAGCAGTAGTGAGGTTGGCCTGGCCCAGGAGGACAGTGTCATCGGTGAATTGGGCGTGATTAAGTCTCTTAACTCTCGGAGAGATTGAGAGACCAGTCAGAGATCTCAGTTGAAGACTTTTATCAAGCTGGAAACTTAGCACCGATGCTTGGATGGCGTATAGCATCGGGGATAGAGGACAGCCCTGCCTGAGGCCCCTAGAGGCTTGGAAGAAGTCAGCCGGTCTCCCATTTACCAGGGGGGCTATCCAAGGCCCCGAGATACAAGCTCTAATCCAACATACCAGCTGTGGATGGAATCCAATATTGTGCATCACATCAAAAATAAAATTATGCCGAACTCTATCAAAAGCATTAGTAAGGTCCAGTTTGACAATCATACCTTTCTCCTTTCTTTGGCAGCTTGTGTGGATTGCCTCTTGCACAAGGATAATATTGTCCTGGATTTGTCTTCCCTGAATGAAGCCCCCTTGGTTCTCCGGAATGATATTGGGAAGATTTTTTTTGATTCTGTTGGCTATCACTTTGGTGATGATTTTGTACCCAGTATTACAGAGCAATATAGAGTGGAATCTGGAGAAATTTTGGGCACCTTTCTCTTTGGGAATTAGCGCTAGAAAGGAGGAGTTGGTGCTCCCTCCTATTTTCCTGCAATTCTGGGATTTTCTCACCATTTTAACTAGATATTTTTGAATGATGTCCCAACATGCAATGTAAAATCTGGCCGTGAAGCCATCAGGCCCAGGTGCTTTGTCAGGATTCATTCCATGGAGAGCTTTGCTGATCTCCTCAAAGGTGATGGGGCCGATCATCTTTATATTGTCTTCATCCTTGATTAGCTTGGGAACCACAGTGTGCGGATAGATCTCCGATCTATTTGAGACCTCTGTCTTTTCAGTGTACAGATTTTTAAAGAACACGTGGGCTGCCTGTTTTATCTCATCAGAATTTTTGAGAGTTTGTCCCTGAGAGTGGATCTCTCTGATTGTGTTATGGTTCTTATGAAGTTCTACTTGTTTATGGAAGAAGGACGTATTCTTATCCCCCGCAAGTAGCCAAAGATTTCGAGATTTGACCCGCCAATATTCTTCCTCTCTTCTCAGCGCTTTGTGGAGAGCATTTTGCAGCTCTAGCTCGGCGTTCATTAGCTCCGGGGTGATCAAGACAGACTCCATTTGTAATTGGTGGTTACCCAGCGCCCTTTGGGCTTTCTTCCTATCAAGAATCAGAGATGGCAGGTTCTTTGCCCAGATTTTGAGATCAGCTTTGAGCCTTCTCAGTTTTTCTTCCCAGATGAAGAAGGGAGAGCCTGATACACTTTTCTGCCAGGATGCTGCAACCAACTCGTAGAACCCCTCCATGGAGACCCAGAGCGAGCTGAACCAGAATGAGATCAGGCCCAAATTTTCTCCAGGGGACAGAGTCAGAGAAATGGGCTTATGATCCGAAGTGCAGGCTTGGAGGATTTCAGAAGTGGTGAAGAGACCGAGGGTCAGGAATGAGGAATGGACTAGAAAGCGATCCAATCGAGCTGCAATATGGCCAGGTCCCACTCTTTTATTAGTCCAAGTGAATTTGCCTTTGCTGGGTTTGATATCCTCCAGATCCCAGTCCAACATGATGTCTTCTACCCATTCTCTTGCCGGATCTCTTACGGGAGAGCCTCCTTTTTTTCCCAGAGTGCCAGCGTGACATTCAAATCTCCAACAAGTAGGAGATTCTCATGTAGATTAGTAGAGAGAAAGGAATTCAAAGAATCCCAACATTCTTTTTTTTCCCCTGGGAGCGACGGGGCATAAATGTTAACAAGGCTCACCTTATGTCCCGAGTCTTTATGCATCAGTTTCGTGAACATCCAATGGGTGGTGCTGTGTTCTTCCAGAAGGGCTAGCGTTAAGGAGTTCCAGAAGGTGGCCATACCTCCTAAGGCTCCCCTTGCGCTTACAGCTCTGCCTTCTCCTTTGTTCCAGAAATTTTTGCTAGCCTGGATGGTCTCAGGCTTCTCCATTTTCGTCTCCTGGATTAGAAGTACATCTGGGGAAGTCATTCTGACTAGATCTTTTACAGCTTCTTCTTTAGATTTACTACCCAGCCCTCTGCAATTCCAGGAGACGTACTGCATTTAAGAGCCGAGGGGAGGGGGGGTGGCTCCTTTCGAAGCCTTACATTTCTTAGTGGATCTGGTTTCTATCATATCCGGGATGGTTTGCTGGAGGCCTGCTGTAACATCCCTATATGATTTCTCCTCTCTTTTTTTTCTCTCTGGCTTCCTTCCTCTTGTGGCCTTCTCAGGGGTTCCAACTGAGCTGCTGGTCTCTGTGGCCCCCCCATCTGATTCTGCTCCCATTTCGGTGCCTAGTGAGATATGCTCCTCATCAGATTTCATGGGATCTTCTGCATGAGGAGTTCCATTGGCCGATCTTATTTTTTCTGAGGGGGGCGGGGACTGAGAGGCTATATCGATGGGTTATTTTACTTGGTCCTTTGATTTTCCAGCATCTTCTTTCGCTGGCTCCTTCGGAGGGGTTGGGTTGGAAGATGACGGTTGATTCGCTTGCCCTATCCTTGGTTTTGGGCATGCTTTGGCTTTCTTCACCCTTTTCCATTCGTCTGCATCTTCCTTTTCTAAGGTTTGATTCTTTGGACAGTTTCTCTGGAAGTGACCATGCTCTTGACAGGTTCTGCATTTGAAGGGGAGATGTTCATAGTCAAATTTCTGATAGTGGGACCAGGAACCAATTGATATCTTCACCGCCTCCGGGAGCCCTGCCTCTAGATCCACTTCCACGCATATTCTTGCACAGTTGTAAATGGACTTATTGTCTGCTTTATCTTCAAATTTACCTATTCCGTTCCCTATCTTCTGAAGAGCTTCATAGTTCCAGCTCTGAATCGGCAAGTTGGGGAGCTTGACCCATACAGGTACCTCCTTGGGCATTTCCACCGTGGGATAAAAATCCAGGGTCCAACGATTTAGATATAGGCCCTGGGTGCCCATAAAATATGGCCCATTTCTGAAGATGAGGTCTTTGTCTTCCTTGTCTATAAATTCAAAGAGGAAGAAGCCACTGCTCAATGGATAATAGGTGACTCCTTTTTTGAGATGGGGCTTCCAATTTCTTTGAATCCAATCGTCGGTGGTTTTGGCGGAGGGCCAAAGCCCCATGAACTGGCCGACCAGACCTCTCTCAGAGAGGGAAAGAGCTATTTTAACCGATTGTGTCTCCGACAGTGTGATTTTTGGTATCTCATCAAGCTTTTTTATGAATTTTGGGACAACAAGGGGGGTTTTGCGTTTTCCTCCATTCGCTACCAGTCTCCTAAACGCATCCTCCTCTGAAGATGGAAGGGGGGGGGGGGGCGAATCCCCACCCCCGGGGGCAGCCATGGCCATCTCTGTGCTCCTGGTCGCTCCCAAACCCTAACGCTCCCTCACGTAGGTCGCTCCAGCTATCGCTCGCCATAATGTAACAGTTAACTCCGTCAATAGAATGGCCACTTGTTTCTAAACATAAACATATTCCATTACATGGTTACTGACGTAATGGCATTGTCTCCTCCTGCATTTCATCGTACAAATGCTCACATCTCTTGTATGAGGGGAAGATCTATAATCGCCTTCAAGTTGACCTTTATGTGCAAAAATTTCACATTCACTTACTGAGCAAAACCCTAGTTTCCAAAATTGACAAAAAAAAATGATCCGTTATCCATGGACCTAGAGTAGAGGGACACTCTAGCACTATCATGATGTACTGAATCCAACGGAGCTGATGGTTCATCGATCCGAGAAATGATCAGCAATCTATGGAACATTGAATACCACCTCCTACAGGCTTTTAGGGACACCCGTTGAATCCCTAACCGGGGCATAGAATGGAAACCGTGCATCAAAAAGGGATTTCAATGGGTTGTGCAAGCGTGTTTAGGCAGGTTCCATGTGGGAACGCTAGCCACATGTTCACGGTCAAGGAATTTGCAAAGCCGACCCATATGTGCAAAAATTGGACATTCACTTACTGAGCAAAACCCTAGTTTCCAAAATTGACCAAAATAATGGTCTCTTCTCCATGGAAGCAGATTAGAGGGCCACCCTAGCACTATCTCAATGTCTGGAATCCAATGGAGCTGACGGTTTGTCGATTCGAGCAACGGTCGTGATTCTATGCCACGTTGAATCCCACCTCCTGCAGACTTTCAAGGACACCTGTTAAATCCCTACCTAGGGCATAGAATGGAAACCGTGCATCAAAAAGGACTTTCGGTGGTTTGTGCAAGCTTGTTTAGGCATGTGTTATGTGGGAACGCTAGCCACACCTTCACGATCAAGTAATATGTGAATTTGACCCCTATGTGCAAAAATTTCACATTCACTTACTCAGCAAAACCCTAGTTTCCAAAATTGACCAAAATAATGGTCTCTTCTCCATGGAACTAGATTAGAGGGCCACCCTAGCACTATCTCAATGTCCAAAATCCAACGGAGCTGACGGTTCGTTGATCCGAGCAACGGTCATGATTCGGTGGCATGTTGAATCCCACCTCCTACAGGCTTTCAGGGACACCTATTGAATCCCTACCTGGGGCATAGAATGGAAACCATGCATAAAAAAGGGGTTCCAGTGGGTCATGCAAGCATGTTTAGGCATGTGTTATGTGGGAATGCTAGCCACACCTTCACGGTCGAGCAATATGCGAATTTGACCCCCATGTGCAAAAATTTCACATTCACTTACTGAGCAAAACCCTAGTTTCCAAAATTGACCAAAATAATGGTCTCTTCTCCATGGAACTAGATTAGAGGGCCACCCTAGCACTATCCCGATGTCATGAATCCAACGAAGCCGATGGTTCGTCGATCTGAGCAACGGTCATGATTTTGTGGCACGTTGAATCCCACCTCCTACAGGCTTTCAGGGACACCTGTTGAATCCCTACCCGGGGCATAGAATGGAAACCGTGCATAAAAAAGGGCTTTCGGTGGGTCGTGAAAGCATGTTTAGGCACCTGTTATGTGGGAACGCTAGCCACACCTTCACGGTCAAGAAATATGCGAATTTGACCCCCATGTGCAAAAATTTCACATTCACTTACTGAGCAAAACCCTAGTTTCCAAAATTGACCAAAACAATGGTCTCTTCTCCATGGAACCAGATTAGAGGGCCACCCTAGCACTATCCCGATGTCCTGAATCCAATGAAGTTGACAGTTTGTTGATCCGAGCAACGGTCATGGTTCTGTGGCACATTGAATCCCACCTCCTACAGGATTTTAGGGACACCTGTTGAATCCCTACCCAAGGCATAGAATGGAAACCATGCATGAAAAAACTATTATATTTAAAGGTTTCAATGATCTCACTACATGCACACTAAATTCAACTTCGTGAATCAACATGATTTGAAGCATAAGTCCACCGGATTTGAAAAAGTTGAGTTGGACATTAGATTGATTCTGAATTGAGTTGTGACAGTAAGATAAGATTAGGGTTAGGATTAGGGTTTCCTAGGTAGGGTTATGGTTATGGGCCATGCATGTTAAACAATAAAACCTATTTAGGGATAGGGTTTTCCAAGTTTGGCCTTCGTTGGCATGAAATGCATTGTCCAGCTTTGGCCCAAATATCTTATTATATTTTATTATCTTTTAAGTAGAAATTAAACTTTTAAATAAAAAAAAATGAGATGAAATTCCAACACTACTAGGCACTACCCCTTTGGCAATGGACATGCGGGTATAAGAGGTGAGTTTTCAAGAAGGAAATTATACAAGCCTTAAAACATAAGTTTATTGTTTCGGCATCTTGTTTCCATCATCCTAGGCTGAAAACATTGACAATATTACCTACTTGAAAAATTAGGGTTTTAGTCTTGTAAGAGAGCCTACAAAGAACTTTGATAGGTATGACCTACAGAGGTACATGTATGTATTCTAATGTTATGTATATCATGTGAATGAGATCTTGAAATGTTCATATGATTGATATATATGGTTTATTGATCATACGTAAAATTTGGCATGTTCATTAACTTGACATACAAGAGAATTTTTGGCATATTTATAAACAACATTACGGAAAATTTCGCATATCAAGAACAAAAAATTGACATATTCATAAGAAACATACATGGGAAAATTAAAATTATGATACATACCTCATCATGCTAGATCCCACCTAATATCATACAACCAAGGCCTCTGGATCATCTCTTATAATGATGGTCTCCATTAGTATCTCATGCTAGGTATCCAGTAAGAAGTAGCGTACAAGAACAGAAAATTGAAATATTCATAAGAAACATACATGGAAAAATTAAAATTATGATACATACCTCATCATGCTAGATCCCACCTAATATCATACAACCAAGGCCTCCGGATCATCTCTTATAATGATGGTCTCCATTAGTCTCTCGTGCTATGTATCCGGTAAGAAGTAGCGTACAAGAACACAAAATTGACATATTCATAAGAAACATACATGGAAAAACAAAAATTATGATACACACCTCATCATGCTAGATCCCACCTAATATCATACAACCAAGGCCTCCGGATCATCTCTTATAATGATGGTCTCCATTAGTCTCTCATGCTATGTATCCGGTAAGAAGTAGCGTACAAGAACACAAAATTGACATATTCATAAGAAACATACATGGAAAAACTAAAATTATGATACACACCTCATCATGCTAGATCCCACCTAATATCATACAACCAAGGCCTCCAGATCATCTCTTATAATGATGGTCTCCATTAGTCTCTCGTGCTATGTATCCGGTAAGAAGTAGCGTACAAGAACACAAAATTGACATATTCATAAGAAACATACATGGGAAAATTAAAATTATGATACATACCTCATCATGCTATATTCCACATAATATCATACAACCAAGGCCTCCGGATCATCTCTTATAATGATGGTCTCCATTAGTCTCTCGTGCTATGTATCCGGTAAGAAGTAGCGTACAAGAACACAAAATTGACATATTCATAAGAAACATACATGGGAAAATCAAAATTATGATACATACCTCATCATGCTAGATCCCACCTAATATCATACAACCAAGGCCTCCGGATCATCTCTTATAATGATGGTCTCCATTAGTATCTCGTGCTATGTATTCGGTAAGAAGTAGTGTACAAGAACACAAAAATGACATATTCATAAGAAACATACATGGGAAAATTAAAATTATGATACATACCTCATCATGCTAGATCCTGTCTATTAACATACAACCAAGCCCTCCGGATCATCTCTTATAATGATGGTCTCCATTAGTCTCTCATGCTCTGTATCTGGTAAGAAGTAGCGTACCTTCGATGAATTTCAACTAGGCATTGTTCGTACCTGGAGGTTTGTACCAATGATTAAGTTGGTAAAGTGATACACACCTGCACCTAGTTTGTAATCCCTGTAAACATATCCACCCTTCTTTCTTGAATTGTTGTCATGTGTAAGATATTCACCTTTAACAACCATAGACCCGATGGGGAAGTGGTTGTTTTCATCATCAGTCATGGACATAATGAGGGTTTGCTTTCCCTCTATACAACGTGCCAACTAGTAATCACCACCCCATTCACTATCTTTTGAGGCAACCACTGCGTATATGTGTCTTGCATAGTATGATTGTAGGTATATGAGCAAATATTTTTCGTGTGATACAAGGCCATTAATGTTAAGGAAATGCATCATACCATGTTGTACAAGGTCTGATACATGATCAAAATCTATAGAAATAGACGATTGGTCTTCTTCCAACGGAGTTAAATCAACAATTGCACGCTGATCAAGTGGAAGTGATATGCGATCCCATCCATCAACCCAATCCAATGATTCACACACATCCCAGTCACCATCACAACAAGGCAGGAAAAAACAAGATAGTTTTCTGGTCCAAATTTCAAATACTGGGTTATCAGAGCTTCGAACCGAATGAAAGCCACGAGTCCCAGGAATAGTCTTGCATTCCCATGCATGTGAACGATCTATGTCTACCACCTCCCAAAAAAATCTCTCCACATGTCTCTTTCTTGTGGATTCTACTCGCATAGCTGATTCCTCTCCCATTACTGATGTGCACCACCTGACTATAGATTGAGCATTTCGAATAGTAGATATTGTAGATAATTTAAATTCCTCTCTTCATAGGGCTGTTTTGACACATGCTCCAGCTCCATCATGCTCTCCTTTACCATGCCCAGTCTCAAAATAGTTCCACATATGTGGAACTTTGTAGTTTTTATGCAATGAACACAACCATTGAAATATGCGTGCATTTTTGAACTGACCAGCACATCCATCAGATCAAATCCAGTGTCGATCCATCTGTATGTTCCTGCCCTTCAAATGATCATAGAACATGATGAAGCAATGACATACATAGTGGAAGTCATGGCACCTATTATCACTTATGTAGAAGTGATATTCGTTTAGAATTTCTCTTTGCTCTTCACTGCTATTTGGGCCATGCCTATATGTGATATGCACCATCAAGGAAACCTGCTCAGAGTGATAATACTGACTTTGGATGTCATTTTGAGGTTGCAGAGTGTATTTCTCGACAAAATCAACAACTAAAAGTATAGTACCACGAGGAAATGTATCTCTGCATATTCTAAACTTCTCATCTTGCCATCGTGCCAAGTGGACATGCTGAACATATTGACGTGTCTTTTCAATAAATTCCTTGACTAAGACACTAACTTGTACCTGTTGACACAAAATGATCTCAATATCAGGTTTTTTTGTAAGTAAGGAATGAAATGCAACTGTTCAAACATAAATTTATAGATAAATGCATGTACCTGAGATGTCACCAATTGTATTTTTTTGCTTTCTTTCCCTGGGACTATTTCATAGTTGATATATTTGAAACTTTTCATGTCTGTAACCATATTCCCAAATTCATTGTCTCCAGTCTCGTGCATACATTGGCTCAATAATGCCATTCCAGCACAGTTGGAGCAAGTTCCATCCAAACAGGATTTTTCATAGTAAGTTTGCCCCTCAGGCCTATTGCACATGATACTATGAATGAATTCTCTTGATGAGGTCGGTGGTATTGTCAAGGAGCAATCCTGCACATGGTTAGTATGCAACACACGACAAATGTACAAAAATGTTTCATAGTAATATTCACATTCTACATGGTATCTACAACAACAAGTGTTACAAAGAGTATTCATTCTAACATACTAGGGCTTACATTTCTCAAAATATCTTTGCCCCAAATTCAATTGTCTATGTTCATTCCTAAATTTCTCGTATAGTTCTATCTGTGTTATATCAAGAAGATGCTTAATATGTGGTTCACGATCCTTTGAACCCCTTCTCAGTTTTAGTACATCCTTCCGGTTTGAAGAAGTCCTTGTGTGATCATGCCAAAAAATCTGCACTAGTCCCTTTACTGCATCA
>LPNX010577981.1:0-39046 GCA_001517045.1 Pseudotsuga menziesii
ACGCCTCTATAGGAATATGAAGTCAGGTTGGTTTTCAGATTAAACTCGGGTTTTCCAGGTAATTTTTTTTTTAAAATTTATTCACAAACCGTCGCTTAATTGACGGCTTCAGGCTTTTTTTTATTTTTAAAAATTGGAAACCCCGTCGCTTAATCGACGGCTTCAAACATTTTTTTTATTTTTAAAAATTGGACAACCCGTCGCTTAATCGACGGCTTTAGGCATTTTTATTAAAAAAGCGTCGCTTATGTATGTCGCTTTTCCGACGCCTAACTTTTATCTCCGTCGCTTAAGAGACGGTTATTTGTGTCGCTTAACCGACGCTGGCATCTCACCGACGGTAAAATTTGGTGTCGCTTAACCGACGGATTAAGCAAATGTCGGATAACCGACGCCAAGTTTCCGACGCTTAAAAAAAAATCCAAGTGTCGTAGATGCGACAGGGAAGTGTCGAAAATCCGACATTACGGCCGTCGGATTTTTGGTCGAAATGTAGTAGTGCTTGTGAGTCTGATGTAGGTGCATCATGGCATGTCAACAATGTGATGAGTTGGTCACATGCCATGGCATATTTTTAATTTGTCTATTTAGATGAGTCATATTTTGTTAAGAGTAGGAACGATTGTGTATCATGACTCCCTCCGTAAAGATCAAGCATTTGATTGCTTGTTTGAGATAGGGACATTTATCATCATGATATGCAGTCATCTGATTTCAGTTGCAGGACCACTCAATAGAGGCGGTCGTAGTTTTAGTTTAAATGGAAAATTTAGAGATACAGAGGGGGTTGTTCTCTTCAACATTTATAATTCTGAGTTGCAGAGAAGAGGACAGACCTGTGTTTGATACCTACTTGTAATTATTTTGAAGAATCAAAAGGAGAGAGATCCAAGCCGTGTGCATTTTCCTTTGTTGCTTAATAAAAGGGTTAACTGTGTTTTTGTAGGGTTGTTAGACTTTATGCATGTGCTGTGTTGAACTGTGTATCTGTATAGAGCCGAATTTGACATTTTTCCCAAACATTGTGTATTTCTGTGAAGTTGTTGAATTCGTGCATCAATTTCATGCTTGAATAGTTGAAGTAGAGTGTAGATGCATGCATAAGAGTGTTAGGCTAAATAATCAAGAATATTTTAGGTTGGATTAATCAATTTCATGACCAATCGGCCCAACCTGCAGGTTTTCGGCAATAACAATTTTTTGCAGAGAATGAACGGTGGAGATTGAGTCCACAGATCAAGATTCGATGGTCTAGAAGAATCCCACAACAGAAGTTGTGAGGAAGTTAATAGATCCACAGAGATTTGAGAGGTCCACATCAAAACTAGATCGATGGTCGCTATGAAGGATGCAAAGATCTAACGGTTAGGAGAATTGCAGAGAAAATTTATGGAGAGGAAATTGTGGGGAAGAAACTTTGGAAAGTTGGCATCCTACATCCTGCAACCTTCTTGCAGAAAATCCATTATGGAAACAGAATTGCAGGAAGGAAATTTGGGGGGGAACAATTTAGATAATTGAATTCCCACATCCGACATCCCACAACTCTATTAGGGGAACTCTGTCGCAGAAACAACGTTGGAGAAAGGCAATTGCAGAGGAAAAATTGTGGGGAGGCAATTTTAGAGCAGAATTTGGCCATTAGGCTAAATTTGGAAGTACTCCTAAGTGTAGGAGCTACCAAATCCTGGAAGTAGAGGTTGGGGTTGGTTGAGTTCTATCCCCACTAGCACTTTCGTCCATCTTGACCTGTAGTGCTTTCATCAATGCTTCTTCATATGATTTGAATGTGTCCAAGATTATATGTATTCATATTTTCTGAATAGGTACTGCAAGAAACCATTGAATTAATTTTTTTTATCAATTTTATAGTATAATTGGTTCAATAGGTCCTTCCATCGCTTGTCATAGTCCCAAATAGTTTCTGTAGGTTTCTGAATAGTTGTTTTCACCGTTTTTGGATCCAGATGCTTTGCATCTGGTGTTTTGAAGAAGGATAAGAATTGTTGCTTAATTTATTCCCTGGTCGCATTAGGTGTATTCTTGAGATATTTCATATACCAAGTTAGTTCCCTCTTTCTCAAAGCTCCAGCGAACTGTGGCATCTATCTATCTTCATTGGTTACAGTGTTGGCCTCCCATGTTGATTCACAGAAAAACCAGTGTTGTCTGGGATCTTCATCACCCTCATAGAGGAGGATGTGTGTTGCATCGTGCCCCATGTCATCAACATCGGTGTGTGATTTAGGAAGTGGTGGTGGGGATTGTGGGGGCGGTGGGATATTCTCTCCGGCTCGGTGTTGGTCACAACTAGTTTCGCCAAAACTCTTCTTCCCACTGGAATTTTTATTTTTCGATTTCTCCTCGACAAGTAGTCAGATCAGTTCGACCTCTTCTATCGAAGTCCAAGATAATTGCTGTAGCTTAGATATTCTCTTTCATGGATCCAACTGTTCTGTATTTCCTAAAGCTGTGTTTGGTAGGGGGGTGCTCCTTCATTTCATGGGTAGAGTAGATTGATACTTCGGTTGGATGGGTATGTTTGAAATGTGACCAAATTTCCTTCCTTAGGTCGATGAATTACCAGATGATCGACATCATTTCCTTCACCATCTAGTTGACTCAATACGTCGAATTCACTATCGCATAGCCTTAGTTCCTTCTTGAAAATGGTCTGCACTCAGGCACTCAGATGTGTATTAACTGGAGATGGAAGTCTTACCTCTTGGGGTATCTCAATATGGAGAGCTTCACATTTCTCTATCCATAGATCTTCTTCCATTGGTGATACATTTTCCTCATCTAATCTCTCTTCTTATCGGTCATGACTCAAGTTTGGAGGATGTCCTTCTTGTTCAGTCACCCTGGTATTCATTCTTCTTTGCAGCATGATGGTCTGCTCTCTTCTTTCCTCCCTTCTTTTTTACCTCTTATCTCTCTCTATTTTTTGCAAATCTAGATTTATTTTGTGAGTCACCATCCAAATTATTCCTTTCTTGGCCCAAATGTTCATTTCTAGTGGTTATTTTTAAAGTTGACTAGAATCCTTCTACTCCACCTCGACACGTGACCAACTACCCCCCATAGCCTACTTAGACACTTTAGTAAGACCGAATAGTTTTGTTTATTTGTTTAAGAAGTACTCCCACTACCTTTTCGTGATGAACTTCTCCCATGCATTCTGTTTCTCTGTCTAGTTGGTATTCGATGGTGGTTTGACCAGTGATGGATGAGGTTCGATAATATGCCCCACTTCTCTGTTGATCAAGAATTTAAATAAAGGAGTCATAAATGAGCACAAAAAATTCTCAGTAAAGTCGGTATAGAACCTCTTTTCGATAGTTTCCACTGAGACTCTCTCTTCCATGACTTGTTCCTGACAGAACTTGTCTATGATTTTCTCAAACCACTATTAGGTTTGTCCATCTTCCCTAGATCATTTTTTGAACAAACTCTTGTTCCTTAGTATCTACCATCTTTTTCATCTAGTAATTTCTTGAGAAACTGAGGCACCAATTCTACAAACTTTTCATACATTTCAGTGAATAATTTCTCCTTTGCCTGGGCAATAGTTAGCTTGTTTCTTCTAGCGTAATTCTGCAAGTAGTTTGCAATCTTACGCTCCCACCAATATTTAATCTCTTGCTTTGAGATCACCAGTTAATTGTCATTTCATCCATATGTGTACTACCGAAAATGGAACCAATATTGTAATCACTCAGATTACTAAGTTACCAAATATACACATAAATAATCATATAATCATAACAGAGACAAGAGATAAGATATTAGGTTGAATAACAACTTTATTTTACACAAAACACGTCTATATTCATACAAATATAAAAACCGAACCAAGTTTATATCTAGATCAACAACCTATTATATATGATTACAAAATAGTTATAAATAACTACTTGTCGATTCAGTAAACCGACACAACCTTTGGAGGATGACCTAATCTCTAATTAGTAGGCTAACTAGTCCAGTCGGCTCACTGACTAGATCCTCCAATCGGCGTGGACCCTGAAGCACATAATCGATGAGATTTTTTGGGTTGAGCGAGGAACTCTGGAGAACATGGGTATTTGATGTTTTGTGTTGAGCAAGAAGCTCTGGAGCACATCGGTATTTATATTTGTGTTGAACGAGAAGATATGGAACACATGAGTTATGAAAAATTTGTGTTGAGCATGAAGCTCCGAATCACATGAAAATATAAAATTGGAAGAATAAGCTGTGGAGCCTTCCAAGTTTATGTTGAGCCTAAGCTCGAGAACATTAGATCCTTGGCCATTGTATCCTTAGGTGTATTCTACAAGTACATCCTAGCATTAGTGTTGCATGAGGAGCTCTGGAATTGTACTAAGTTTGTAACTACCTATTTTTAGAGTTGAGTATAGGCTCTTGATAAGTGCTAGGAGTTACTAAAAATAATTAACATGTTGAGTGAAAACAACTCAGATAAAACATTGATCTCATCTTACTTATTTTTAAGTGATTAAATGAAATTTCAAATTTCTATATCTCATCAAGTATTGAAGAAATACCATGTTATATGAGGGAATCCAACATGCAAGGAGGTTTAGAGTTGCTTAACCTAGTTAACCTAATCCCTTCCTGGAAGCCTTATTAAATAAAGTGACTAAGCTAAAAGAACATTGTCATATGCTTAGGGATCATGCTCTATGATACCTAGGGATACAATAATAACCAATGATATCTATCTATCTATCTATCTATCTCTCTATCTATATAAGTATATAATTTATACATGATATCTATAAAGCGTAAGCATAGTAATAATACTAATAGCTATAAATAATAAATAAAGGATCGATATGTTATTATTATTATTATTATTACTAATGATAATTAAATATTAAAAATATCTACAAGAGTCAAAATAGAAACTAGTCAAAAGTTCCTAAGTTAAATATTGGAATTACATGAGTTAAATAAAAAGGGTTATTTCAAGAAATCAAATGATTCTTGATTTAAATGCCCCTTTGAATGAAAAATATGCCTATAAAAACCCAAGCCAAAGAGAGGCTTGAGGATCTTTTGATTATTCAATAATTTTACCTGATTATTCTCAAGAGAGTTCTTAGAGAACATTTTTTGTAAGATGAAAAAGGAGAACTGATACACAATGTGATATCCCAGGTAGGGAAGCCTTACCTTAGGAGTTCTAATCTACTTGCATGTTAGAACCTATTAAGAACCCGTGTCAACCCTCCTCTTTATTTTGTTAGTATATTTTATCAGACGCATATGCTTTGTAAGTCGTCCCATCAGTATGTTGTATTATCCCACATTCATGGGGAGTAAGTACTAGTTGTTAAGTTGTCTAGTTATTATGTTGCATTATCCCACATTCCTGGGGGGTAATAGTTGTTTAGATTAGAAGAGTTATTTTGTATTGAGCTTGGTCAAAGGAGGTTTCCCCCTCGAAGTGGCCCGCGATCAATAAAATATATTTTGTGCTCCAATATTTTTTTTATATCGTGCGTTCTCATTGTTTATTGTAGGAGGTTCTCCACATCTGGTATCAGAGCTCTTTCCTTGGCACAAGTGGGATTTTTTTTTTTTTGAAAAAAGAGGCAAAATTGGGCGGCGACTTTCACATCCATTTTTGAAACGTTTTGTGCAAATTCAAGAAAAATAAGTTGCATATTTGAATTCCTCTTTCAAAAATACGTAGTTTAAAAAAAATATTCTCATTTGGAGTTCTAAAAGTGGAGATATCGTGGATTTAAAATCAACAATTTTTTAGAATTTCAGTGACGGCTACTGAAATTGTAGAGCGAAAATGTTTTGACTGGTTGCCCAGATTTCTATTCCGATTTCGTAGGTAGAAGCAGAGTGGTTGTTCCAATTCCAGAAACAGGTTATAATTGCGATTCTGAGCAATATAGATCATGTTATGCTCATTTTAAAAGTTTTTGTCTCAAAACCCTAGCTCTAATTATGGGTTTTTGAGCATTGGGTGGAATTTTTGCCACATTTTTTTGGCAGTGTAATTATTGCAGTGGTTCTTCTTATTGCAACGGTATTTTTCATTCAGATCAGGGAATAAACCTTATCCGCTTTACTGTGGGAAGTACTTGGGCATAGCCCTAAAACTCATTGTGAGGAGTACCATAGGAACCCCGAAGTAGCTGGCCATTGAGGGGACCTACCAAGCCAAAAGGGAAATGACCCCCACCAGATTGACTAGATTCCCATCCGTGAGGAAAACCATAGATTTGTCATTTTTAGCAAAGTGGTTAGCAATTTTACCTGGGCCGTGAAGTGAGGGGTACTGCACCAATACTTAAGCCTGAGACAGCCTTGGTGGCCAAGTGACTACCTTTGAACCATTAGGAACCTGAATATACCTGGGGTCCATATCTATTTACAGTTGATAACACACAGAATTCCAGAATTGTCATAGATCATTTACTCCAATTCAATTTGATAAAGCACAACTTTCTAGCACTGCCACATATCATTTCTTCAAAAAAAAAAATAAATCTTTAGCCATATATTCCTTGATTTAGCTCCATTTTCCTTGAAAATTCACTATAACCCCTGTCATTCCATTCTACATATTTCATTCATTGAGGACCCTATCCCAAGTCCACTTCCTGAAGCCCAAAATTCCATCTCCTTCTTTCACCCTGCTTCTAAAATTCACATTTTTTGTTTCCTTGTCCCTCAGAAAGTGCCCACAACCTAGTTACCCAGTGGTGTTTTTCCCAACTCAAAATTTTACTTTTTTAAAACCCTCTCTATTTTTGTTTTTCCTCCCATTTATGGTAAAAAAAAGTAATAAAAAAATAATTTAAAAAAAAACAAAAAAGAACTTGCTTATGGTTGTCCCCCACACAGGAGCAAATATACAAATGGAAGAAGAACTTGTCACCCTCAAGACCTAACTCGAAGATCTGGATCAAAGATTTCTCGACCTCCATATTCAGTATTCAGCCATAGGAAACCGACAACAACCCGAGTCTTCTGCAGGCATTGCTTTCTCTACTTCCAACAACTTTTGTTGGCTGAAGATTGAATTCCTCGCTTCAATGGCGATGATCCAAGTGGATGGATACATAAGGAAGAACAATAATTTAAAATGCATAACACTTTTGATTTCACCAAATTCCCACTTGCATCATTTCATTTGGAACGTGAAGCCCTTTAACGGTTATGTTGGTACATCAAGGATCATGAAGAACCCCAATGGACATATTTTTTCCAACTTTTTTTGCACCGATTTGTACCTAGTGGTTTTGATATATTCACAGGAGCACTCACCAGAATTCGCTAGAGTGGCACTGTGAGAGAGTATTATATATAATTTGAGAACTTAGTTAAGCACACAGAAGGATTTTCTGATGCATTCTACAAGAGTTGTTTTATCAATGGTATTAAGGATACAATCTGATCTGCATTACAATGTTCTGTCCCAACATAATGAAGGAAATCCTAGGGTTGGCTAAGTTGGTAGAGGATAAGATTAATGCTCAACAATGCCCCAAATCCACTTTTGTTCCATTCAAAAATATGGCTCCCCAAAGATATCTAATCCCTTTGACTCCTAGAACCACTCCTATCAAGCATTTGTCTGAAGTTGAGATGCGGGCACATAGGGAAAAATGATTTTTTTATAATTGTGATGATAAATTTACCCGAAGACATCAATGTACAGAACACAAGCTCTATTTCTTGGATATGGATTCTCCACCTACACTTGAAATTTGTGACACTGCGTAGGATCCAGTAGATGACTAGGTCGACATTTTGTAGTCCCCTATTGACCCTTAGATTGCTAAACAAGTTGATTGTTTTGTCCATCCTTTCCCCAGCTTTAAAGTCATGGTTGTCAATGGGAGCACCTTACCTTGCAAAGGAAAGTGTTGCAGTGTGTGTATCTCTATTGGATATTATAACTTGCACTCTAACATGTTTTCCATACCCCTAGGAGGTTATTCTGTGATTTCGGGCACTCAATGGTTACGCACACTTGGACCCATCTTATGGGATTTTGCTGAACTATGGATGCATTTTTTAGTCAATGGGAAAAAACACACATTCATTGGCTTACAACCAGGGTCTCTCAGCATCATCAGTTCACATTATGTGGAAACGATCCTTAAGAAGAATTCACATGGTTTCATCACTCAGCTCCATTTCATTCAAATTCAACCTTCGGTAGTCTCAAATACTCCCTTGGATCTTTCATTCCGATGCACCCTTCAGATGCCTGATTTTTTCAAGCCCTTCACTCTTGAGAGTGATGCTTGTGACAATGGAATTAGTGTTGTCCTCTTTCAAGATGAACATCCCATGGCATTCACTGCTAAATCCCTTCCTAGAAAGAATTTATCCACCTCCACATATGAGAAAGAAATGATGACTATTTTCCACGCAGTACAGAAGTGGTGGTCATAACTCTTAGGGAATCCTTATTGCATCAAGAATAATCACCAGAGTCTGAAATATTTCCTGGAACAATGGGTCTCATCCCCAACACAACAGAAATAGTTTAGAAAACTCAGGGGTTATGACTATGAGATCAATTACAAGAAGGATAAGTACAATCTTGTGGTGGATACTCTTTCCCACACATTTGATGCACCTGTCTCTCTTTCAGCTATTGCTATGCCTATTCCAACTTGGTTACACTCTATTCATCAAGGCTATGTCAATGAATCCTCATTATTTTAAATCATCCAACTGTTGGCCAATAACCCTTCTGTGGTACTGCATTTCTCTTGGGATGGCTCTTCTTTGAGATACAAGGGTCGTTTGGTGCTTCCCCAGATCCCAGATAGTAAACATGTAGTATTTTATTGACTCCATGCTTCTCCATCAGCAGGGCACTCTATGTTCATGAAAACATATGAGAGGGCATGATTTCACTTCTTTTGGAAGGGAATGAAATGAGAAATTCAACAGATGGTTTTCAAATGTGCTCCTTGTCAACGCCACCAAGGTGAAACTACACTCCTTTCCATATTCCTCGAACCTTTTCCCATCCCTACAAGGATTTGGACATATATTTCGATGGATTTCATTAAAGGGATCCCTAAATATGGAGGGAAGACCATAATATTGGTTGTGGTTGATTGGATATCCAAATATCATCATTTTTATGCTCTTAGACCTCCATATACCACCTCCTCAATCGTACAAATTTTCATGGACAAGATATTCCTTCTTCATGGAATCCCTTCTTCCATTGTCTCAGACCAGAACACACCTTTCACAAGTAATTTTCTCCTTACCAACACTAAACTGAATATGAGTTCAGTTTATCACCCACCAATAGATGGTCCGAATGAATTCATCAACAACTATTGGGAAACTTATATTCATTGTTTCAACTCTGAAGAACAACATCTATGGGAAAAGTGGCTCCCTCTCACTGAATGGTGGTACAATACTTCCTACCATATTGCATCTCAAATGACTCCATATGAAGCAGTTTATGGTCACACACCTCTAGTACTCCTTCCATACACCCACAATAGTTCACTAGTTGAGGGCGTTGACATGTTTCTTCAAAACTAACATCAGATTCTTCACCTTCTGCAAGACAATCTTCACATGGCCAGAACCCACATGAAACACCAAGTCGATCAGCACCATTCTGAGCACACTTTTCAAGTCGGTGACATGGTTTTTCTTCGTCTACATCCTTACAAGAAATCCTCCTTGAAACTCAATGAGAATCAAACACTCGCTCCAAATATCTCTACTCCATATAATGTTCTTCAGAAGATTGGGTCTGTTGCTTATAAATTAACACTTCGTCCTTCTTCTCACATTCAGCAAGTGATTGGCACCAACATCAAAGCACAATTTTTTTTACCAGAACGGGATAATGAAGGATCCATCATTTCAAATCCAGTGGCCATCCTCAATAAGAGCACTTGTCATATTTTCTCTCGGTCCATCATAGAGGTCTTAATTTAGTGGCACAACATGCAACCAGAGGATGCTACATGGCAACCGCTCCTTCAGATTCAACAAGAGTTTCCACATCTAAAGCTTTGAGGACAAAGATTTTTTTTAAGAGGGAGGGGATGTTAAGAACCCGTGTCAACCCTCCTCTTTATTTTGTTATTATATTTTATCGGACGCATATGCTTTATAAGTCATCCCATCAATATTTTGTATTATCCCACATTCATGGGGAGTAAGTAATAGTTGTTAAGTTATTTAGTTATTATGTTGTATTATCCCACATTCATGGGGGGTAATAGTTGTTTGTATTAGACTTAGTATATAAGTATGTGTTGAGGCTAATGAAATCATTGAAGAGTTATTTTGTATTGAGCTTGCTCAAAGGAGTTTTCCCCCTCAAAGTGGTCCATGATCAATAAAATATCTTTTGTGCTCCAATAATTTTGTCATATTGTGCATTATCATTGTTTATTGCAGGAGGTTCTCCACAGAACCAGCTCAGGGGGATCTTGATTGAAACCAAGAATGGTTCCGGGTCAGGGTTGGGTGGAATGTGGTAGTTCCCAAGTTATTCAGTTATCTTAATAGAGGTCATATTCGTCCATAAATTTCGTAATGCTGGATATTTGAGTGCGCAAAATTTTCAGCCATTGAAACAACTTGATCTTCCAGGTATGAAGTTCTTGATTCTTCCCTTGCTACTACACAGGTTTTCTTATTATAAAAGGATATTGAATTTTGAATGGATATTTATTATTTTTTGCTATAAGCTAGGTTATATTTTTCTGCATTACTTCTTTCTTCGCTTACAAGTTAACCTCATTGTTTATTAACAGATCTATTTCTTTTATCCAAGTCTAGGTTATCTTTTTCTATTCAACCAGGCTAATCTAATATATTTTATTCATGATGAATTAAGAACCTTTAGTGTTATCTACAGGAGGGTTTGATTTTTATTCATTTCTTTAATTTATTTCATGTCTAGTAATTCAAGTTCAAAACCTAGAATTAATTAAAAACAAAACCTATATCTTATCTCTACTGGCATATTTCATATTTCCAGAAGGCTTGTATCATTTACAATAAACCAAACTACTATAAAAAACTTTGATATAAATCAAATACATACAATTATAACTTAAATATAATGGCTAACACTTTAAATAAAATATCATAAAACAAAATTACAAACAACAACAATGAATTCCAAGCTATTGATACCTCTAAGGTTTGTAGGCATGAGTGCATAATATTTCATAAACACACTAATACTATATAAAAATATCATGAGAATCATACATAACCTAAAACAAAATGCATTAACACATATCGTATCAATCAAGAGGTTATAGGATCGAATCCTGTTGGCGTTGATGTAATTGTAACTTCGGAATATATTCATTTGTATTTCTTATGTATTGTAACCTGATGTTTATTTCGCGATGTATTTGTAATGTACTTGAGTCGTGTCATGTGCTGATGTTCCTATCGAGAAGTTCTATAATATAAAAAACTCATGTCAAGTCATTGTGGGTAACCCTCCTATTGGTCAAGGGTTAAAGTCCCCACAGTTCCGGGGCACTAGGGTTATTAGACTCACCTAGTGAAGTCGGACCTAGTTGGGTTTAGTCAAGTTGGGAATTAGTATAAATAGAGCTATCCTCTCTATTTATCACACACTCACTCACACTCAGTTGTATTGCATAGATGAGGAAGAATAAGACACTGGGGTAAGGAAGAAAGAGGTTAATGCTGTCGGGAGATCATCTTATTGTTTTGGGGTTTTACTTTTGGTGCTGATTCTATCTCTAAGGAAGTTGCAGGGTTTTCTCCATTTATGGTTTCCCCGAGGAAAAACACTATGTTCATTGTCTCTTGTGTTTGATTTCTATGCTTGTTATTATCTCAATTAAAGATCCTAATATAATCCTAGCTTAATGTTAAAAATATAACATGGTATTCTAGCTAACCTGAGAAGAAGACACTGTGCAGTTGTGGGAACTAGCACTTCCTACTTTTTGGATCTCTCCACAGATTTTCAGCAAAATAAGGTTGGAATAAATATCCTCCCTAGGGCGCATCTTTCTGTCGAAGCAAAATTCGATTCTAAGGTTTTTCAGTTTTGGACCTGACACTGCTGGTGAAAATTAGGGCTTTCCACAGAAGTGGAATTTTTCAGTGAGCCCAGGCCTGGATTGATCTCCTCCTCAAAATTGAAGTTATGGATCAAGATCAAAGCATTTGTTTGGACAGAACTCTAGAAAAGCAAAACCCTAATATGCTCATGAACAAGCACTACATAATTTCAGCTCCAAATCCAAATCCGACATATTGACCTGGTAAGATCTAAATCTTTTGTATTTCCATTTGAGGTTCTTAGTTAAGATGTCTCATCATACCAAGATTGATGAAAATATTGAGGGATATGATAACTTCAGAGCCTGGAAGTATAGGACCTCCCTGGTCCTAGAAGAAAATGAGTTGGACTCCTATATCAGTGAGGAGGTTCCAGTTCCAGAGGGAGATGAGGCAAAGGCCTTACACAAGAAGAAGCCGGCTATGGAAAAGAGAATTATTGTTGATTCAATCAAGGATCACCTTATACCATAGGTGTCCTCCCTAAAGACACCTAAATCTATGTTTGATGCCATAACCAAATTGTTTTAAGGGAAGAACATAAACTGGAAGATGACGCTGAGAAACCAACTGAAGAATGTAAAGAGCCAGAATGCTGAGACCATCCAGTATTACTTTACAACGGTATCTCAGATCAAGGAACAACTAGAAGCAATAGATGAAGAAGTAGAAAATGCAGATATTGTAATGACCACCTTGAATGGTCTCCCTATATCATCAGAATCCTTTATTCAAGGAATCTGTGCCAGAAAGAAGTTAGTCAAGTTCAGCAACTATGGGAAGAATTCTGTCAAGAAGAAGCTCAAATAGTAGCCTGAGAAGAAAATATGGGAAGTGAATATTAAGCTCTTACTTTACACTCCAAGAAAACCAGAATAATTTCTCATCACCCCAAAGGTAATCATTCTCATCAAAGATATTTCACTAGAAAATACTTATTCAAATTAAGGTGCTATACATGTGATGAAAGATGACACTTTGCCAAAGACTGTCCTAGAAATAAGGTGAAATCCCATAAGAAGAAGGGAAACAAGAGAATACATCATGCTCATGCTGCAGAGGATGATGAACCTTCCAAAAAGAGAACCAGATATGAAAGTGAGGATTCTTCCAGTGATGAAGAATATATTTTGAATTTTTCTCTCACGGGAAACATTACTCATGGAAGCAATGATTGGATTATAGACAGTGGGGATTCCAAGCATATGATAGGATTCAAGGAATCCGTTGTGAAACTATTAAAACATGAATCACATCACAAGGTGAAGCTTGCAGATGACTACCAGTATCCAATAAAAGGTAGTCGAGAATCCTCCTATAAGCTAAACTTTGGAAAGTCTATGAAAATGAAAGAAGTATTATTTGTACGCGGACTAAAGAAGAACCTCCTTTCCATATCTACATTAGATGCAAAAGGAATGAGGGTTGCATTTATATATGGTCAAGTCATCATGTGGCCAAAAGGAAAGAATATTGATGATGCAGTAGTGATTGGGGAACAAGAAGGAGGATTGTACAAATTGAAGGGCCATCCAGAACAAGCTTTGGCCCATCACACAGTAGAGCCAAATGAACTTTGGCATAGAAGGCTTGCACATGTGCATTATAGAGCTCTACCACTTGCAAGCAAAGCTGTTGAAGTTCTTCCAAAAATTCAAGCAAAACATGATGGGGTCTGCAAAGGATGTGTGAAAGGAAAGAACAAAAAAAAAAGACATTTCCAAGTAGAGAGAGCAAAGCAAAAGGAATCCTAGAAATCACCCACTCCGATGTGTGCGGACCAATGTCATCAAAATCACTAAGCAGGTATGTCTACTATGTTTCTTTCATTGATGAATTTTCTTGGAAGACATGGATTTACTTCATGAAGAATAAAGATGAAGTATTGAGCAAGTTCAAAGAATTCAAAGCCTTGATCGAGAATCACACAGAAAATAAGATCAAGACCTTTTGATTATATAATGACAAAGAATTCACATCAAAGGAATTCAAAGAGTTATGCAAAGACTTAGGGATTAAGAGGGAGTTTTCCACCCCACATAATCCACAACAGAATGGGATTGCAGAAAGGAAGAATAGAACTATCATGGAAGCTGCAAGAGCTATGCTTCATGATCAAGATCCTCCTATAAATCTATGGGAAAACACTGTAAGGATAGAGGTGTATGTACAGAACCATACTCCACATAGAGTACTCGAGAACAAGACACCTGAAGAAGTCTTTTTCAGTAAGAAACTAGAAGTCATCCATTTCAGAATATTCGACTATCAAGTGTACATACATATTCCAAAAGAGAAGAGGACTAAATTAGATCCTTCAGGAAAGAATGGTATATTTGTGGGATACTCTGAAAGCTCAAAGGCTTACAGAATATACTTCCCAGGATTCAAGAAGATCGACATCAGTAGGGATGTGACATTTGACGAAGACTCAGCTTACAACAAATGCATAAATAAACTTGCTGAAGTTCCTGAAGAAGCGGAAGCACCTAGAATTCACGACACAACCATGAATGAAGAAATTCAAGAAGAAGATCAAGAATTTGAAGAACCACAAGAACCTATAGATCCACCTCAGGAGAAGAATCCTCACAAGAGGAAACCTACTTGGGTTTGAGAAGCTATCCAAGGTGCAAAAAGATATGGGGCTCTAGAAGAGAATCATAGAGAAAGAAAGAGGACCAGATCCTACTCCGGATATGTAGCTTTATTATGTGATTTCATCGATAAAGAACCTTCCAATTATGAAGAAGCAACAGAACGAAAAGAATGGAAGGATGCTATGATTGATGAGTATCAATCGATCATGAAGAACAATGTTTGGGATGTTGTCCCAAGACCAGAAGGGAAGTCTGTCATAACTTCCAAATGGATCTACAAGATAAAGCATGCTATAGATGGTAGCATTGAAAAATATAAAGAAAGATTTGTTGCTCATGGTTTCTCCCAGAAATAAAGATTAGATTATGAAGAAACGTTTGCACCTATATCCAAATACACTTCCATCAGATCAGTACTTGCTCTGGCTGCAGTGATGAAATGGAAGATACACCAAATGGATGTCAAGACTGCTTTATTGAATGGTGTAGTGGAAGAGGAAGTGTATGTAGAGTAGCCACTTGGTTTTGAGACACATGACAAGGAGTCTCATGTGTGTATATTGAAGAAATATCTGTACAGTTTGAAACATGCACCCAGGACATGGTACGACAGAATTGATAGCTTTCCATCTAGCTTGGGGTTTACCAAGAGTAAAGCAGATTCCAACCTTTACTACAAGGTTGAATATGGAAACCCAGTGATGCTCCTACTATATGTAGATGATTTGTTTGTAACAGGTATGGATGGGTTGATTGCTGATACGAAGAGGAAGCTTTCTGCCTAGTTCGAAATGAAGGACTTGGGTATGATGCATTATTTTCTAGGCATGGAGGTGTGGTAGAATGCAGATGGAATTTCCTTGGAACAAGGGAAATATACAGTAGAGATCTTGAAGAGGTTTGGGATGATGGACTGTAAGGCCATGGCCACACCGATGGCATCGAACCTGAAGCTATTGAGTGATGCTTCATCAGAGACGGTTGATGCTACGATGTATCATCAGATGACTGGGTCCTTGATGTACCTGACGAACAAGAGACCAAATATTTTCTTTGCTGTGAACACCTTGAGCCAGTTCCTGACAGATTCGAGACATGTTCACTTGATTGCTGCAAAGCATATTATGAGGTACCTAGGGGGTACAGTTGATTATGGGCTCAAGTATGAGGCGAGTCAAAATATTAACCTAGAAGGTTATGTTGATTCAGATTGGGCAGGAAGTGGCATCGATAGGAAGAGCACTTCAGGGTGTTGCTTTAGTACGGGATCAGGTGTGATCTCTTGGTTTAGCAAGAAGCAATCCTGTGTGGCACTAAGTACAGCTGGAGAATAGTATGTCGTAGCTTGTTCAACTAGTTGTGAGGCAGTATGGCTGAGGAAGCTACTGTCTAATTTATTTGATCTCTAGTTAGATGCTACTTGTACATATTGTGACAACCAGAGTTGTGTGAAGTTGTCGGAGAACCAAGTGTTCCATGACAAGTCCAAAGATATCGAGATCAAGTATCACTATATCAGGGATATGGTGCATAGGGAAGCAGTGAAGCTCCAGTATGTTGCGACAGACAAATAGATAGCTGATGTGTTGATGAAGCCATTGGCCATAGTGAAGTTTGAGTACTTCAGGGAGAAGCTTGGTGTTCTCCAGATCGAGGTTCCTTCTAAGTGGAAGTGATGAGTCTGTGAGCCATTACGACTTTGTGAGAGGATTGGTTCCTTCCATGGTCAGATGTAAAGGCTGAGCCATTCTGTCATGGTGAGAGGATTGGCTCCTTCCATGTCAGATATGAGTGCTAAGCCATTCAGATATGACTTGAGGTTCCTTCCAAGGGGAAGGGATGATTCCATGAGCCATTTTGACATGGTGAGAGGATTAGTTCCTTCCATGGTCAGATTTAAGGGCTGATCCACTCTGTCATGGTGAGAGGATTGGTTCCTTCCATGTCAAATATGAGTGCTAAGCCATTCTGATATGACTGTAGGATTGGTTCCTACATGATCATATGTAAGGGCTATTTCCATTCATGGAATGGAGGTGCCTGGTCAATTACTAGGAATACTTGGTCTAGGACTGAGGGCCATTCTGATATGACTAAGGGATGTGTTCCGACATGATCAGATACGAGTGCATGGCCATTCTAAAGTGATTAAGGGATGTGTTCCCACTTGATCAGGTATAAGGGATGATGCCATTCTCTAGGAGAATGGAGGCACCTGGTTAGTTACCAGGAACACTCAACCTGGGGTTGAGAACCGTTCTGACATGGTTGTGGGATGTGTTCCCCCCATGGTCAGATGTAAGTGCACATCTCTTTTGACATGGTTGTGGGATGTGTTCCCCCCATGGTCAGATGTAAGTGCAGAGCCCTTCTGACATGGTTACAGGATGTGTCCCCCCCATGGTCATATGTAAGTGCAGAGCCCTTCTGACATGGTTGCGGGATGTGTCCTGCCCATGGTCAGATGTAAGTGCAGATCCCTTCTGACATGGTTGTGGGATGTGTTCTTCCTATGGTTAGATGTAAGTGTAGAGCCTTTCTGACATGGTTACAAGATGTGTTCCCCCCATGGTCAGATATAAGTGTAGATCATTTCTAACACGGTTGTGAGATGTGTTCCCCCCATGGTTAGATATAAGTGTAGAGCTGTTCTAACATGGTTGCGGGATGTATTTCCCCCATGGTCAGATGTGAGTGCAGAGCCTTTTTGATGTGATTATAGGATTGGTTCCTACATGATCAAATGTGAGTGTTGGGCATGCCCTTTTGACATGGTGTTGGATATGTTCCTCTCATGGTCAGATGTAAGTGCTGGGCGGGCCATTCTAACTTGGTGTTAGATATAAGTGCTGAAGAAGACCTACCATTAGAGGAAATTTGGGGTCTAAAATGGGCCTTATAAGAAAACGTGCCAACAATAAATTTTATGAGTTGGAATTCAAGAACCAATAGAATTTTAATAAAATGAGTCAACCATAATGGTTGAATTGACATATTTTTCATAAAAGAAAACTAGTTTTTTTTATTCGTATTTCGACATATCTCCTTGTCTTTTTACTCAAATTTAGAGTGAAAGAGATCATTGGATGCGAAATTTAATTTTGCATCCAGTGAGTACCTGCACTGCATACTTTTGATATATCCAGCTACCCCAAAAACAAGAAATACCTGAAGAAATGTGATGATGACATCATCATCACATTTTTTCAGGTATTTCTTATTTTTGGGGTAGCGGGCTATGTCGCAGTGTGGCTACTCGTTGGATACAGAATTGAATTCCACATCCAATGACCTCTCCCACAAAAAAGCGAACCAAAAAAGTAGTTTTTTTCATTCTTTCTCCAAAATTAATAACTATTATTTTATTATTTTAACTATTATTTTATTATTTTCCTTAGGAGGCCCATTTAGACCTCGAATTTCCTATAATGATGGAGGCTAGGACTACAACTAGCATGAAAAAGGGCTGGGTTTGTAGAACTTCCTGTGATGAGAAGAATCATGAGATAGCACCTGTGATGATGATCCAACAGTGATGATCCAGATCGAGTGACGATAGAGATCCAGTGATGATGCCCAATGATGATCCAGATCGAGTGATGATCGAGATCGAGTGATGATTGAGATCGAGTGATGATCCAGATTGAGTGATGATCCAAATCCAGTGATGATGTCCAATGATGATCTAGATCTGAAGATGAAGATGACTTAAAGATGAATATGACTTGAAGATGAAGATGAATTGAAAATGACGAGGACTTGATGATGATCTAGATGATACAAAGAAGAAGACATGTGCTGATAAATTTTGTCGAGAGAATACCCTCCTAGTTAAGAGGGAGTGTTGATGTAATTATAACTTTGGAATGTATTCATTTGTATTTCTTATGGATTGTAACCCGATGTTTATTCTGGGATGTATTTGTAATGTACTTGAGTCATGTCATGCCTCGATGTTCCTATCAGGAAGTTCTATAATGTAAAGAAGTCATGTCAAGTCATTGTGGGTAACCCTCCTATTGGTCAAGGGTTAAAGTCCCCGCAGTTCTGGGGAACTACGATTATTAGAATCACCTAGTGAATTTGGCCCTAGTTGGTTTTATTCAAGTTGAGAATTATTATAAATAGAGAGCTAGCCTCTCTATTTATCACACACTCACTCACACTTAGTTGTAGCGCATAGCTGAGGAAGAAGAAGACACTGGGGCAAGGAAGAAAGAGGTTACTGCTATAAGGAGATCATCTTACTGTTTTTGGGTTTTACGTTTGGTGCTGATTCTATCTCTGAGGAAGTTGCGGGGTTTTCTCCATTTATGGTTTCCCCGAGGAAAAAAACTATGTTCATTGTCTCTTGTTTTTGATTGCTATGCTTGTTATTCTCTCAGTTAAAGATCCTACTATAATGCTAGCTTAATGTTAGAAATCTAACAGTTGGAATTCATGCCAAACCAAAATATCCACACACATATCATTTACAACCCACGTAGCCCAGGATCAAATCCTGTGGGCTCTCGGCTTAAAATCCAAGGTTACATCCAAAACATGATAGACATCAAATTCTATAGGATTTGCTTGCAACATTTACAACATTGTAATAAATTATAATTATTCCACATAATCTATGCAATATAACACTTAAAATGCAAGAAGGATTAACCTTAAAACAAAATCATTTCCCTATCAACTTTTCCACACATTAAATACCAGTAAAATATACACACTGTAATCATTTCGAGGCTCACAACCGAGAAACAAAGGAAACCCATTAACATAAGCCGTAAGAAATAAACCACTGTCTACACTATCATAGCAATGGCATCGCTTTCACAAGGTTAACACCACAATTCACGATCATCCCCAAAATGAATGCACAGATAAGTAAACAACACCATGAATCACCATAAATCAACATTTCACCATTTTATTACACCGTTGTGAATTGAAAGAGTGCCTTTTCGAGTAATGGAACGACTCTAAAGCTAAACCAACTATGTAAAGAAAACAAAAACAAGAATGTAAAGTACAGACAATGATTTACACAAATTCATAACCTTTCTAAACTAGGAATCGTATCCATGATTGATAGATAGCTGTGAATGCATACATTTACAACCACTACAATATATATATATATAAAAGCTACATAGTCCTGTTTTCAAACCAAGGAACCATTGCAAGAAATGGAATTGCCACATTTTTGAAACCCTTCATCAAAACAAAAACATAGGAGCTTTTATTAACCATTTAGCCATAGATGCAAACTACTAACCCAATACTCTCTTACAGAGAAGATTCATGATAGTTATGGCCTGAAGGCACGGAAATTAAACCCCACAAAAAACAAAATACTTCATATGCATCTCTGGATGCTTTTAAATACAAACAAACCTATACATAGTTGAAATCCTTAACCAAATCAAGTATTCACTTATCATTACAAACATCGAGGTCAAAGCTCTGTCAAAAAACTCTATGCAAAGGTAGCAAGATCAAAGTTTGTTGGTACATGGCTTACCCGTGAAGGGTAATGTGTGAATAACTTGGTAGACACCATGACCCACGCACATTAGAGGAAATTTCAACTCAAAATGGGCCTCCTAAAATGAACTCATAAAATAATAAAATAACATTTATTAATTCTGGAGGAAGAAAAGAAAAAAACTACTTTTTGTTTGTATTTTTGACATATCTCCCCATGTTTTTACTCAAATTTTGATCTGGAGAGCTCGTTGGATGTGGAACTAAATTCCGCATCCAACGAGTACCCACTCGGCATAATTTTGATGGACCCCGCTACCCCAAAAACAAGAAATACCTGAAAAAACAGAATGATGATGTCATCATTGTGTTTTTCAGGTATTTCTTATTTTTGGGGTAGCGGGGTTCATCAAAAGTATGCTGAGTGGGTACTCGTTGATGCGGAATTTAATTGCGCATCCAACAAGCTCTCTCGATCAAAATTTGAGTAAAAACACAGGGAGATATGTCTAAAATACAAACAAAAAAGTAGTTTTTTATGATACCTATCCCCAAATTTATATTAAAAAAGTGTTTAAGACCTATACGGTATTTCAAATTTAAAGCAATTTCATTGGCTAACACATGATGACATGGAATTTGAATAAAAGTTAAAAGGCCCATTTTGAGTTGAAATTTCCTCTAATGATGGGAACCTTGTCAGCTATAAACGAAGAAAAAAAACATGATTAGGACTATACCAATCCTCCAAATTAAAAAACGAGTAAACAATATTGCAAACCTAGATGGAGAGCATACCTTCCTAGGTGCAGATGCAAGCCAGACCTAACGCAATGATATAGACCAGAGAGCCAAACAAAGCTCAACCATCGAAATGCCAAATGACTCATTCATCTATGATAGATCAAGATTAGGTATTGAGTTCACCATATCCAAGGTGGCATTTACTCTTCTACCCTACCCACCAGCAACTTCGAATTCTATCCCTATGCCTATAGTTTCATATCCACAAATGTGTCTTCGTAATTGTAAAGTCTTGTGCATTATAACCCCCATCATTGGCATCGTTGACTTAAGATAAGCCATGAGTCATGGCATATGGAATATTCCATGAGTGGCCCATTATACATATAACATATGGTTTATAAACCTTAAAACCTCATGGCTAAAGTCTTATGACTTAAATCCTTCCACATAAAACAAGGAAATTACTCAAATTTTAACCAAGTATAGGAACAAGTCCAAGAAGTCTTAGAACCAAATTAATAATGTTAACCAGTTAGATGTAGGTCTAAATAAAACTAGCCATGCATAAAACATAAATGCAAATAGTAGTAATAAATTCTAGATAGGACTATGGTCGTCCTTGTCTTCAAAGGTAACGAAGTAGTTTAGCATAGGTAACATGTCATTGTTTGGATGTCATAACAAGTTTGTCGTCACATAATGAACCTACAAAAGATAAACAAGAGTTCCATTAATTCAACATGAACTAAGTATACCCTGTAACATCAAGTAAAACTAGTTACCTCTCCAATTGGCCCTATAAGGGATACAAGTCCCATCTCTCCACCCCTTGACAATTATAGGTTAAGTCAAGACCTTTTATAAAAACATAAACAAAACTTATAACCAGTAAGTAAGATATAAACTGAACATACTTACATGCACATACATGATAAGAAATCATCAATGAACATCGTAACCATCTAAATCAGATCAATTAACTTAAATACATTATAGAATTACATAAATAACTACATCAGGGAAAACATCTAGAAGAGGGTAAGAACAACTTACAACAATTCAGTTCTACAAACAAAATTCGACACATTCCACAAAAGATAAGTTAGAGTCCAATTCAGGTAGTAACTAACTAGCCTAATATTTGTTTTTTTCAAATTGGGACATTACACACTTATCCTTTCCTTGGATGTAAGACGAGATAAACGTTTTATTCCACGGAATCCTCAAATTCCTTCATCCATCTCTGGACCTATTACGATTTTTGAAGGAGTCTACAATCCTTGTTTTGGTGATGACTACATGCCTTTGAAAGCTGAGCAGGTAAACAATATTCATTGATTTTTCCCTTCTTCTAGGTTTTTAAGTTGTTTATGGTTTAAACTCTAAATTACTTCTTTGTGTGTAGAAAAAAATGTCTCTACGAGTGTGGGTCGATCAATAGTTGTGAAGCTCTGCCTTAACTGGTAAGCACCATAATATTAACTTGCGTGGATCTTGAGGAGATATCTGGGTTTTGTGGTAGGTTTAGAATTAGGTTCTCATGCCGTTTGGTTTTCTTCTCACTCTGTAGATTCATTTAGTTATATACTTCTTTTACAATTCTAAGTACCCACGAGGGTTTCGATATTGTGACTCATTTAGTCTCACAACTAAGTGACTATGTAAATTCTAGAAAACAAATAATTGTTAACTATGGAGTCTCATGACTATGCCACTTTATTTTCATAATATATGGTGTTTAATGTTCTTCCCTTTCAATTACAGACTCTCAGCTAGTCTGAGCCTGTGAGGGCTTTGAGTTTTAAATTAATTACAGTGCTTAAAAGAAAGACATGGTCATGAGCCTTTATTCTATCTAAATTGTTTTCAGGCATAGAAAGGCACTATAAAACACAATTTTGTTATTTTGATGGTTAATCCAACTAGAAGCGTTGGGGTTTCATTCCTAATAACGCTCATCGTGTGATAGTAATAACTTGCTTTGGTAAAAAAGAATTTAGATTCGATCTTTGCTATTAATGAAAATCTTGTAAAATGATATTAGTAAAGTATGAACCAGTGAGGGATTTACATCTTTCTTAGATTTTGTTTGTCTTTAAATACTCAAACTGTAAGATTGAGTTCAAATTGTAATATCTTAATTGGACGTATTCTTTCGGCTATCAACCATTGTTGCATTACTTTACTGTTTATTAAGAAAATAATTCTTAGATTATGGAAAAAAACCATCAGGTCTTCTGTGTAAATTCTTTGTTTTACTTAATAAAATGGATGTTGTGATTCCAACATGATTTACCTTTCGTTTATTTCATCCTCCAACTGTTTATTAGTCGCAATGCAAGATCTCACGATGAAGTAATAGTAACAAAAAATATTTTTAAAATGCATCTAGGGTTGTTCTTATTTGTTTATAGTTTATTCTGTAGTTAACCTATAAAACAATGGTATTTGACTGTGGAATATTTTCCTTCCCAAATAGGTTTGGGAAACAAGTGTCGTAAGGCCTATACTGTTTGTTTTTTACTTACTACTTATTGCTATGAGGATCTAAATTAACTTTCTGCGTAAACAAAGCTTAGTTTAAAAAATACTTGTTTCTACTTCTTATATGACTTAACTATGTATTTATAAATTTAAGTAGGTCGTGAGACTGTAGATAAGCTTTCATTACTATTATAAAGAATTATGCTTTGTTTAGTTAATCATACTATTTAAAAAATAATTAAGCTCTAAGACTGTAACTTCCTTCTACAAGAGAAATTCTTAATAAAGAACACCAGCTTGACCTGAAGCCTGTAACCAATGCTATGGTCTATCAATAATCTCGGCTTGGTTTTAAATTTAAACATTAAGAAATTGATTTAGGATGCTCTTATGTGAAACTAGCTTAGTTAAAACTGTTTAATTTAAACCCTAGTTATTCTAAATTAAATTTAGAGTTTATTTAAGAGAAATAAGACTTGATCCTATAAAGAATTTTGTAAAGACTGATATTAGGGAGGAAAATTAGATCTGACTATGAGAAATGTTGTAAGTTACATGTTACTTTTAAATATGTACAAATCTCCAGTGAGATTAAAACTCTAAGTAGTTACAGTGCTGAAAAATAATTCAAATCTTAACCTATAGTATTCACATCAATATTGTTGATATCTCACTAAGTTGTAATAACGAATATGCTTAATGATTCAGTAATATTGGTACTGCTACTCAAACATAATTTCATGTCTTCATGTACTAGAGTAGGTCACTTCAGTGAGAGGAAGAATACATGAGATAATTTATCTCCATTTCTCTATCAATCAGTTTCTATACAAATACTAAATCCTACTATCATTGAATAATTATCCATTAACAATAACCTCATTTTAAACAAATTACATCTTTTTAAACAGAAGTAAAACAATCTCATAATACAAATTAGAGTTGCAACATGGATGTGTTGAAGAAAAGGGGCTAAAACCCAAGGGAGACTATTCCACCCAACCTTTTCCTGAAGTAGCCAAATCACTTGCTTATGACCCCCATGCTTGTTCACTCAACCACCTGGACAAATATCTCTTCCACAAAACAAACTTCTGCAACTTTGCACTCAGTAGCAGACTTAAATAAGAAAATTACTTTAGCAATCCCCTCATCAAATTCTTCGTGTGCTAGACTTTTCAGTTTGCAGCAGTCACAAACTTCATTCTCTTAGAAATCAGAATGAGTAGTGAGCCTCCTGCTCAATTTGATGGTTTATATAATATTTCTTAGGTCTTCGGGTCAAATTTGGAATTTAATGAGCCACTAGCTTAGTTCCCCCTCTAAGGGAACATGGCAACTTTTTAAGGGATTATACTCCTGTAACAACTATAAATTGAATGCTATTCCCGCTACTTGTAAACCAACCCTCTACAGTTGTTCCTTCCTTCTAGTGGGTTAGTGAACACACATTTAATAGTCTTCCCTAAATAGGTGTATCCTTTTATTAATTTTTAAAATAAATAATTATTCAATTACAGTCATCCTTGACCCACTTGGCCATAAAATTTACAATAAAAATTAACATAATGTTTTTTGCTGAAAGAAATAACAAATATTTATTTTTTAGTTTTGGGTATGTTACAAACACCCCCCTTTAAGCTCAACATCATCCTCGATTTTTCTTAATTTATTTCGAGTCTTCTTGGAACAGAGTTGGATATGCCACCCATATATCGCTCTCCAATTCCTAGGTCACTTCATCTAGACTGAGGTGTTTCCACTACACCTTTAACTTTCAAATGGTGCGATTATGGATAAAAATTCCCTCTTGTTGAGAATACAATCCGATTCCACCAAAAAATCTCCTTCTGGTTCTACCTGAATCACATTCTAATCAATCACATGAATAGTATCATGCATATACTTTTTCAAATAATAATGTGAAAAACATTGTATATCCTAAGATTAGGTGCAAAAGCTAGTTGATAAGCCACCAGACCCACTCTTGCCAATATTTTGAACGGTCCGAAATACCTGGGTGCAAATTTAGCACAACTCCCTAGTTAAAGGAGATCTTTCTTGGTTTCACCTTAATAAACACATGCTCACCTACTTAAAATTCCTTCAGATTTCTTTTAAGGCTAGCATGATTCTTTTTCTTATCTTGAGTAGTTTTCAAGTCGCCTTGTAACTGTTTCACTGTTAGTTCCAATTCTCTTTACATGTGAGGTCCTAACATCAATTGGTCTATTGTATTACTCCATGTAATAGGAGTGTTACATTTTCAACCATATAATATTCCAAAAGGACTAAGCTTAGCTAAAGCTTGATAATGGTTATTATAAGCAAATTCAACCAAGTACAAATAGTAGTCCCACTTCTTGGGATATTCTCTAACATACATTCCTAACAAGGATTCTAATACTTGATTGTCTCTTTTTGTTTGTCCATCCGTTTGCGGATGATAAGCAATACTGAAATTCAATTTAGTTTTTAATCCTTTAAATAAAGTTTTCCAAAAATTACCAATAAATTTAGGATCTCTCTAAGAAATTATTAACTTTGCAATTCCATGCAAACGAAATATTTATTTCATAAAAATTCCAGCAATATTAGCAACGATATAAGTTGTTTTAATAGGGATAAAGTGTGTTGCTTTACTTAATTTATCCACAACTACCATTATTGAATCATTCTATTTCTCATTTTTAGGTAAACCAGTTACAAAATCAAGACTATAGACTTCCTATTTCCAATTTGGAATTGGTAATGGTTGTAAAAGGCTTGCTGGGTGTTGATGTCTAGCTTTAACTTGCTGACATTCGATACACCTAGCTAAAAACTCAGCAACCTCATTTTTCATGTTAAGCCAAAAGCACTCTTTTATCAACCTAGTTATCATCCTCTGATACCTCGGAGGTCCAAAATAAGGACTTTTTTGTATTTCATTCAAAATCAGCAGCTTAACTTATGGTATATTTGGTAGATAAAGTCTGTTTTTAAACAATATTAAACCTTTTTCAATAAAACTGTAATCTGTAAATATATTATTAGGCTGACTTATATTTTATTTTAAATATTTGTATTCTGGATCACGCTTTATTCCTTCTTCCAATTTATATTCCAAATCAGTTTTATAACTCCTAATGGCAGCTACAAAACTTGTTATTGCATTCTTTCTTAGGGAATTAGCCACTTTATTTTATTTTCCTTTAATATGTTTGATTTCGAGATCATATTCTCTAAGGAAACATAGTCATCTAGCTTGCCTTGCGTTTAGATTTTGCTGATCAAGCATATATTTTAGGCTTATGTTATCAGACATTAGCAAAAATCTTTTAGCTATTAAGCGATGGCACCACATTTTTAAAGCGTGGATTATTGCAGCCAACTCTAAGTCATAATTTGCATAGTTCTTTTCATGATATTTAATTTTCTTGATTCATATGAAATTGCATGACCTTCCCGTTTCAGTACTCCAGCCAAGCCTTCGTTGCATGCATCAGTGCATACGAATAAAAATTTGGTTGGATATGCTATTTTTAGAATGGGTGAAGCAGGTAGTAACTCTTTTAGTTTATTAAAACTTTCTTCGCATTTCTGATTCCAAATAAATTTCTTACCCTTTTTCTGTAATGAAGTTATAGGATTTGCAATCTTTGAAAACCCTTCAATAGATTTTATGTAATAACATGTTATCCCCATAAATGGTCATGCATTAGTTATATCCTTAGGGATATGCCATTCAATTATATCTTTTATTTTATCTAGGTCCACCGATATCCCTTATTCAGATATTATGTGCCTTAAATATTGTATTTTATCTTTATAAAAATCACATTTGTTGAACTTAGAATATAAATGATGTTAGCTTAACACTTGCAGAATTATCTTTAGGTGTTCATCATGTTTTTATTTTGTATTAGAATAAATTAATATGTCGTATATAAATGCGACTAAAAAATTTTCTAAGTACTTACTTATTGTAATGTATATTTTTGAAATTTTATTAAATGACCATTTTTTTCACTTTTTCCCCAATTTCGACCAAAACTAGTTTTGATGTCTAGACCTCTAAATTGACCCAAATGCTCCAGATTTTCTCAGAAGGTACATGAATAATATTAGAACTTAAATATGATGTTCAAGTATGTTTTATGACCCCGCAATTACTTCTTCAAACTTGTTTAATGTTCTCTTCAAAGTAGGAGTCTTTACTAGCAAATTGGGGCTCCAATCCCCCCCTGGGTAATTGTTGGAAATGGATTCTCAAATGGTCTCAAAGTCATCTACTATATGATAAGAGGAAGGGGATGTGTAAGGTACAGTTTTTAAATTCTCATATGTATCATGGTTCATTTTATACAGGATTTTATGACTCTTTCCAAAACAACTCCCAAATCACAATTTTGACCCTTCGGGAAGATGCACCAAATCTTCTCCCAATGCAATAAAAATGAGTAAAATTGATTCCAATGCTTAAGTATTGAACACGAGACTTTAAATACAAATTAATTACAGTCCATTCATAATAAATTTATCATATATAAATTCCTCCATTCAAAATAATAAGCATTACCATGGCATATATCAAAATAGAGTGGAAATGGTCCTTGTTTGCTCATTAAAAGTCATTTTGACCTACAAATATTGGGTATTTCGACTTGAAAATTTATAGGAATGAATAATAGATAATATTTAACTGATTAAATTCATAAATAGGTCAGTAAGAGCTCTCCCAAAGAGTACAAGAGCTCACCCAAGGCGCAATCCCTCCATGAGAATAAATATGCAAAGAAAACTGGAAATGGTGGAGAGAAAGTGTTGCAATAAAATAATCCACATGCTTCCATGTAGCTTACATCTGAAAATAAGACTCCATTAAATCTACATGAAATAATTGAGTGGCCTCTCCAAACACCAAATTGGATAGAAATATTTCACCCTAGAAATTGGCTAAAGCAAGAAAACTAGTCATCCATTAGCTCTCACAATTCACAAATGACAATTTCTAAAATGATCAAAAGACATTCTCTTGGTTGCTTCCTATATTTTAGAGACATACTTATCCTTATAGGGTTACCAATCCATCCAAAAACTCAATCCAATTCAAATTAGGGTGTGTGATCATGTTCATTAAGCACATAAAGGTTGTTCGGGTGCATTTGTTAACCCAAAGGGTATAACCACAAATTCATAGTTCTAGTATCTTGTCCAAAAATCAGTTTTAAATATGTATTCATATTTAGTGCCCATAATTATATCTTGAATACATTCAGGAAATCTTGCAGGATCAGAATTTCCTCAAATCCCAGTTTATCTTTTTTATTGATTTGTTCATTATTTATAATGTGAACAACAAATATTTTACAACCCTTATTTGTAGCCTTTTAAATCTGTAAGGCTGAAATTTGTCTAACAGATATCTTCCTAGGTATTCTTGTGACAATAATTTTTTCTCCTTCATTATTCAAACAAGTAAAAGTTTTCTGGAAACAGTTTAAAATCACTTGGTGTTTTTCAATCCAATCCATTCTTATTAGGAAATCGTAAGGTCCAAAAGGTAACACATTCAACTTGACCTAAGTTTCAAATTGACTCATAAGCAAATTACAACTTTTAACATAATTTACAACTTTCCTTTTAGTGCCTGTAGCTAACTGGACCAATGACAATTTTTCAAACTTTTTTAAAGATAAGTTGTAGTTTTCCACTATGTTAGGAGATATATAACTTAGGATAGCATTTGGATCTATAAAGATGGAAACAAATAAATTTTGGATCATACCTTACACTTCCACCATGGAAGTCTAGTGATATTTCTATCGGTTCTCTAGAGCTGCATTTATCATGTCCATCTCGTTTGCCACATCTCCAAATGTTTCATCTCCTTGGACAGTGTGTATGTTGTTGATGTTTCCCTTCTGGTTCGGACATTACTTCACGTAATGTGGTCATTGAAATTCCCAGCATTTGACATGTTTCCTTTGATCAGTATTTTTAACAAACTTGTTAGGCATATCTGTCCCTTTTGATGCTACAGTATTCTAGGGTACTTTATTCTTAAGATCATTTTTATGATAGTTATTCTTCGAGAAGTCCTGAGATTTACTCCCAAAAATATTATTTGATTTAAACTCTCTTCTATTCTGATCAAAGTGACATGCCTTTTTAGTCTTCCAATTAGGTAAAATTTCTCTTTTCTTACTCTGCCCATAACAATTTCTTGTAGCTTGCTCCAAAGTTTTTAAATTATAAAACTCAATCCTATGTTTGAAGCTAGTAGGTAGATAGCTTAAAAATTGCTGAATTTTAGGTTTCACGTCTATTATGTAAAGTAAATATCTTAACAAGCTTAAAAACTTGTTGCTCAACTCTTTCATGGACATGGAACCAAGTTTTAATTCATAGAAATCCTTGGCTCTTTCCTCCTAGTATTGTTCAGATATAATTTTTTTTTAAAATACTTCTTGAAAACTCTCTAGGTTAAGTACTTCTCTTTCATATTTTTGAGCTTCTTTATATCTTTCAATGAGATATCGGCTTTTTTGATCAAATTTTAAATATATATTGTGGAATTTATCCTGTCATAATAGTTGTAAATATGGAATTTTTTCTTCTTTCTTGAAAGCCAAGCCTCTGCTTCCTCACCTTTCTCTACTTCCCCTTTAAACATGGGAGGCTTTATTTTTTTGAATTCCCCAGAAATTTCTTCGTAGGGTTTATACTTCCTTATCCTGGGTTTATGGTAACTTTCACTACTGTCACTTATGTACTTATACCTTCCCTTACATGACCTTGCATTAACCTCTGAAGAAAATTCACTATCAGAATATTTTGCTTTCTTTCCTTTATGTTTGTAAGAGCTTGTTTTAGATTCAGTTTCATAAACATTTTGTTTATCTTTTCCTCTGTTATTCATATTATCTAGTAACATTTGATTCATTTCCATAATTCTGTCATTGTCTAATTTGAGAGTCTATAGTTACTCTTTTAACTCCTTAGCTGTCTGTATTAACTATGGATTGTTCAAATATACATAAAAATTGTGAGGATTGTTGTGCTGAGAACCAATTTATGTAGATGCTTGAACACCTTCCATTTTCTTGCAAAACATATTTTATGTTTTTGTACAATAATAAATGCAAATAAATCTTGTATATTGGTTTTCTTACTTAGATGTGAGCGAGCCAATACGGCCTAGTGTTTGGAAACCTACTATGATACCACATGTAACATCCCTAAATTTCGTAAAATAAAATAAAAAAATATGTATTGTATGAAACATTAGGTATTATGAGAAAAATATTTAGGGAGATGTTATTATTCATAATTATTTTTTCATTCACTACTGAAGTCATGTAACTAAGTTATCGTTAACTTGCTTTGTTTGGTGTTATACCGAAATGACCTTACTTTGAGACGTAAGAAATTTGTCTTTGTTGATCTTGTTTCCTTAAGGCAGTTAGTCGTTGCCTTCTACTTGATTCTACTCTTTGAGCTCCACAAGGGATAATTCATGGTATTACTTAGTCGTTTGACTACTGCATGAATTTTCATTTTATTCAGGTGCATGTAGTGTGGTACCCTGTCACTATAGTTCCAAGATGAACTCTATATTGAGACACCATAAGGAGAAAGAGAAAGAAAATCTAAGGTTTTGACCATAATCTATTCCTACTCTTCATTTTCAAATTTCAAGATCCATAACATACACTTTACTATTTTACTATTGCAAAGTTTCCATTCTCAATATATATATTAATTTCCAATTTCTTAACATCTAGGTTGTGGTCATAAAATAAAATTTATATACTATAAGTTCTTGGGTGCTGGAAGGTTATACCTGAGATATAGCCTTACGATGTGAGCTAAAAAATATGGTTTGTAAAGCTTTGGGAGTGACCCCTTCCAGATACTCAACCTTTAAGATGGATATGACAATTGACTTGGGAAATTTTATGGTGATTGAAAAGGATCAAGGACATGATATTAACTTGTTTTTCCTTAGAACATGTGATGGTTGTGAGGACTCCAACTCACGGTCACTCTTCATTAAGCAAAACCCTAATAGATTCTGTCATTTTGAAGAGTTTCTAGTTGACGATGGAGGTTTCTTTGCATTTTTTTTAACTTTTGCCTACTTGGACTTATCCTTTCCCTTCCTGTAAGACGAGATAACATAGTTCTTAAATTGAATCCTTGAATTCCTTCATCTCTCTCTGGACCTATTACGATTGTTGAAGGAGTCTCCAATCCTTGTTTTGCAGATGACTACATACCTTTGAAGGCCGAGCAGGTAAAAAATATTTAGTAATTTTCCCCTTGTTCCAAGTTTTAAAGTTTTTTATGGTTTAAACTCTGAAGTACTTCTTTGTGTGCAGGAACAAATGTCGCTACGAGTGTGGGTAGATCAATAGATGTGAAGCTCTTTCTTAACTGGTAAGAATCATGATATTAAATTGTGTGGCTCTTGAAAATACATCTGATATTTGTGGTATGTTTATTATCAAGGTTCTCATGACATTTTGTTTTCTTCCCACTTTGTAGATTTTTTTGGTTATATACTTCTTTTAAATTGTAAGTACCTGCAAGGGTTTTGATACTCTGACTCGTTTAGTCTCACAACTAAGCGACTGTGAAAATTTCCAAAAAGAAAATAATTGTTAACTATGGAGTCTCGCGACTATGCCACTTTCTTTTTAGAATATATGGGGTTTAATATTCTTCCATTTCAATTACATACTTTCATCTAGTCTGACCCTGTGAAGGATTTGAGTTTTAAATTAATTACAGTGCTTAAAAGAAAGACATGGTCATGAGCCTTTATTCCGTTTAAATTGTTTTTGGGAATAGAAATCCACTCTAAAACACATTTTTATTATTTTGATGGCTAATCCAACTGGTAGCGTCGGGGTTTCATTCCTAAGAATGCTCGTTGTTTGATAGCAATAACTGGATTTGGTATAAAAGAACTTATATTTGATCTTTGTTATTAATGAAAATCTTGTAAAATTATTTTACTAAAGTATGAACCCGTGAGGGATTTTTTTTTAAATACCCAAACTATAATATTGAGTTCATATTGTAATATCATACTTGGCGGTTGTCACATACCCCAATTTTGTAAAATTATGTAAATTATTTCATTATATCTCTGAGACAATATGTTAAATTTAATCCTAAGTAGGGATTGATGACTCAGCAGAGTCAACAGTTATGGAGTGTAATTCACAATATTTTATTATTAATAAATAAATTATGGAGACAACAGCATGGGAGAGCTGTTAAAAAGAGGTTACTGGTCAAACTGGTGGATGGAACTAGGTGGAAAGGCAAAAAGACAAGTGGCAGCATCCTCAAACACTCCCTAAGTTGCACGTGGCAACTTCCCTATATTTGGGGTCACGATTCCCCAAGAAAGTGGAATCTGAGTAGGTGGCTCATTAAATGACAGTTAACCCAACTAAGACCTAGGCAATCTTTAAAAGTACTCAATGAGGAGAGCTGAGGCTACTCAGTTTTGATTCCAGAAAGAGTTCATTCAAGTGAATGTGATTCAGGAATTTCATTGAGGAAAGAGGGAAACCAGTAAGGAAGTGTTTTTAATGATTGCTGCAGTAACTTGATTCTTATTACAGCTATTTGGGCTGAGAGAACTGACTGTTAAGTTCTGAGGTTATACTGAGTTGAAGACTTGTATCTGACTTTGCTACACCTAGTTCCAACCAGGGATACCAGAGCAAGCTCGGGGGTCCTGAGAAGTCGCTGTCTGAGCGCTATCCAGGAGTTGGTAGGGAGGAATGACCTCTCATTGCTTTTGTTGTCTACAGTTAAACAGGTTCTAACACTTGACTGTCTACATTTCAGTAGCCGTGTATGCTAGAATGTATATTTTATAGATAAGATAAAAAGGTTATACTTGTTAGTAATGTAAATGTTCTTAGATGGTAAAATTTAGAAATTGTTGATGAATGAAAATTACCCTCTGTGTTTTTCCACAACTGGGTTTTTCAGTTATATTCCTTATATAAATGGTCCAAATTTTTTATAAGGAGCAGACATGAGGATTAATCTTCACAATCTTTGGCTGATTTTTAAAAAGGCTCGACTTTATTCTTTAGTAAGGTCAACCTATTATTGCAGGATAATAACATGATTTTATTAATATAAAGTATAACCTTGCATCATAACTTTTCAGTAGCGTAAGGATAAAATAATTCATGTGATTACGTTGTGAGTTACCATCATTTACAATTTGGTAGATCGCACTATAACTCTATTTTCATCGTTAATATAAATCATATTTTATAGCTCATCTTTGGCGTAAAGGAATAAACAAATTATCATGTTATTACTATAAAATACTATCAATTATACTTTACAATTCGAGTTTTAATACTATGATCTTCATAAGCATAGTTGACACTTGTCAAATAATCTAATACATGATATTCCTTTATACAATAAACCATAAATCAAAGTTATACTCTATCTAGAGTGTTAGATACATGACGTAGCTTTTTATAGGAAGCCGAATTGTATGAAGTAAAGAATTATAATAGTATATCTTGGAAAAAAATCCATAAACTTGTTATGTTATAATCTCATTGTTGGCAAAAATGACTATTTTCATCTTGTAACATTTAAAATCGTAATAAAATAAGACTTGTGTTAGTATGGTAGATTAGAAACATAATACCTTTGTATAAGCAAAAATAATACTTATGCGAGCATTTACCCAACATCTACATGTTGATTAAAGAATATATTTATGGATGATTTTAAGAGTACTGTAGAATCAGCCATGGTAAACATACTAATAGTAATGTTAACCCTTTTAGTTTGTCATATTCATCAATGAATAGAAGTTGGTAAGTTATACAAAGAAAATGATAACAGTTACTTAAACGATTGTTTTGCCTATAATAAAGGTTCATAACCAAGCAATAGTGACATATAAGAGTTAAGCTCTTCATTTAGAATTTATAATCATGAATGTTAGACCAATAAATGGGTCAGTGCTACTTTCTTCTTAAGATAATAACCACTAAGTACAGGTCCACTTAATTGAAAAAATATTATATCTTGAATGATGAGTACATATTATGATCTCATATAGAAGCTTGAAATATATAAGGTAAGGTTTTAAGAGTTTATTTAAGAGTGGAATCTATAAACTTATAATGTCACAGATTCGGTTATGAGCTCTTCATCTAGGTAAATGACTATTTTGTCATTTAACACTTACAGTATTAAATAGAATAAGATAATTTGTAACATGATTAGAGGAGGTAAGTATAAAATATATGTTTGGTAAAAATAACATTTATACAAGTAATCCACCAACACTTATTTTATAACTATAGAGTATACTAATGGTTGTCTTTAAGGAGGTTGTGGATTCAACCATAATACCTAATATATTTATAATGTTAACCCTTTGGTCTTGCTCTATATATATCTAAGGTGGATAATTACATACAAGGTTAATTTTGAACTAAATATTCTGATGAAAGCACTATCTGGAATAAGTGTTCTTAACTTAGAAACTATCACATATGAAGGTAAAGCCATTATACTTTGAAGAGAAGTTTTGTCAATGTAATCATTAGACCTGCAAACTTCTATGTTGTATATTCTTTTAATAATTCGAATAATAACTAGTTTACAGTAGGTTATCCATCAGACCTGAGATAAGCTTTAGTATATGTTTGATTCAGTGGATAGTTACTCATACACTTTATTAAGTAAGAATATTGGTATCCTTCTTAAGTAAAAACTGCAGATTATCGTTTTCTAAACATAAACAATCTAATTATAAAGATCTTTGGCACTGACATTTAGGTTAGAGATCAGACAGTTCAGTAATGTAAGGAACTATAATTCTACATCTGCAAGGATAAAAAGAAGGACAGAGATTGAAATTTACCTCAGTAAACAGTGTTTTGTGTTTAGCCACTAATGTTCACTGAACTTGATTTGCACATAAAAACTTGTACTTGAAAGACTTTAGAATTTTAATTGCAGCAGCCAAATCTCTTTACCTGTAATCTGTAAAGACAGAAGGAACTTTATGCATTAGCTTGAAAGCTAAGTAAGCCCAGTTTTTCATGACAGCCCACCTTGTGTTCACAAAAAAGAAACAAGTCAGTAACTGACAATAAACTCATCTTTAAAGTTAAGTATAATAAAAGACCATTCAGTTACAATTCTAGTAACATAATCTAAACAAACAGTTAATGGCTGCATTTAATGAAATTATATGCTATTTTAAAAGTTTTAAATTTTTCGGAAAATTTGGGGTTTTGACATGTGGTATCAGAGCCAGGTTCAAACACTAGGCCTAGATGTGGCCCAATTACTTTTCGCAGAACAGTAAAAAAAAAAAATATACTAACCTGTATTTTGTTTAATGTGAAAGGCAGAAAATTATTTTATTCTGAATCTAACAGATAGGTATGGAGAACTTAGGAGAATATGCTGGGGAGGAATCTCCCAACACTGAGATCAGACAAATGTCCAGAGAACCTGTGATTGAGGAGATGACTGCTCACTCCTCAGAGTTAATGCAGACCATAAAAGGGTTAAAAACTGAATTAGAATCAGTCAGGAAGGATAATGAACGAATTCTGAAGACTCAAGAAGAGTTAAATCAAATTCTGATAGAGAAATTTTAGACTGAAGGGAAAAATAGAAGGTCTAAATCGGAAGAAGCTAGTCATCAAAAAGGGTCCAAAAAGATGAAATTAGCTAAATCTGATAGCAGTTCCTCATCTGAAAGTCTTAAGGAACAACAAAGTTATTATTCTACTAGTGATAGTAGCGAAGCAGAGGTGTATAAGAGGAAGAAAAAGTACAGACCTTACGAAGAGATTTCTGGGGAATTCAAGAAAATAAAACCCCCAACCTTCAATGGAGAAACTGAAAAAGAAGAAGAGGCAAAATCCTGGTTATCTGGGATGAGAAAATATTTTCAGATTTATAATTATTCAAATCAGCTGAAGGCGAGAATGGCCATATATAACCTTTCTGGAAAGGCAGATATATGGTGGCAAGATTTAAAAAGGGTCAAGGGGATCAAAGAAAAAGAGGTCAATTGGAGTACCTTTAAAAGGTACTTTAAAAAGAAGTTTATGTCTGAAAAATACTATGAGGAAAGGGCCAAGGAATTTTATGAGTTAAAGCTAGGGTCCATGACAATGGAGGACTTAAACAGTAAGTTCTTAAGTCTATTAAGATATGTGCCGTATTTAGTTGATGAGAAACCTAAAGTACAGCGGTTTCTCAGCTGCCTGCCATATCATATAAAGGACATAATCGAATACGATAACCCCAAAACTCTGGAAGAAGCCATGAGAAAGGCCAATTTCTATTTTGAACAGAATAAAAAGAAGGAAGGAATAGCCAACTGGAAGGCTAAAAAGAATGGTAATCATCGTGAATTCAAGAAAAAGGAATTTGTACCCCAGAAGAACTTCAGAATTATTGAAAGAAATGGAATAGATTGTAAAACAAGTGCAGGAGAACTTAAAGGTTGCCCAGGATCGGCAAAAGAGCCAAGCAGATTTGAAAAGAACTCCTAAAGAGTTCCAGGTGGGTGAACGTGTGTTCATAAAGGTAAGACCAAAGAAGAGCTCCCTAAGATTGGGGAGTTGTGTAAAATTAGCACCACGTTACTGTGGTCCATTTGAAATTCTATCTAGAATTGGTCAAGTTGCATATAACTTGAAAGTGCATAATGTTTTTCATTTTTCTGTTCTGAAAAAGTATGTTCATGATGCTACTCATGTGATTTATTGGAATGTTGTACAGGTAGAACCAGAAGAAGAAGTTCTGGTGGAGCTGGATTGTATCCTCGGAAGGAGGGAAATTACTCCGCGGAACCGCACGATTGGACAGCTCAAGGTGCAATGGAAACACCTTCCTCTTGAGGAAGCTACTTGGAAACTGGAAAGTAAGATGCGGGAAGCATACCCGAATCTGTTCCAGGAGGTTCCTGAGGAAGAAAAATAAGTAACATCGAGGACGATGTTACATTTTAAGGGGGTGTGTATGTCACATACCCCAATTTTGTAAAATTATGTAAATTATTTTATTATATTTCTGAGACAATATGTTAAATTTAATCCTAAGTAGGGATTGATGACTCAGCAGAGTCAACAGTTATGGAATGTAATTCAGAATATTTTATTATTAATAAATAAATTATGGAGACAACAGCATGGGAGAGCTGTTAAAAAGAGGTTACTGGTCAAACTGATGGATGTAACTAGGTGGAAAGGCAAAAAGACAAGTGGCAGCATCCTCAAACACTCCCTAAGTTGCAGGTGGCAACTTCCCTATATTTGGGGTCACGATTCCCCAAGAAAGTGGAATCTGAGCAGGTGGCTCATTAAATGACAGTTAACCCAACTAAGACCTAGGCAATCTTTAAAAGTACTCAATGAGGAGGGCTGAGGCTGCTCAGTTTTGATTCCAGAAAGAATTCATTTAGGTGAATGTGATTCAGGAATTTCATTGAGGAAAGAGGGAAACCAGTAAGGAAGTGTTTTGAGTGATTGCTGCAGTAACTTGATTCTTATTACAACTATTTGGGCTAAGAGAACTGACTGTTAAGTTCTGAGGTTATACTGAGTTGAAGACTGGTATCTGACTTTGCTGCACCTAGTTCCAGCCAGGGAGACCAGAGCAAGCTCGGGGGTCGTGAGAAGTCGTTGTCTGAGCGCTCTCCAGGAGTTGGTAGGGAGGAACAACCTCCCATTGCTGTTGTTGTCTACAGTTAAACAGGTTCTAACACTTGACTGTCTAGATTTCAGTAGCTGTGTATGCTAGAATGTATATTTTATAGATAAGATAAAAAGGTTATACTGGTTAGTAATGTAAATGTTCTTAGATGGTAAAATTTAGAAACTGTTGATGAATGAAAATTACCCTCTGTGTTTTTCCACATCTCGGTTTTACCAGATAGTACTCTAGCGCAGGGGTAAAAATTATAAAAGATAGTATGATAAGATGGTAAAATAGCAGACTGTTTCCTTTACTGTCATTAAAAAGAGATTATTGTTTTACTGACATTGTTTATGCTTGTAGATAAAATTGTTCCCTTGTACTATATTGCACTCTCAGTAATCCTATTATTGTAAGTGACAGAAAGAAAAACGTAATAGTTGCATTAGAGGAAAGATAGACTAAGTTTACCTGCTGTGGAAACTTTATAATTGTTTTTCCTCCAGTTTGAAAGAATTTAACTTCTATATGTTAAAGTGAACAATACTGATAATAGGAGCTTTTGATTATTGCTTAGCTTCTACAGATTAACCTAGTTGTGTTAACCTGTATGTATGGTTAAGGACGTAGTTTTAATTTACTAAATCTTCTGTATGTGGAACTGAGCTCGAAAAAGTTCCAGACTCATAAATCTTTTGTTTAATATGATTAATTGTTAGTATTTGTACTTATAAGTTAACCAATGGATAGAGTTACTTAAATTCTAGATGCAAATATACATAAACAATATAACTAAGGAAACAATTTAATTACAGCAGAATAGAGATAGTATAGCATCAATTATACAAGAATCAAATAACAAGTACCATTTGTTATATTTATAATAAAGAAACTAAGGACATTAATATAGGGCTATAGGAATCTCCAAGAGATTATAT
>LPNX010577981.1:40670-64087 GCA_001517045.1 Pseudotsuga menziesii
ACAACAAGTTTTTAGAGATTCTTAATTAACAGGTTATTCTATACACAGAGGACAATTATTATTCCATATATATATATATATCTTTAAAGGAACCTAAACAGAGCCAACAGTTAAGATAATAAGTATTTACAGGTAAGATAATTTAATTACTATAATAAGAATAGTGGTTGCTTTATTATTTACTGTATAAAATAATATGAATTAAAAATCACAATAATGTGTATCCTATTATTTAATAAATAGGAAAGTTATATAAAGAAAAACTGTAGCTATGGTTGCACAGCCAACGACTTATGAATGTCGTTTACAACCTTAAGATTATATAGATTACAAAAGTATAATTCTTATAGCAGTTTATAAAATAATTAACCCAGCATATCAGTAGAATGTAGTAAAAACCCTGCTCATCCAAGTTATACAAGGAATATAACTGAAAAACCCAGTTTCAGTAATAATAATTCACAGCTGAACTGAAATTTACAGCTGAAGGCTTACAGCCTATCCTTTACTATAAACACAGTAATTTTTTTTACAAAAACAATAGTTTATATTCACGGCCGAAGCGGGAGACCCATGCAATAAGGCGAGGGTCCTAATAAACTATAAAAACAGCGAAACAAACAACCAAAACAACAAGAACCCAAGAGGATCTGTTAGGCCGCAACGACCAACCCTTAGCTTTCCACGAGGGTTTGAACAAGATGGGACGGCCATTGAAAATTCCAGGCTTACCGGAGATTAGCATCTGCTCCTATCTCGTGCTGCCCTTCCCCGATTTTGAAGCCGTTACCTGTAAGAGGACAAAGTAATGTCAGTATTTTATTTGCAGTTCAAACACTTAAACGTAAAGAAGTCAATCATGAAGTACTGGAATAAATAACAATTTCATACCTGACTTTGAGGGAAGCGTGACCGGTTATTGCAGCAAAATAACCACTAGGGTAAAAATAAGGGAATCCTTCATCGCTAAAAGAATAAAGGGAGAAAACCCTAAATATGATCACAACAACCCTCGTAAGATACCAGATAATATTCTAACAACACTCTCGTTCAGGCCGTGGATGAGAGTTCAAGGAAAATAGCGTTTGGGGAGGCTGTTACAGTCCAGGGTAAAGATAGTGCCTCGAGAAAATACTTAGCAGAGTGGAGAACGCCCAAAAGCAATGGATAAATGGTGAAGTAAGGGTTAGATAGCCCTGTTTAACCTCTCTACTTTTGGATGAATTTCTGCCACGTCTTCTCTTAAATATTTTGCACATCATGGGTGATTTTCTATAGTGGATTGGGAGCAGACACGAGGATTAATCTTCACAATATTTGGCTGATTTTTAAAAAGGCTCGACTTTATTCTTTAGTAAGGTCAACCTATTATTGCAGGATAATAACAAGATTTTATTAATATAAAGTATAACCCTGCATCATAACTTTTCAGTAGCGTAAGGATAAAATAATTCATGTGATTACGTTGTGAGTTACCAACATTTACAATTTGGTAGATCGCACTATAACTCTATTTTCATCGTTAATATAAATCATATTTTATAGCTCATCTTTGGCGTAAAGGAATAAACAAATTATCATGTTATTACTATAAAATACTATCAATTATACTTTACAATTCGAGTTTTAATACTATGATCTTCATAAGCATAGTTGACACTTGTCAAATAATCTAATACATGATATTCCTTTATACAATAAACCATAAATCAAAGTTATACTCTATCTAGAGTGTTAGATACATGACGTAGCTTTTTATAGGAAGCCGAATTGTATGAAGTAAAGAATTATAAGAGTATATCTTGGAAAAAAATCCATAAACTTGTTATGTTATAATCTCATTGTTGGAAAAAATGACTATTTTCATCTTGTAACATTTAAAATCGTAATAAAATAAGACTTGTGTTAGTATGGTAGATTAGAAACATAATACCTTTGTATAAGTAAAAATAATACTTATGCGAGCATTTACCCAACATCTACATGTTTATTAAAGAATATATTTATGGATGATTTTAAGAGTACTATAGAATCAGCCATGGTAAACATACTAATAGTAATGTTAACCCTTTTAGTTTGTCATATTCATCAATGAATAGAAGTTGGTAAGTTATACAAAGAAAATGATAACAGTTACTTAAACGATTGTTTTGCCTAGAATAAAGGTTCATAACCAAGCAATAGTGACATATAAGAGTTAAGCTCTTCATTTAGAATTTATAATCATGAATGTTAGACCAATAAATGGGTCAGCGCTACTTTCTTCTTAAGATAATAACCACTAAGTACAGGTCCACTTAATTGAAGAAATATTATATCTTGAATGATGAGTACATATTATGATCTCATATACAAGCTTGAAATATATAAGGTAAGGTTTTAAGAGTTTATTTAAGAGTGGAATCTATAAACTTATAATGTCACAGATTTGGTTATGACCTCTTCATCTAGGTAAATGACTATTTTGTCATTTAACACTTACAGTCTTAAATAGAATAAGATAATTTGTAACATGATTAGAGGAGGTAAGTATAAAATATATGTTTGGTAAAAATAACATTTATACAAGTAATCCACTAACACTTATTTTATAACTATAGAGTATACTAATGGTTGTCTTTAAGGAGGTTGTGGATTCAACCATAATACCTAATATATTTATAATGTTAACCCTTTGGTCTTGCTCTATATATATCTAAGGTGGATACTTACATACAAGGTTAATTTTGAACTAAATATTCTGATGAAAGCACTATCTGGAATAAGTGTTCTTAACTTAGAAACTATCACATATGAAGGTAAATCCATTAAACTCTGAAGAGAAGTTTTGTCAATGTAATCATTAGACCTGCAAACTTCTATGTTGTATATTCTTTTAATAATTCGAATAATAACTAGTTTACAGTAGGTTATCCATCAGACGAGATAAGCTTTAGTATATATTTGATTCAGTGGATAGTTACTCATACACTTTACTAAGTAAGAATATTGGTATCCTTCTTAAGTAAAAACTACAGATTATCGTTTTCTAAACATAAACGATCTAATTATAAATATCTTTGGCACTGACATTTAGGTTAGAGATCAGATAGCTCAGTAATGTAAAGAACTATAATTCTACATCTGCAAGGATAAAAAGAAGGACACAGATTGAAATTTACCTCAGTAAATAGTGTTTTGTGTTTAGCCACTAATGTTCACTGAATTTGATTTGCAAATAAAAACTTGTACTTGAAAGACTTTAGAATTTTAATTGCAGCAGCCAAATCTCTTTACCTGTAATCTGTAAAGACAGAAGGAACTTTATGCATTAGCTCGAAAGCTAAGTAAGCCCAGTTTTTCATGACAGCCCACCTTGTGTTCACAAAAAGAAACAAGTCAGTAACTGACAATAAATTCATCTTTAAAGTTAAGTATAATAAAAGACCATTCAGTTACAATTCTAGTAACATAAACTAAACAAACAGTTAATGGCTGCATTTAATGAAATTATATGCTATTTTAAAAGTTTTAAATTTGTCGTAAAATTTGGGGTTTTGACAGCGGTATTCTTTTGGCTATCATCCATTGTCGCTTTACTTTACTGTTTATTCATAAAATAATGGTTAGATTATGGAATAAACCCATGAGGTATTCTATGCGAATTATTTGCTTTAATTAATAAAATGGATGTTGTGTTTTCAACATGATTTACCATTCGTTTATTTCATCCTCCAATTGTTTATGAGTCGTAATGCAATATCTCACGTTCAAGACGTAATAAGAGAAAATATTTTTAGAAGGCATCTAGAATTATTCTTATTTGTTTATAGTTTATTTTGTAGTTAACTTATAAAACAATGGGATTCGACTCTAGGATATTTTCCTTCCCAAATATGTTTTGGAAACAAAAGCCGTAAGTCCTATACTATTTGTTTTTTTACTTACTACTTATTTTAATGAGGATCTAAATTAAATTTCTACGTAAATAGAGCTTACTTTAAATAGAACTCGTGTCTAGTTCTTATATGACTTAACTATGTATTTATATATTTAAGTAGGTCATGAGAATGTAGGTAAACTTTCATTATTGTTATAAAGAATCATGCTTTGTTTAGTTAATAATACTATTTTGAAAATAATTAAGCTCTAAGGCTCTAACTTCCTTCTGCAAGAGAAATTCTGCAGAAACAACACCAGCATGACTTGAAGCCTATAACCAGTGATATAGTCTTTCGATAATCTCGACTTGGTGTTAAATTTAAAATTTAAGAAACTGAGTTAGGATGCTCTTATGTCAAACTAGCTTAGTTAAAATTGTTTAATTTAAACCCTAGTTATTCTAAATTAAGTTTAGATTTTATTTAAGGGAAATAAGACTTGATCCTATAAAGAATTTTGTAAAGGCACTGATATTAAGGAGGAAACTTAGATATGACTATGAGAATTATTATAAATTATAGGTTATGTTTAAATATGTACAAATATCATTTGATATTAAAACTTTAACCAACTACAATGCTGTAAAATAATTCGAAATATTAACCTACACGATTCACATCACTATTGTTGATATTTCACTAAGCTGTAATAGAAAATATACTCAATGATTCAGTCATTCTGGTACTACTACTCAAACATAATTTCATATATTACTGTACTAGAGTACGTCACATCAGTGAGAGGAAAAATACAGAAGATAATTTATCTTAATTTCTCTATCAATCGGTTTCTATACAAATACTAAATCCTACCATTATTGAATAATTATCCATTAACTATAACCTCATTTTAAACAGAAGTAAAACAATTTCATAATACAGATTAGAGTTTGAACTTGGATGTGTTATAGAAAAGGGACTAACACCCAATGGAGACTATTCCACCCAACCTTTTCCTAAAACAACCAAATCATTTGCTTAGGACCCCCGAGCTTGTTCACTGAACCATTAGGACAAACATCTCTGCAACACAGTAGAATTCTACAAATTAGCACTCAGTAGAATAATTAACTAATCAAATCACTTTAGCTATCACATCATCAAATTCTTTGTGTGACTGACTTTTCCATTTGCAATAGTCACACAGTTCATTCTCTTAGAAATCAGAATGAGTGGTGAGGCTCCTGCTCAATTATATGGTTTATATAATATTTCCTATTTCTTTGGGTCACTTTTGGAATTTAATGAGCCACCAGCTTAGTTCCCCCTCTCAGGGAACATGACCACTCTTGAAGTTATTATGCTCTTGCAACAGATAGAAACTGAATGCTAGTGTTGCCACTTGTCAACCAGCCTTATACAGCTTCTCCTTCCTCCTAGTGGGTCAGTGAACACTCATTTAACAGTCTTCCCTTAATAGGTGTCTTTTTTATTATTAACAATTAAAATAAATAATTTTTCAATTACAGCCATCCTTGAACCACTTGGTCATAAATTTTACAATAAAAAGTAACATAATGTTTTTGCTAAGATAAATAATAAATATTTATTTTTCAGTTTTGGGTATGTTACAAAAATTTGGACCTTTGAAGGAGTTTGGTATCTCTAACTAAAACAATAGCTTAGATAATAAATCTAGAGACAAAGAAGTTAGTCAAGCACAAGTTCTCATATTTCCCAATTTTCATAAGACCTTTAAAGTCAAGATAGATGCAAGTGGATTTAATATGGGAGGAGTTTTGATGCAGGGAAATAACCCAACATGGTATCATTGTGAAATGTTCCATGAAAGAGTCTTGAACTACCCTACATATGACAAAGAAATTTGTGTCCTATTTCAAGTTGGTAACAAATGGAATCAATATTTGATGGAAAGGAAACTACCATCCATATCAATCATTAGAACTTGCAATATTTGCATCCCTAGAATAAGCTTCAACAGGTAAGACACTACATGTGGCTTGGTTTTCGAAAGAAATTTCATCTTATCATATGATATGATTTGGAATACGAGCTTTCAAGGTCACCCACACTCAAAATTACATCTTTCGGTACTCTTGTGCATATGAAGGCTTTCAACCTTGGTACATTCAATGATGAATGCATATAAAGTGAGGACTTCAAGGAGGTAATTTCGTAGCTACAAGTCCAAATTCATGTAGAATAAGGTGATAGAAAGACTTAATACCTTCTCTAGGATGGGTTGTTCTACCATTTGGATAATATCCAAAGTTCCTAAAAGAGAAACATTGCAACTTAATAGAGAGGCTCACACCTCCAAAGTTGTAGGGCATCCTAGCCTTGGGAAAAAAATGGCCAACTTACAGTGATATATGTATTTCCCCGAAATGCAATAAGATGTAACTTAATTTACCAAATGATGCATACTTTTATGTTCCATCAAACCTAGTAATAAGAAAAAAAGTTTATACCATCCCTTACATGTACCTACTAGACCCACAGGGGTTTCACTAGTGAGGAAATATCATATCACGTCCATTCATATTGGGGTTTTGAATACTCTTAAAAACCTGAAAAATATATTTCCCCACATTAAGGGGTCAAGGGCGATTCTTAATTTCACATAGTAATATAAATATTAGGGGTTATTTTATTTGGGTGGGCTAAGGAATAACATTCAAATTGTGGGATGGATTCATATATATATCTTCTTCTTCATATATTTGGAGGTTTCCCACAGAGATCTGTCTTGCCACCAATTCCTCCTATATCTCACACAAGGTTGCGCCTTATTGAATTCCTCATTGAATTTTCTTGGTGACCTATTCCTGAAGAAAAAGCATGAACTATGAAAGGTCTTGGTTCAGACTACTAATAGCCATGCTTCCTTAACATGGTTTATAGGTGTCGACTGGAGCCTCGATTACTGATTTTTCTTAATATTATCTATTTTTCTGGTTATATATATATATATATGTGTGTGTGTGTGTGTGTGTGTGTGTGTGTGTGTGTGTGTGTGTGTGTGTGTGTCAAATAGAATGTTTTTGATAGTTTTTTATGATATTGTTTTTAAATATTTAATATTTATGTTTAATAGAGTTTTACTTAATGTTCAGTAAAGTTAACTTTACAAAGTGATTTTATACAAGATGGTCAATTAAGATAGAGGAAAGTTAGCACAATGGATAAGAAATATTTCAATAGGACATAATTTTTAGTCAATGGATTGTTTCAAGTTTTTTAAACATGTTTAGAACAATTAATATATTTTTCCCATGAATCATACTATATTTGTTGTATTTTCTTCTTCGTGAAATTCAAGTGTTTTTTCACATATTTTCTCAATAAATAAAATACAATGAGCTGCATGGAAGTCCATCCATGAAAGGGTTTAATTTTATATTTTATAGATCTTAATTATTAATATTATAGATAGAAAATATGAGCTCTCTATGGGGCTGATGCACAATCATGGACTCCTCTAAGACACTTTAGATGCCACATAATACTCAAAAAACCTGGATCCTTTGACTTTATGTGACAATTAGGGGTAGTTCCCTAACGTATTTGAAGGTGAAGTAAAAAGAAAAGGTAGGTATTTGAATCAGATTTCAGAATATATAAAATTTATGTAAAAAAAATGTATGTAAATGATTATAAAATTAGTTTCCATGAAATTGGGTTTCCAAATTTTTAGCACATCACAAGATATATGTTTGTGTGGGTGCAACAATATATGAGGTAAATGATGTTAGATTTGGATAAAATATTGCAGAGATATAACGGACATATGGGCCTAGTGAAACACTATTTATTCATAATTTTCCATGAATTAATTTTTATTATTATTAATTATTGAATTCAGAAAACCATGAAATAAAAACGCTCTGTGCGGGTGGAACACTTTAGGGGCAAAATTTAATGAAATCCTTGATTGCTATATATAAGAAATTAGATATTTCTCTCTTCTAGTGCACCATATAGTTTTCTTAGGAAATGATGAAGAAAATCAAAACATATATAAAAAACAATCGATGTATCTATTTTTGAAAACTAACGTGTGCCATTTAGAAAAAGAATAATAAATAAATAAAACATACATTTAAAGAAAAAAATTACATATTCAAAGCCGTAAGATCGTACTCTACAATATTCTAAATTTTCATAAAAAAATATTGTGTTTGTCAGAGCAAAACATACCATCGAAACTAAGCATATTGATAGAGTTCTAAAAGACAGGAAATAGCCTTGGCTTATTTTTCCTAGCCAATAGGTTTGGTAGTTAGAAGCTATTTGCAAACGTAATGCTAAACCATATTCCCGTTGAGTTTTTAAATTTTAAAAACATGTTAAGCGTTATTCATATCGCATATGCACTAAATGCATATGCATTTTTTCTTTAGTAGCTTTGTACGAGAGTAAAAAAGAGTAAATACCAAGTTAGTGGATAGTCTTTGGGAGAAACCCCATATAAAAAAAAAGATCATGGTAATCATTGGCCCCTCTAAAGAGGTTTAGTGTGGAAAAAGGATGACTCTTAGCATAAAATTTGTGAATGGTTGTGGATAATGAGGTCAGATTATTAGAGGTTCAAGGCACTTTTCCATGGTGATTAAGACATAGAAGATTATTTTTAGAATTAATGATTGAGTTTGATTCCCTAGAATTTCTATAAGGCTTGAAACTCATATCTAGATCTAAAATATTCCTAATGGTACCAACACATCCACTATGAGGATAAGGATTGTGAGATCATTAATGTTGTTTTGAAGCATAATTTTTTTCTGTGGACACACAAAAGCATCTTTTAGGGCCTAAGGACAATGTGTCATCTCTCGACTATGTTGAGGCTCCACGATGTATACATTGTTCTCAAGAACAAATAATCATACTAATGTTCCCACTTGAAGGCCAAATATCTTCTTAAGACGTGTTTTTTTTGTTTAGGGCATCATTCTTGGGTCAAGATTCGTATACCATTCGTTTAGGACCTACGGCTTAGGGTTTATCTCGCAGCTATGTCTAGTATATGCTCATGAGGTCATGTATGGTGGATCAAATTTCATTCTTAAAACTATATTATAAGAAGTTTTCTTTATGGTACAAGGCCTAGGTTTCCTACCTTAACATTTCCAAGACCCATGGATTCATAGTGACTATCCAAAACCTTCTAACGGCATCCATGTCACCACTCAAAGGAAAGGGTAACTTCGAGAGATCATGGCTGGTCATTTGAGGTGGTTTTCATGGTCATGGATTCCTAAACGGTTTTTTTAGAGTCCAATCCCAATGTTTACTCCTCCAACAATGTCGAAGGCCACAAGACCCATACCTAGTGCTTGTAAGTCATGTGAAGTGATTCAAGGTATCATTTTAGGCCTTGGATGGATATAATATTCCTTTATGGACTAAGGCTTAGGTTTACTTCGTCAACCATGTGTATGGCCTTGAGAACCATGTCTGCTATTTAAAACCTCTCAATTGCATGATTATTCCTATTTTGTGGGTATGGATACCATTAGTAGGTCCTCCATGGTAGTTTGAAGTGTCCTTATTGACCTTCAATGACTAAGGGATTCATTTAGGCCCCAAGTCTTGGGTTTCCTCCCATTACCATGAATACGGCCCCAAGACCCATAAATGCTGTAAAACAAATCCCAATTTATCGCATATACCTAATCTAAGGACCTAGATCCCCTAGAGAGGTCATGTGTGGTGGATTCAAACATTATTTTCTCATGTGGATCCTTAGAATATTCCTTTAGTTCCTACGACATGGGTTTCTTGATCGCTCAACCATGTCAAGGGTCTCTAAACCCATCCTTATTTATTAAAGCAACCTAATGGTGTCAATTCATACACACAAAGCTAAGAATGGCCTCAAGAGGTAACATATGGTGGTTTAAGATGTTATTGGTTGTCCTAGATGCCCAGAAGCTTCATTTATGACCTAAAGTAGAGGTTTCATCCCTTGACAATGTCTAAGACCCCAGAGCTCTCCATTCCACTTATATTTATTCCCCTTCCACCAATTCCTTCCCTTTATATTTATCCTCCCTCCATCCCCCCTCATATCTCTCCCTTATCCATCCCTCCCTTTCCCTTATATTTCTCCTCTCTTCATCCACCCCATAGATGTCCCCTACCCATCCGTCCCTCCCATGATTCTCTCTACACCCTCCTCTCCCTCCTTTGACTCCCCCTCCCCCCTCTTAACCAATGTAATGTTGGGCCATGTGCCACCCAATAGACCTCCCAGATGGAATATTGGGAGTCTAAATGGTATTATAATGGGATAAGGGTGCCATTATAGGTTTTTGGATGTGAGGGATGGGTCTCTGTACATTGACTATAGTCATGAAAGAGAATACAATAAGTTCATAAATCAACACATATGGATTATAGATGGAATATTTGGCCTTTAGTGGTATATGGGTGCCATTATGAGGTTTTATGCACTAAGGATATGTCTCAGGGTCTTAAGCATGGTAATGGGACAGTAGTGTAATAGAAACAAGTCTTAAACCACTACAATTGGCATTTAAAGGGGATATTTATCCTTAATATGGGATATATGTGGCATTATACTATTTTATGCATTGAAGATTGTTCACGAGGCATTGAACATGGTTATATAGGAACCATACTGAATATTTCCATACAAGAGATAGTTCTGAAGATACTACCATGGTCCAAGGATAGGACTGTAGGTCTTAACCGAGGGTATGGGTTCCATTATAAGGTTATCAAGTTTAAATATTTTATATGCACTAAATTGCATATGCGATTTAGTGATAACGTAATACAAACTACTTGTTAAGTAAAAAGCAGTGTATTCATATCGCATATGCAATATAACACATATGCAATAAAACATGCATGCATTATATCACATGCGATATGTGTTTTATAAAAAATGTTGGGTTGTGTGCTGTGGGCTAGGTTTACTGTAGCAAAATAAACAATTATTTTGAACCCATGCACAAAGAACTGTAAAACCTGCAATTTAATCATTTCTTACACAAATCCATATATTTTTTTCTAGTTTGGGTGGATTTCAATGGAGAATGTACGTAATAGAGGTCGAAAGTCAGTGAGGAAGGTGCTTACAGTAGAAGAAGCTGAAAATAAAAAATAAAAGAAGAGGGAAGATTCAAGGAATTCTCAAGTAAAGTACCTCCAATGTCATCCAGATATTTCATCCATAGCATAATGTGCTCGAGGCAATATGGGAAGACACATTACTTAAAACAATGTGTAGAGGTTTCTTACAACAATTGTGGTGGGCTATCATTATGGTATGATTGCATCCATGAGAGGGAAAATCATGCATTCAGGAATGCAATTAACGAGAAGAAGAACTATCAGTATGAGACATATCAGCTACATGATGGGAAATAAAGAAGAAATATTAAATGGGTGACTTCACAGGTGACTTCATGTACATTAAGTTGCTGAGTTCATATAAATATTTTTATGTTGTTTTATAACACTATTTATTTTTTTACACTAGGTTCAAGTATGTGATTTTATTTCACAGTTTCGTGGAAAGATCCAATAGTACATTCAACATGTGGATATGGAATGGTGGAAAGATGATCAATTCAGAAGATGTCGGGACACCTTCCCTCTTGGAACATTACTGTCAGTGGTTGAATTTGCAGAAAATTACACCCTACAACCACAAAATGAAATACAAAGTCAACACTATCACTCATAGAAGGTGAGCATAATGGTCCATATCACGTATCGACATGGGCAAGATATAAATGAAGAGAAATGTGTGATACTGAAATAAATCCACTTCTACATAAGTGACGACCAGACCCATGAAAGCCATTACGTGCAATGTTTCTTTAAATTATTCTATGATCATGAGATAGCTATGGATATACCATTTTATCGTCATTTGATTGGGTTAGATGGTTGTGTTGGATAATTCAAGAATGCACGTGTATTTCAATGGTTGTGTTTTTTTCACATAAAATACAAGGTCCTGCATAAATGAAACTACTTTGAAATTGGTCATGGAAAAGGAAAGCACGATGGTGCTGTTGCATTCATAAAAATTGCCCTTTGAAGTGAAGAGATGAAGCTTATAGGTGCTCTCCTTTGAGACGCTACATGTATAGTGAAATGGTGTGCATCTGTCATGGGAGAACAAGCAACAAGGAAACATTTAGTGTGGAGAGTATTCTAGGAGGTGACAAATGTGGACCGATCCCAAACACATCAGATGAACACAGTGCATGGAACTTGATAGTTTCATTCAATTAGAAAATCAGACAACTTGGCCCTACAAATTTGGACAAGATTGAAGGCTTTCTTTTGTAGTTCATGTAGCATCGATGAATGGGATGATTGTGAGTCTACATATGTAGTTGATACATAGGATCAAGTAACAATTGGGATTTATTTCAAGGGGTTTAATGAAATAGACCGTTTGGAAAATGATCAGACACATATTTCTACATACTATGATCACATATCAGATATCATACAAGGAGGTACAAAAAAGTAAATTAGTAGTACCTAAATTAGAAATTTAATTGTTGTATTGTTAACTAGACCTAAGTAGAATTTAATTTATGTAGAAATTATAAATGCAAGACCTTATTTAAAAAATATATTGTCAACTCGACCTATTTCCTTTCACAAGTCAGATATATGCAGTGGTTTCCCCAAAAAATGATGAATGGGGTTCTTACTATTGGTCGGTACATTGCTTAGAGGGGATAAAAACCATTCTTGAACCTATTATAGATGATAAAAATATTGAATTCCCAACTAGCTCGATGGCTATATAAGGGGAGTACTTGACACTAGAAGCACAACAGAAAAGGAAGGGTGCGTATGTATACCATGATTATAGACCACGAGCTATTGTATACTACTTCACCAACCTAGTAGTTGTTATAAACATCAAGTTGCACACACTTTCGAACAAAAATACGTCACATGTACGATACTTTGTACCTCATATAGGGCACGGAAGATTGATGGACACTACAGCAAAGATGATCCAGATGGCCTACTCGACTGAGTGCATAGCCATGTGCTACTAGATTGTCCAGTGTGTCTAGATATTCAGGTGCATTATTAAAAATTTAAACTGCATGATGAAGCTCAATTTCAATTATTTAGCCTTAGTTTATTCCCAATGTAATAAACTTGTGATTGAAGGATACCATTCATAGACATAATACTATTAAGAGGATACTGGACACTATAAACAATATCCTGCAACCTCAGGTGAGTTATCTATAAATATGATGTTTGCACATTTTTATTGGGTTCTCTTTATTTTGTTATGAGAGTACTAATGTTTATCCTTTTGTGTGCCTAAAATACAAACGCCATCTATGCCACATTGGAGGAGCCAAGAACAACCTAGTGTATTTTGACACCAACAAATAGAAATAGGAAAATAACATGCTCCCAAGTTGCTACAATTTACTTTTTTTGATGTTTTTATATTAATGTACATTTAATTACATTGTTGGGTGAACTCTTGCAACTCTTGCATTGGTGGGTCAACTCTACAAAATCCTCGACTGTGCATATGTTGGTAGGGTTCCCATATCGACCTTTCCCATACATACTTGCAGGAGCCAATGTCATGAAATTTTGTTTCTTCGTTTGGTTTTTCACTCCTGAATCGAAAGTCACAAAGTGTCCCTGAACGACATTTTCATGTGACTTTTAACTCAACATAACTCAAAAACTGGAGGTCAGATCGACGAACCATCATCTCCATTGGTATCTTAGCATCAAATTACCTCTAGGTGGCCCTCTCCCTCATGTTTTCAAGGCCAAGTGACTTCATTGTGCATTGATTTCGTAAACTAAGGTTTTTCTCAATTTCCTTCAATGCAACTCTAGCATTGGCAGGTAAATAGATGAAAACCCTCAACCATTCCTATGTTGGTAGAGTTCCCATATTGACACCAAGTGTCCATGAACAACATTTTCATGCGAATTTCAACTAGACATAACTTGAAAAATGGAGGTTGTATGGAAGAACCATCGACCACGTTGGTCTACTAGTATGCGATTACCTCTAGGTGCCCCTCTCCCTCGTGTTTTCAATGTCTAGTGACTTCATTGTGCATTGATTTCGTAAACAAGGGATTTGCTTAGTTGCCTTCAGTGCAACTCTAGCATTGGTGTGTCAACGCATGAAAAACCTCCACAGTGTGTGTATTGGTAGGGTTCCCATATCATTATTTTCCATATAGACTTGTAGGAGCCAATGACATGCAATTTTGCTGCTCCGTTTGGGTTTTTACTTTTGGACCGAAAGTCACCAAGTGTCCTTGAATGACATTTTCATGCAACTTTCAACTAGACATAACTTGGAAACTGGAGGTCTGATCAAAGAACCGTCGACTCCGTTGGTCTCTTAGCATGTGATTACCTCTAGGTGTCCCTCTCCCTTATGTTTTCATGGCTGATTGACTTCATTGTGCATTGATTTCATAAACTAGGGTTTTTCTCAGTTTCCTTCAATGCAACTCTTGCATTGGTGGGTCAACTCTGCAAAACCCTTGACCATTCCTATGTTGGAAGGGTTCTAATATCATCATAGAGATCACAGGATACATTATTACCATACTAAAGTATAATTCAACAACCCACATAATAAAACTGGGGTTCACAAATTGAGACATGGAACTACAAACTAGGGTTTTATGACATCTTTAGGTTTGAAGATCAAATTTGATTGGTTAGTATCATTTAAGTGGAAACCAAAAGGCCATATACCTAGGTTATACAAATACATGAAACAAAATGAATAGGGTTAAACATGGATCACAAGTGGAAGTTCACATGCATGCATGACTTAGAAGTAGAAACACATGTACATGAATAAAAAGAAAAACTAACTAAGGTTTATATGACCTCTTTAAGTTTATATCATTAGATTGGTTCTATCACCTATTTAAAAGTTATGAGATGGAGATAGGGTTTTATGACAGCTTTACAAGTTATGAGATGGAACTATAAACACATGTACATGTACAAATTGAAAACCAACAAGTATTTCATGAACTACAAATTGCATGCTATAACCAGGGTTGAAAAGTTATGAGATGGAACTAGGGTTTTTTGACCTCTTTAGTTTCGAAGATAAATCTAGATTGGTTCGTATCATTTAAGTAGATACCAAAAGGCCATATACCTAGGCTATGTGCATACATAAAAAAAATGAATAGGGTTGAACATGGATCACAAGTTGAAGTTCACATGCATGCATGACTTAGAAGTTAAAACACATGTACATGTATAACAAGCAAAACCAACCATAGGTTTACATGACCTCTTTAGGTTTATATCATTATACTAGTTTCATGAACTATCTACAAGTTAAGAGATGGAACTAGGGTTTTATGACCTCTTTACAAGTTATGTGATGGAACTAGAAACACATGTACATGTACAAATTGAAAACCAACTAGGGTTTCATGAACTACAAATTGGATGCTATAACTAGGGTTGAGAACTTATGAGATGGAACTAGGGTTTTATGAAATATTTAGGTTTGAATATCAAATTAGATTGGTTAGTATATTTTAAGTAAAAACCTAAAGGTCATATACCTAGGCTATGCACATACATGAAACAAAATGAATAGGGTTGAACATGGATCATAAGTGGAAGTTCACATGCATGCATGACTTAGAAGTAGAAACACGTGTACATGTATAACAAGCAAAACCAACTAAGGTTTATATAATATATTTAGGTTTATATCATTATATTGGTTTTATGACCTATTTACAGGTTATGAGATGGAACTAGGGTTTTATGACCTCTTTACAAGTTATGAGATGGAACTAAAAACAAATGTACATGTACAAATTGAAAACCAACTAGGGTTTCATGAACTACAAATTGCATGCTATAACTAGGGTTTTATGATCTCTTTAGGTTTGAAGAAAAAATTAGATTGGTTAGTATCATTTAAGTAGAAATCAAAAGGCCATATACCTAGGCTACGCACATACATGAAACAAAACGAATAGGGTTGAACATGGATTACAAGTGGAAGTTCACATGCATGCATGACTTAGAAGTAGAAACACATGTAAATGAATAACAAGAAAAACCAACTAATGTTTATATGACATCTTTAGGTTTATATCATTATATTGGTTCTATGACCTATTTATAAGTTATGAGATGGAACGAGGGTTTTATGACCTCTTTACAAGTTATGAGATGGAACGAGGGTTTTATGACCTCTTTACAAGTTATGAGATGGAACTAGAAACACATGTACATGTACAAATTGAAAACCAACTAGGGTTTCATGAACTACAAATTCCATGCTATAACTAGGGTCGAGAAGTTACGACATGGAAATATGTTCTTATGACCATATACCTAAGATATGCACATAGATGAAACAAAATGAATACGAAAAAATTAAGATACTTATATGAACAATTTAATCCCTTTGGCAATGGAAATCATCAGTATAGAGCTCAGATTTGTATGTGTTTTGTAGCAAATTTCAGGCACCAATGTATGATATTCGATGGACTTATGTTTACCTTTTATGTCCAATCAATGCACCTTCATAAGAAGCAATAAGCATTTTTAAAAACTTCATATTTTGTTTAAAAAGAAACAGTAAATAAATGATTTAAACTCAGAATTTGTAGTTTGAGGCAAAGATGGTAGGGTCATGTTCTAGGGTAGTCTAGGATGGTGTATGGTATCATTATGATATTACGATGTTAGTGTATGGTATGGTATGGTATGATGTTATGATGTTAGTGGTATGGCTATAATGTTATGATTTTAGTGTTATGATGTTGGTGTACGGAATTTAGGTAGTGTATGGAATGGTTATGATATAACTAGGGTTTCATGAATTCTTTAGGTTTAGATCACTAGATAGGTCAATATCATTTAAGTAGAAACCAAAAGGCCATATTCCTAGGCTATGCACATACATGTAACAAAATGAATAGGGTTGAACATGGATCACAAGTGGAAGTTCACATGCATGCCATGACTTAGAATTAGAAAGACGTGTATGATGTTATGATGTTAGTGGTATGGCTATGATGTTATGATGTTAGTGTATGGAATTTAGGTAGTGTATGGCATGGTTATGATGTTAAAAAGTTGATGATAGCCCTACATGGGTTGTTAATTGAACCATGATCTTGGTATTTCATTAAGGATGGATTTACGAAGTTATATATCTTTCTTCTTTTCATAAATACAATTTATTTGTATTGGTATTGTATGAATGTTCGATTATCTTTATAGAATGTCCTGAACAACTTATGATGTGGTTCCCAATGATTATCTCCCATGGTGTTAATCTAGTGTTTATGTTTGATGGCTTACTTAATGGTTACTTGCTCTTAGTTGGATGAGTCATAAATTATTCCTTGAAGTATTGGAGATCTTCAAATAGTTAGTAGGATATGTCATGATAAGTTCTATAATATCATAATATCACATAGGTGAACCACACATTATCATTTTAATTAAACACATACTTAATGCAAGAAATAGGTAAAGATATCTCAAAGGAATATAATAAATATCATGTTCCAAAATCAAGTGAACCATATATATAAATTTGAACCTTGCTTTATATTATGTGTACATATAATGTTATAAAAATTGGCATGCCATGGCCATAATACAAAATAGTGGATCAAACTGTACATCTATGTGTATAGAAACAAAACGTTAAATGTATGTATGCCCCCTATACATTAATTCTATTTACCCCTCTTTTCGCTGCCACTGTTAATGTCTTGTCAGAATTCTATATTTCTTTTCCAGTTGCTCAGTGGTGATCCCCAACACTGAACAAGAGGGACAAATCTTATTTGTAGAGAATCCAAACAAACCAAAATTTGTAAGTTGGTTTACCAACCTATAAAAGTTCTATGTAAATTTGTTCAAATTCCAAACAAATATAACACTTTTACTTACTGTCTGTTAGTAAGTTATGGTGGTTTGTGGTGTAAGTGATGGTGCCTCACTAGTAGTGACATCGATTGGGTGCTTTTCAAGCACCACTTGCTCACTATCAAGATGCATAAAATAATATATATGTCAATGTCATCAAATCAATGGGTGCACGAAAAACATAATTTCTTGTACAAATAAAACTATAGTACATGGAGGGGCAATGACTTTTTCAAATAAAGCGAGACATACATGTACCTTTGGGGGGGCGGGAGGGGAGAGGTGGGTGAGCAATATAATCAAGATAAGAAAGATATAAATATAACTGTAGGTCGTGAAGATGTGTGTAACCAGTGGGTGGAGCAATTGACAAAGGGATAAAAGGATGGGAATATCCATTAGCGAAGAAGGCCGCTCGGTGGACAACATAATCAAAATTACATCCCTACGTATGAAATCATAAATATATAATTGGAAAAATTCAAATAATTAAAAAGGTACATGTTAAATCATTAAAAGAACAATTAAAAGATAGCAAGACATTAAGGTACCTGGTGGGGGGTTAGAGGTGGGTCATCAACAACATTGTTTTGGTTCTATTCAAGCACCGCTACCTCACTAGAAGCCTGCATAAAGTAACATATGTCAATTTCAAATAATAAAAATAAAATGAGACATATACTACATGGACGAAAAATCCAGGGTCACCAACAACCTGGATTTGGTTCTCTTCAAGCACCACTGGCTCACTAGATGCCTACATAAAGTAACATATGTCAATGTCAGCAAATACAAATAAAACGAGACATATACTACATGGATGTATAATAATTGTTTCAAAGAAAATGAGACATACGTGTACCGGGGGGTGGGGAGGGGGCACATAGGTGGGTCACCAACAACATCGGTTTGGTGCTCTTCAAGAACTATTGCCTCAATAGATTCCTGCATAAAGCAACATCTGTCAATTTCAGATAATACAAAGAAAATGAGACATATACAACATGGACGAAAAATGATTTTTTCAAAGAAAGCGAAACATACATGTACCTGGGGGGGAGAGGCAGGTCAACAATCAAAAGGGTCATTCGGCTGGCACATATATCATGCTACGTAATTAAACATAATTATACAATTAAAAAATTTCCAATAATTAAATGCATACATGTTGAAGTATTAAAAGCATAATTAAAATAGTTCTTATGTCTCGGAATCTTCCTCTACATGTGAGGAACTTGGCTGGGATTCCATAAAATCATCCTTCCTACCCTACATAAAACATATTGTATCCATATTAGGATGTATTGAATGTTTCAATTTCTTACATCTAATGGTGAAGCACCAAAACCATATGCAACATTGACCACTGCATCAATGTTATCAACATCAATCGTTAGACTATGAGAATATGGCATGTCATGGGACACCAACTGTATATTTTTTCACATAAATTGTTAGATAATTAAATAGAAATAAATTATGAAACAATTGAAAATTGTGATATAAAAAAAATGTAAAGAATGAGTTTTACTTACATATCGAAGTAATCTATCATCCCAGATCTCTAAAGCAGGCTTGTAGCATATGCTTCCACACATTGTGCAAGAGTGTGGAATAACATGACGTTATTAACCCTTTGCGTCTCCAGTGCGATCGGTATCTCTAGTACAGTCTCGAGACATAGTAAGTGGATATTGAGTGTGCGATGGGCTAGCCTCAGAAGTTCCAACCCCTTGACCTACATTGCCTTGGACAACAGTCCCATGTTGAAGCAATGGATCTGCCAAGTCAAATAAAACCTCCTATGTATCATTAATAACAGAACCCATCGGAGGATATACCCGAGGGGTTTTTGTGTGCATGGAGAGCATGGCACAAAGTTAGGATCATTCCTAGCCCCTTCCCTATCTTGGGTCATCCCATGACTTGGGATGACCCAGAACCTCGAACTCTAAAATATCAAAATAGTTCACATGTTTCCCCAAGATAAATTATGCATACAACTTCCTTAGGAAATAGAATGGGATGTCTCTATTCCCATGAGGGTCTTCATCGAAGACCATGTACTAGCTATCCATCCAATTGGATTTCACATTTGGTTCCAAGCACCAATCTATGGAAATGTGTGCTTGACTGGTGGGTGAAACTAATTCGGTGCTAGGGTCCCAGAATAATGAAAAGAATTGTTCTTTTCTTATGTTTAGTTTTTTGACATTTTTATAGGTCAAACCATTGGAATAGTATTGCCTCATGGATTCTCTATACGAGATAGTGTTGCACAGTGCTCCCTGGGCATTGGAAATTTTTCTTGTTATGGTTTCCAATGCCTCGGCTAATTATTGTCTTAGAGCCGCCTCCCCCTCCCCCTCCCCCCCTAAACAATGAGATAAGGCACCTCAATGCACCCAAATGAACTACAATCTTTGAATTACAGTCGTATTCCCCCTCTGTTTTTGGGTTTGTGTCTGTATTTGGGTTTTTGTTTGTGTTTGTGTTTGGTATTGTGTTTGGTTCTTGGTTATTAGTGGCTTCATTTTGCATATTTTCTTGAACATTTCTGTTCTCTGTTAAGATTAAAACAACAAATTCAAAATTGTTTTAATATTTCATTGCTTGATTTAATTCAACAACTTTTATTAAATTCGTTTTAAAAATAACAAAAACTATAAAATTAACAAACACAAACAAACATTGAAATCAATTTTGAAGGAAATGACCATTTACCTTCCATTGGATCCAACTTCTAAATTTTCCCTTCCAAAGTTGCCTCCAAAGTTGCTCAAACTCAAATCATTGGTGCGTTTTTTCGCATTCCCATTTTCATGGCCTTGATTGTGAAATAAGAAATTGAGGCCACAAGCCTCTATTTTATTTTTATTTTTTGGTTTTGCAAATCGGAAGTGCGATATATCACACTTGCAATTTGTAACTCTTTAAAACACAAGTGTGATATATCGTACATGCGATATTGGATAACTAAGCTTAGCTTCAATTTTGGGCTTGGTTTTTCGAACCTAGCCACAATAACGCATATGAGTTATATATTTACAGATCGGATATGTGTTTTTTATTTCTAAAGTGGCACTAAACAGTGCAACCAACTTCGTGTGAGCTCCGTGTGGCTATATTTGTAGTTACCTGATATAAAATTTGTAGTTTGGAAAGCTATGGTGTGAAACATCTTTGAATTCTCTTTTTTATAAGCATTGTATTGATTATTGGAGTATTAGTCTTTTACATTCTTTGTTACATTGATATCTTAAATGTGTTTCCTTTTACACATTTTCCTTCCCCATTACTAATTTATTGTCTCTTCCATTATCCAACAATACAAATTGATCAGTTTCCCCTACAATAGGCGGGATCATTATTATCAGTATAGTACTATTTTATTTAACGTATTGTTTTCTTATATACTAAGATGCATCAAGGATCTTGTTTGTTACAACTTGATAATATAATATAAAGGGGGTGTTAAAAATGGGTTGATTAAAATGGATACCTACAATATCTAATAAAACTAGGGGTTTTCTTTATTGGAAAGGTATATTGGGAGGGGGGTTCAACAATATAATTTTAGGATTCATTTTTCAATATTTAGTGAATTTAAGGATATTCTTTAATATCATAAAAACGGTCCTACTATGGAACAAGTTCATTGAGCACCAGTACAAAATGAGAAATTAATGACTAAAAAAATGACTAAAATCCGGCTATAAACGACTATTTTTGAGTCGACGACTTATAGTAGCTAATTTTCACTATATTATAGCTTGACTAACTTAGTCATATTTCACTTAGTCATTAATAGGCTTACTTATTAGTCATTGATTTAGTCATTTAGTTAGTCACGGGTTTTGTCACGGATTTAGTCACCAATTTAGTTATTGATTGCAACAATTAACGACCAAATATACGACTAAATAAACTACTAGATGATAACATATTAATGACTAAGATAAATACGACTAAACGTTAGTCACTTTGTAAGATACAAGAAATTAGATACTAATAGTTGTATATATGCGAATTTAGTAATTTTTGAAGTCACAAATTTATGATAGAGCATAGAGGAATCGAACCAACAACCTCCTGCATATAATTAGGCAGGTGCTCTACCATTGAGCTAGAACCCTTTAAAAAGTTGTTATTGCTTAATAATAATGATATTCAAACAAATTTTGCATCATTCAAGCATATAAAATAATTATTACTAAGTTACTATAGATCCATAATGGCTTACCCTATACTAGTCCTACAAGTCCTTCTTGCACTTAATAAATGCAATTGAAAGACTTGAAGGACTATTACAAGGTAAACCATTATGTATCTATAGTAACTTGATAATCATTATTATGTATGCTTGATTGATGGAAAATGCAAAAATACCAAAAATTTATAGGAATGACAAGCATGCATCCAATGTTAAACTATCTACCGAGTCATCTAGAGTCATGCCAAGAGATCTGAATTTGGCTGAAAATTCATAAGTAGCTTGAAGATAGTGGTGGATGATGTCATGGAAAGGAGAATTTTAGTTTATATAGAAGCAAAGGATGAGCAAATGGAGCAACTTATCACCCAAAATGTATATAGAATAGTAAAAAGAAATATACAACTAATTCCATTTCACATCAAGAAGAATGAGAATGGAAAGGAGAATGCGATGAAATATTAGCAACAATACCTTCAAGTTTTCTTGCTGACAAGAAGTATGAATAATTATTTGATCATTTTATTTAGAGGTGACTTAAACATCCAGTAACCTGCAATTAAGGAAAGAAACCATAATCAGATTGATATATAAATAAAATAAAATAAAATAAAAGTTAAAGATAGGCTATGTCAATCCCAATATCATTTATACCTCAAAAGAGAACTAACAAATCTCCCACAACTATTCATCTTTGTCCAAAATGCCCACTTGGAATGCCACTATTTAAACATAAAAAAGATAAATTGAAAACATGAAATTAGTAATTTACTCTACCTGTCTATTAAATGCAGAGTCCCGTAAATGTCTTATGACTACTTTGGCAAACTCGCCAAGTCTCTTTCTATATATGTTTTTTCTATATATGGTTGATAGTCTCATTGAATCTTGTCTCAAGGACTAGTAATATTTTCATCTAGGTTTCATCATGTTGGGTATTTAACATCATTGCATTCATCTTGTTGTGTGAATCGTCTCTATCCTTTGTTTGACAAAAGCATCTTCAATTGAACTCTTCGAGAGGTTTGCTAAATTTCCTTTCCCCATTGCTATTTCATGTTTAAAGTTGAGTTTGTAGTTTTTTTTTAATTTTCATTAATGACATCGTTATACTAAAAATTTAATGTTATTATGTTTATCTCATCACGTTGGTTGCATCAATATTTCCCTTCCTAAATTTCAAATCATTTTCAATTTCTCGACAACTATCAAGTCTCTATAAGAAACCATTTTGGTGTCTTGTGAGTGAAAGAAAATGATCATCTTTCTCATCATTTAGTAATTTACCAAACACATATGTTTGATTCTATTCTTACTATAGATAGCATACAATAGAAACCTCCATCTAATATTTATATATATTCATATATATATATATATAT
>LPNX010577981.1:65135-85659 GCA_001517045.1 Pseudotsuga menziesii
AATTTTGTAATTCCTTAATAAGTATAATACAACATATATACATATTAATTCTATTAAGCATACAATATAACATATATAACTCTATATTCCCAATTTTTATAGAATATTTAAGATTACTAATTCTTGCCAAGTCCATCATATCTATGAAAAGCCAATACTTTTCATCTTATATAATCATGTAAATACATTCCTTCTCGATACATAGATGACAATGTATCTCAATATATATCATCTTATATAATCATATAAATACATCCCTCTTTTATATATAGCAATTGTGAAATAAAATCTTTTAAAGTATAGAGTATCTTTTTATACCATAGAACTCTTGGTTGTGAAAACCATGAGTGAGCCTTTAAGTAAGCAAAACATTCCCTTCTATTCTTTGATACTAAACGCTTTCTCTATATAATAAGCATCTAGAATGTAATTCCAAAATTCATTATCATGAATGCATAATAACATTCATTTGTTTGTATATGTCAAACATTTTCAATACATTCATTTACACTATCTTTTCAATAGACATTTAAATAATAATTCACATATAAACTGATTAATATTTATTAAATACACTAAGTTTCAATCTAAATTCAAAATATAATTAGAACGCCATTCTATGTAAGTGAAATTATAACTTCGAGCTTTTCTTTTACAATTTATTGTATAACCTTATACTAATTAAAACATATAATTCGAATATATATATATATATATATATATATATATATATATATATCTCCTTTCTTGATCCATTTGTTCATAAAAGATATCAATGCAAAAATCATTTTCAAAATCGAAATCAATCCTAGTTTAACCTCCAATGCAGCTAAAGGGTCATACAGACAACATAACCTCCCCCTGACAGCTTTCTTTACGAGACAACTTTAGGAAAACTTTTTTCTTTGCTTATCACTGATTAGACCATGTATAACACAACACTAGCTACAGTCATTACAATAGACTTCTTAACAAACAACCCACAATAAATTGTTGCGGCAATAAAAAAAACTCATAGCATAGAAACCCTTTAACATGTATTTAGTCTCAAAAAGAAGGGAGAGCACAAACCCTCAGAAAAGAGGCATTAAGGGAGAACCCATCTATCAAAGATGCTTAGACACAAAATCATAAAGCATACACTAAACATACTACATCATTTATCCAAAGGGGAGAGAGCTCTTTATCAGATTGGTTCATGGTAAAGGTAAGGAAGCTTCATAACTAGCTAGTAAGATAAAGCTATATCATTAGTCCATAAGGTAACCAGATATCCAAGTAGTCATCTAGTTGAATCATTTCATTGGGTTATCAGGTCATTGATAGTACAGTAAACAGATAATTAGGTCATTCACACATATTATCTACAAGCATAGCCCATCCATTCAGATGCTAAGTGAATGGATTTCAGAATTATCATAATACTCAACTATGCTACCATGTAGAAGAATTGTCATAATTCCTGCCGATCAACCCCTCGGCGCCAACTACCGTGGTTCATAGACACAATTGGGTTTTCATATTTATCCCTGGTAGCAGTTATTGAAGAATGAAGGATTCTCTAAATGCTATTGATTTCGTTTTGATCTCATAGGGTAGGGAACGTTGTGATCAAGGAATCCACTTGAACATTAGGTGAAGAAATATTTCATTAAATAAAATACTTTCCAAAAGTACTAATGGAATCCTTCCATCATGATAATCACACTTCACTTTACAAACCTTAGTAAATACATGCCATACTCTACCTGCTTTTGCACCTCTTTTTTGTAAATGTTAAATATAATGTCTTCCCAAATAGTTAGACACCCCAATGAATATCCACAATAAAGAGTGTACTTTGAGTGATTCCCATATATTGGATTTACTAGAAAAATAATCCAAAGCATAGGCAATGAGGAGCGAGAAGCTCTCACCCAAGGTAGGACGGTAAGGAGCAGAGCCATCTGAAACTAGCACCAGGTTTAGCGTTTACACCCAGTCCAGAAGGAATTTTCACCTTCAGCCTTCCTCGAACCCCTACCCTAAGCCTTGCGACCTCTTGATGAATGATTTTATCCTATCTTGCTTGCTTGCAGTAGACTTATAGCTTCTATTCTTACTCGCATGATAAGGTTATCCTTACCTATAATTTCTTCCCCTCACTAAACATAGTATTTTTTTGTTTACATTACTTCTTAGATTTTCCACACGTGATGATGTCCATCTGCCATGGCATTTGACTTCGTCCATGCTTTTTACCCTCCCTCTATGACTTTCTGGCATGTCCTTAATGAGTGAGGTGGGCAGCAGGTCAATCTTTAGAGATGTAATACAAAAATATTCTACATAATTTGAAGGCGCGCATCTTTATCGAAGTTCTTTTCTTTAGGTTATATGTTGGATTTTCGTGAAGTTCTTTTCTTTAGGTTATATGTTGGATTTTCGCGCTGGTGATACAAGAGGCAGATTATATATGATGCTATGGCAATCCAATATACTTGGTGGGCGAAACTTGTTGAATCTTGGAAACACTTGGATGGTCCTTATTATTATTCCTTGTCAGCACGGAATTATGTAATAGGTACTGTTTTGATAACTGTAGAAAGACAATTTCAGTTATTTATGATATGGTAATGCTTATTTTATCCAAAGTTTTACCATGCTTGTTGTGAGAAATCACTTTTCCATTTTTGGTGGATTGGTTTGAAGCATTTTCTGACAACCTACTCTCTGACATCTGACCTCCTTGATAGATATGATTGACGTCTCCCTTTGCTCTGACAACCTTTTAGCCCTGACAAATCTGACTGAGGTCACCACCTGCTAGCCTTTGTGGTCTTCCATCTGTATGTGCCATGCAAAGCAAGTTAGAAATCCTATTTTTGTGGAGTCAGATCCATGGCGCCGCTGCTGGAATTTTGCTTCAGAAGTTGACTTTTTGCACCTTGCAATCACGTGGAAGCTACACTTAAAATCTAGCACTCAGTTTCTGGTCTTCGCAGTTGCACTAATCCTTCATTTCATTGTTTCAACAGAGGTAATATTGATCTAGTTACCCCTCATTTCATTGTTTCAACAGACGTAATCTTGATCCAGTTAATCCTCATATCGATAGTTTCCATTATCGATTACGAATGCAACATTTTCTCTATTACATTCTGTTGTGTATATTGCTTTTGTGCAGGTGTTGTTTATTCTGGAAGGATAGCCATCCACACTGTCATTTTTATTTCCTTTCTTTACACTTTCGAAGCTGCCAGTATTTTTTAGGTTATGCAAAGATCTGGTGGATTTACCGGAACTAGGTGATATTTCAAGGATATTGGAAGCTTATGTTACATGCTTACGGCATGACCCTTCCAACATATTTCTAAGTTTCATATAATTTATGGACTGGTTAATTGTATCGGATTAGAGTTTTCTCCTTGTTATTACCAATTGTACACAAAATCTTTTTATGAGCTTGTTCTAAAGCCAAAGCTGAGCTACAGAGGAGTGTTCGTTAATAATAATAATAATAATAATATATTTTGAAGGTCACTGCCAAGCAAGACACTAAATTGGTGTATGAGATCCCCTTGTTTGTGGGACAAGGGACCCCCTCTGCGCAAAGATTTAACTGCTAAAGTCTACAGAGGTGTACATACACTACCCCTCTGGATTTGAACCCGTGACCTCCTAAGAGAAAACACATGCTCTTAGCCATTAGGCCCACTCATGCTGTACACTCAAGTCTAACATAACAATAAAATCCCTAGAAACAATTTCTTGACAGTATTCTTTTGCTGCATAACACCGTACATCAATTAACAAGATAAATAATAAGTTGATAATAATAAGGCATGCTTCATGCAGTAGTGTAGTTCTAGGAGTTTCACCGATAATTGCAGGCGACTTCCATTCGAGGCTTTAGTTTCATGGACAGTTCTATTTATTTAGTTTAAAGTTCTTAATAATATCAAGTTAGACGAGAGATTGATCTCCTCACTCACTGAAGTTTCTGAAATCAACCCGGCTTGGCCAATAATGAAGTTTCTGAAATCAACCCGGCTTGGCCAATAATGTCATAGAAGGCGAATTCTGTTAGAATACAGAATTAGACATAGCTACTGCTGAGAAGCTTCTTGGACAATTTTTCTTTTAAATTTCAAATCAAATCCGCTACTGCTGAGGTGCTTCTTGATTTGGACAATTTTTCTTTTAACTTTCAAATCAAATCCGGGGAATCTCCTTCAACTTTCGGGAAAAGAATTCAATATAAATATCACGGTCCGCAGAATCGCCTTCAACTTTCGGGAAAAGAAATTTAATATAAATATCACGGCATTGTGTCTTCTATTTTTGCCGCAGTCATTAAATAGGCTTCTCTTCGTTTATTCTCAAACTTTAAACAAATACATACTTGTCAACGCAGGTGTTGTGGTGTGACAAAAGTAATTCCAGATTCCAGACAGCTGATGAACCCAAAAGCATGGAGTCACTTCACCAACCCTGTATGACTGTCATTCCAAGTTCCAACAATCTAGAAGGAAAAGCTTTGAAGGTGTTATTAAATCCTTTAGGCGATGGTCGCATTAATTTCCTCTTGTTTTGAAACTTTATCTTGGGACAAACAGTTTTAAGACTTCAAGTTTTCTTTATGGTTGTGAACAGAAAAGTTGTGCGGTCTTTGTTTTGTTTATAACCATTATGCAAAAGGCATATTTTTCAGGATGGATAAGTCATGCAGTGAAATCTTGTATTGTTTTTTTTTGTAATAGAATTGTCTCAGACGATAGTCGTATATACTATTTTAGTAATGTAATTATGTTACTTTTGATTTTCAAAATAAGGAATTATGTTTTCTTTTTGAAAAAAAAGAAAAACTTCAAACAAAAATAAAAGAATTTGGTTTTTCTATTAGGTTAGATGTTCATTTATATATATATATATATATGACCAAATGTAACTTCAAAAAATAAAAAATATTTGGTTTTTCTTTTAGGTTGATGTTCATTTTTATATATATAGTTGGTGTAATTCTGAGCTTGCACATTACAGTGCCCGGGATCCTTAGTTGCAATCAATTTATGTTATTTAAATTTTTTTAAATATCTGATTTATGGTTTTCAATATGTTGATCCTTCATTTTCAATCAATTTATTTTATTTATATTTTGTAAATGTCTGATTTTATGGCTTTCAATATGTTATAAGTCAAATACCAGGAGCATAAACTCGTAAATGTTTTGGTATATTTTGTATCACGTTTTCATGGATTCCAAACTGTGAAATGTATTTGCTTTTATAAAAAAAAAAAAGTAATACCTTTAATCTGTGTTAATTAAATCCAGAGAGTAAGCTATGATGCAGTGTTCTATCCAGGAGATTGTGGTTCAGCGTGAAAGCTCATGAACCAGATGGGGAAAATGGGAAACATAACCAATCTCATTCAGTGGACGACTAGGGGATTTACCCTCTGTCATCTTCCAGTAAAGAATTCTCTCATGTTTTGGGTAAATTAGTGAAATCTTTGTCAAGTAGGATACGAAGTAGCAGGTCACGGGATGAAAAAATCTTTAACCGCACCAACAAGGTCAAAGAATTTTATAAATCTTTATGGCTTGTATTCTTGGTTGAAGAATTCTATATGCTTCCATAAAGAAACTAAAATTTTGGATTTTTGACATTTTATTCTACACAAATTCAAACTTTGGACATATATATCTTATTCTACAGAAATTCAGTCCCTTGATTTATAAATCCCAATTGATTCAGTTCAATTATGTACATAATCAAAACAAGGCGTAGTATCATGCCTATGGAATTGGGTTTTCATGGAACTTATGTTGTCATAAAACACTACATACAGTGCATGAGGTAGAACACAGCTTACCTTGTCAATGCCTAATTTACCTTGCCAATTCCTAATTACTTAGAAAGCTTCAAACCATTGTCTAAAGATAAGGCCTACTAAAACCGGAAAGCGAAAACCTGTACATTATACAAAGAAAAAGGACATGTGAGATTCATACCATACACCATTAGGGTTTTAGAATTCCAATTTGGATCCTATGGCCTATGTGAAGCAGCTCCTAGTTTAATTATGTGTGAAAACAAAATATTGCCTCCTCTTCTGTACCAGTATAAGAGGCTCCTTTTCTGCAATATGTTACAGCTGCTAATGAATCTGTTTTCAATGGGGCTCAACTTCTAAACTTTTACTTTTATTACAGTTGTTGAAAATCAATTCAAGAAATGATGCAATGTACTAGCCTGTTGAGTTTTGTTCAAACCTTAGCGGTAAATTGCAGTGGAAATGGGCGAGAGAAAACACCAGCAAAAGATTTAGTAAACCAGAACCAGTTGTTATCACACTCATGCATGACACTTAGTAGCCATAGCCATTGCGTTCTAAAGATCTTTCCAGTTAGTTGGAAACTTAAAGAGCCTATGGTGTATATTTTGATTAATCACCTTGCACTCTCCTTGTGTGGTAAATAATAATTACATAATCAAATATACAAGCAGCTTTGTTCATAGGATAAGTCTGGAATTTAACATTTATTTAACATGAACAAGTATTTTAACTAGTCTTAATGGCAGGGAATAAGCAGGTATTTTAACCAGTCTTAATGGTAGGGAATAAGAGCCTTGCTGCTTATTAATCTTGATCTTCAATTGTTTTATCTTATTTAGTAGCATTTTGGGCAATTATGGTGCGTAGCAAAGTAAAATTAGTTTTACCCTACCTATGGAGGTGGTGCAGGATACAGGTCACGTAGGTCACGGAAGGCAATTTGCTGAGGCCATTTTTTCCTGCAGGGGATGAGGATTTTGATGCTCCAATTAAGTAAGGAAACCCACCCAGCCTTTTGGATTTGATTATGGATGGGAAGCCTCATCTTTGTGGTTCTTCTTTGACCACCCACCGAACCTTCTGTGGTTGTATTATAATGGGAATAGGATTCATAGCAACTTTGAGTAATAGTATTTTTAACCTACTCCACAAACCGGGTGCCACTTTACATCCCCAAACCTGCTGACAGTTCAACCCAAACCAGGTGCCATCAGACAGAAAAAAATCTTGCTTCACACTACAATAAGTATAATTTCATGTTTTTCGCAATCCAAAGCTGTCTAACCCTATCACTAATTTACAGAACCAACGTTTTGAGATGAGGCAAATCCAAAGAAAATCCAATTAAATATTCTTGAAAGGAAAATATGAGGGCTCTATAAAATATCAACAAAGACTACAACGAATTGTAACAGTTTGTAAAAACCCTTAAGCGCGTGCGTCAATTTCCCTACTATTATTATTATTGAAGGAGTAAAACCCATAACTAATGGTAAATACACAGATTTGGAAAGGGTTTTCTAGAGGTGGAGGACGCGTTTTAGATCTTAATGCGGACATATCTCGCTGGATTGGTCTTTTTCATTAACCGCATCACGACCTACCTAAACCCATCTTAGCGGTGATCCCTAATAAAATAAAGAGTATTCTTCCTCCTCCTAGCTGAGGCTATTTGTCTACTACCACTCCATGCATAGGTCTCTGAGTAAAATGTTATGCGTAATGCTGAAACTATCATTGTCAAAGGCTGTGGTCCTTGAACGTATGTTAGCTCTGGACCAACAACGGCTGCTCGATCTGCATAAACAAATGGACTGACTGACTTTAGCGATCGATGTGGTACATGTACGTAAGCTGCTGATTCTACTTGGTTAACTGGATCAACTTCAATCACCTTTGCTACTTTAAACCTTGCTACATAGGGTTTGTAAAAAACCCCTTAAACCCTTTCTAATAGAATATAGAAAAAAAAAACCCAAAAATCAATTAAAAATTAAATTTTTAAGAGGTTTCAAGTGTACTCATTGACCGATTTTGGACTCATTTGCTCCTCTATTGCTCTGGTCGGATCTGATGCATGTTGTTAGCTCAGTTTGAGATCTAGTTGGGTTGTTCTGTTTGGCGTTTCTCAACTAAGATCGGCTTAGCTCAGCAATAACCTCAATCTTTAGCTCAACAATAACTCCAATTTGTGGCTCAGATTGGAAAATAAACTTATCCATGAGCAAAAACGAATTTAAATAGAGACAAAAAGATTAAAAGGAAAGATTTAGGGCTCATTACTCACGGATTTTGCAGGCATTGGATCCTCTATTGCTCTCCTCAGCTTTCATCCATGTTTCTAGCTCAGTATGTGCTACCATTCCTCTCGCATACATTGCCACAATAACCCGAGTGATCCGTAGGGTGGGTTACTCTACTCAGAACTTAGGCCGGAGGCTAAAGCTACTTGTTTTCACCAATTTTGGGAGGAGGTAAGTTTTTTTTTTTATATTTTGTTTTGTGTTTTTATTTTTTAATCTGTTGTTTATATATATTTATTATTTAAAAGTATTATATATTATTTTTATTTTTATTATTACCTATTAAAGCTAATTGTTTGCACCAATTTTGGTTGGAGGTAATTTTTTTTTTATATATTTTGTTTTGTGTTTTTATTTTTTAATCTATTGTTTATATATATTTATTATTTAAAAGTATTATATATTATTTTTATTTTTATTATTACCTATTAAAGCTAATTGTTTGCACCAATTTTGGTTGGAGGTAAGTTATTTTTTTATATACTTTTGTTTTATATTTTTATTTTTTAATATATTGTTTATATATAATTATTATTTAAAAGTATTATTTATTATTTGTATTTTTATTATTTATTTATTATGTATTATTTATTATTTATATATTGAAAAATAATAATTTAAAGTTAAAAATAATATTTAATTTTAATATAAATTTTGATTTTAAAAAAAAAATGATGAGGTTAGTGATGATGACCTTGACTACATTGGTGTTGATGACTATCATTATCATTGTCATGATCACCATTAAGAACATCATTATCATCACCGTCATCGTCATTGCTTGTAGTCATCAATGTTACAATCATGAACCTCACCCCCGCCCAAGAGCTGACTTGGCTGCTCGATTGGGAAAGAAGAACGTTTGGTTTCAAAGACTTGGCAAGGGGACACCGTGGCTAAGAAACAGAAAGAAGGTCGGGCGCATTGACCAAGTATGGGCGTGCTCCCACACATGTAGCCCACACGCAGGCAAGTGGAGCTTAGCAAGCCCATGAGTGTGGCGCCTTGACAACATGTTGGTAGGTGGCATAAGATAGTGTGACAGAACCTGAAGCACTCAAGAGAGTGGTTGGATTCACCTTAGCAGGAAGCGTGGATTAACAGGTCCAAATGACCCAACCTGTCCACTAGAAGCACACTTGGCACTACACCAGTCTCTAGGGACGTTCTTAGTGGAAGCGCTCAGCGAAGTTTGGGTTGTTGGACTGAGTGCCCAAGAGAGACGTGCCTGGCACCTCAATGAGACAGATGGCTAGCGCACTTAGCACACTTGGAGGATTTCGACATGGAGACGATCGCCTGCGAAGGCGCACCCGACGTTCGACCAACACTTAGCACGCCGAACCGTGGCGATCGCACACACATGGGAAGTGAACCCTTCGGTGGAGTTAGCACGTCGTTCCAGAGCTAGCGTATGCGCTAAGAAAAGGGGTGTGCCCACCTTTGGGCCCGTGCTCACCCTTGTGACATGTATAAAGGCACAAAACCTAGGATGGAAAGAGGCATGTTTTGATGAGCATCATCAGACAAGCAATGAAGTGACAAACGCTGAGAAATGCGAGCTAGGAAGGCATCTGAGCTTAGTTGTAGGAACAATCGCTAAGTAGCTCAACTTAGAAACACAACAGGGTTGCAGAAGACGTGTCAATATGGAAAGTTGGTGCTCCATTGATTTCAGTCCACATGACGGTTTCCATCTACAAGGGTTAGTTGGTTGACAATCTTAAGAGTTGGACACACAGGTGGGGTCAAATCTACTCTTTGTATTATTGTAGATGGAAGTGTGTTTACTGGTTGGGTGCATAGTAGGAGCGTTGTCAGTATATAGTATATCCATTATTGTAAAGTTTTTATTAATACAATGTGAACGGGGCTAGCGAGTTCAACAACCCCACCATTATATTTGTCTCTTGTGTAAATTTACTTGATGCATGAAATTGACTAAGTGTTGAAATGATGGTCAAGAAAAAATTCGTGTAACTACTTTGTTGGATTTTGGAAGATTGAGGTGAATGGCACCAATATTACTAATACAAGGTAGACAATTTACAAAATTTACACTTCATTGTCAAAATTGCAATTTTTCATGACATAATTAAAAATGACTAACATAAATGACTAATTCATATTCTTCTAGGTAGTCATTTTTTATGTCATGACTAAATTGGTCGTTTATGTTAGTCATTTTTAACTCTGTCACTTATTATGTAGTCGTTAGTTTTAGTCGTTTATAGTTGGGTCAATCAAAATTGCTCATATTTAGTAGTAAATCACTTGAAAAATCTGTGGTGACTAGAATTTTTAGTCACGTAGTAGGTAATTCCTCATTTTTTACTAGTGGAGTGAACCCCCATGACTAGATCATGGGGGATTATCTCCATGGATTCTTTGGGTGGTCTACCTAGAACCAAGAGGGGAGATGTAGTAAGATGTGCATTCCCGTGCATTCTAAAAATACCATGAATGAACAAGATTTAACAACTATGTTCCTTGAAACTTTGGTTGTAGTGCACTTTGGGATACTAGGGAGTATCATCTTAGATAGAGAGACCATATTTATCTGTGCCTTTGGACTATGCTTTAGGGGAATATGGGAACCAACATCACGATATAGAAAAATTTCCATCCATGAACATATGGGAGACAAATTAGTGAACAATACATTGGTGAACAACTTTTAAGGGGTTAAACTCAAAATCATCCAAGGACTAGGTAGGATGAAAATTTGATTTATATTCAATGTTCTTATAATAGATAAATCCACACTTCCACTCCTAAGTTCCCTTTTGAATCTTCTTTTATATATTTTCCACCTAGGGTATACATCTCCATAGACTTTAACAGTCAAATTGCTATGTGGATGATATCCCTAGTCCCACAAAATAAGGGGCGTGTCTCACTTGTCTCGGACCATAAAATTATATTATTGTTATGATTACATGGTCAACATGGATGAGTGATGGAAGAAAACACATGAGAAGTATTTAAGAGGTAAAATCTCATTTAAATAATATTAAATAGATCAATGTGTAAGTATTAGGGGCATTGAAGGTTTAATTCAAAGCAAAAGTATACGGCCCAACATCATGACCAAAACCAATTTGAGAATAAATTTAAGGTAGGATACAATGTTTGGTTGCATTTGAACAAAGAAAAACTAAAGGTATTAATACAAAGACCAATTGTCTTTGTCTATTGTATGGTCCTTTTGAAGTGTAGGAGAAGGTAGATATATCATGCCATAGTGCTCATCTTTTAGTTGGGTATTCTTCTATTGGGATTCCTAGGGTACATCTTGTGTTTTCTTTTTATTTTCTTTATTTCAATATGTTTTGGAGTAAGCTAATAATATTAAATCTTAATCATAAATAAAACATTACATAAAAAAAGTTTGCAAAATATTATAAGATTTGTTCTAATAAGAGAATCAAATAAATTATCTAATAATAAAATGGATTTATTCAAATTTATTTATAACAAAAAAATATTCACAAAATTTTGAAAAACTTATAAAAGATGTATTATGCCACTTTCAAACATATACCAAGATTGAAAACTTTTCAAAAAAGTTATACTCAAAATAAAAGATATACCTAGGATTTATGAATAACTTAATGATTTAATGGACATTAATACCTTTATGACAATGAAGAATGCTTTCATTATAAAAGACATAATGACTAATAACGCCTTTATCACAACCAAGAATGCCTTCACTATTTTAAAAAAAAAACTTTATGACAGAGAGGAATGATTTCACTATAAAAGACATCAAATTTGAAGTTAAGTTCTTTGCAAAAGACATTGATATCTTATTGAAGTTAAGTTCTTTCCAAAAGACATTCAAAGAAATCAAGCTAAAATTTTAAAATTCAAATGATCTTATTTTTATTACTTACATTCACAATAATGGGGAAGGAAAGAATTTGTGAGCATGTTTTTCAAAAGTAGTGAGAGAACAATTCTTCAAATTATAATAAGGGTTATTATAATTCTTACTATAAAAATATATGTTTTAAATTGTGTCGTTAATATTATTGAAGAACAAAATTAACTTATGTTATCAAACTTATAACATAAAAGTTAATTAACAAGATAAATAAACTATTTAATCGTTCTTAATAAAATTGTCAAAATTAATTATTATTTTTATTTTGTTGACTTCAAAAAAATAATTATTTTATTTATTCTTTTGTTAAAATAAAAAAAATTAATAGAATCCTTATAAATATGAACAATTTTAAGATGGAAAAAGTTATCCTAATTATCAAGAACAAATTACATTTTAACAAAGTAGATCTCTCTCTAAATATAACACATCAAGATTTAAGATTTAAAGTGGATCTCAAGAATAAATTACATTATAACAAAGTAGATCTCTCTCTAAACATAACATATCAAGATTTAAGGTTTAAAGTGGATCTCAAGCAATGTTGGAATAAAGATGTCATGTCTTTCTTAAAGACATGGAGAATTAAGTAAAATGTGCAAAATATGAATGATATTAAAAATATCATTACTTTGAAATTAAAAAAGAAGCTTTGATGTGAAAATTTAGAGGTTTTAAAAAAATTAAGTTATTAAAAGTATGTCATAAACGTTAATCTTGAATATCAAAGCTATAACTAAGAAAAAGATCTGCATAGCTAAAATAAGAGCAAACTCTCATGAGATGCATACTTAAACATGGTATTGGATCTTTCATTAAACTCTAACCTTTGTCATATTTTTGAAACCACTAGTGTTTAGAATGAGAAACACTTCCTTTAAATTTCTTCTAGTGCACCACATAAGATCTCACTTTCAAAAAAATTGTTATCACAAAAACCAATCTAATCTTCTATCTTATTAAGATTATTGTAATCTAGTAATACTTATCTCCAAACTTCTTTACCCATAAATAAAACTTTAAAGGGAAAAATTAAATTTTTTACTTTTTTTCTTCTTAAAATTCGGGAGACCAAATCCTTACTTTTCTTTCTTAAAGTCAAACACCTTAATTATCATAATAATAATTATAATAATTACCCTGATAGGAATTTATATGTGATATTTTGGGGATGGACTTGCTTGAGCGGATCATCAAGATCCACTAAAACACGCCAAGTGTATGACCCAGATGATTTGAATAGTCTAATCTTTTAACTAGTCCTTTATAGCTTAACTAGCCGCCGATTTAGGAGTCCATTAGGAGACTGTTAGCCACCAATGGCTAAATGTTATGAATCGGTTTGTTATCTCCGATCGGGAGATAGTTATCTCCTTAACCATGCGGCCTTATGCTGATACTGTATTAACAAATAGCCAGGCGTTTCAAGATTATTCAGGTATTCTGTACAATATTTTCTCTTGGCACACATCTCATAAAGGTATTTCAGAGGATGATCTCCTCAAGATTCGCCCGGTATGTTAATCTCAAGAAGCATAGGGGAGTACTGGCATTCGGTCGATGTTTCCACCGCCCCTGCCATTCGGTTTCGTTCTTTCTTCTGGTGAGCGTCCACACAAAGAATTGATCATCGGGGCGAGCCTGTAGAACATTATAAGTAGTACAACACCCACCGTTGTCAAAAGATGAACAAATTAAAACTTGTTGCCTATTCAAGATCGACAAGGACAGGGCGGGATTTTCTTCCAGTGAAGGGTTCCTTATCTAAAATTACCTACAACAACTTTATTTGCACTCGTCATTGTTATCACGCAAAAATTTTACATCGTGTTTTAATAGTTTAGGGTTCACACGTACCGGTGGATTAAATAGAGCGCTTTCGTTATCCTTGTGAACCCATAGAGAGAAGCACCTCCTTTGTCACTGCTACCGACTCGTTACTCATTTCCTCTGCCTCCAATTTTAGGGTTTTCTTCAAAGTTTCTTACTCTGCTTCCGAGTCATTACTCATTTCCCCTGCTTTCCATTTTAGGGTTTTCTTTGAAATATCTTCCATTGTAATCGGTTTGGTTTATGTACATCCTTCACAGCTGAGGTCGAAAAATGGGAGTTATGCTCAAGACCCGAGGAATATGCTGAAAAATAAGAAATTATTGGACCCTCAAACCAAACAAGAAAACCCGCGATTTGATAATGAAAGTGCTGAAAAATGGAGAAGCTCTCTTTCTGAGGTTGCTAAGATTGCTGAGAGAAGTGGTTTTGATTTGGCAAAATATGATAGTTGAGATCTCTACCTCCAACTTTCAATTCCTATGGTCGTTCTGGCCTTTATTAATTTGTTGTATTAATTAATTTGTGAATATTCTGAGCAGAAATTTACTATGAATATTAATAACAGAACGCACCCTTATCCATCTTCATTTCCATTGTCTCTTCCTTTCATATCTATTCACTCCATCTCAATGGGTAACCAAACAACCCATTCTTTGGTGTTTTGTATAAGCATGGAACTTGTTGTTTTAATGCTTCAATGCCTATTCATGAGCAGTTCAGTAGCCCTAGACCATGAGAATTACCATACTATCCCAGTCAAAAACTTCAGATGGAAACACACACACGGATTTGAAAAATGCTCAGCCTCGTTTCCAGGTTAGCTGATTTCTTTTTGTTTTAGGAGTGTTTTTTACATAATTATTTTTGATAGGTTGAGGAAATCACCAAGGACATTTCACTTCGAATCATAGCTGGTTGTTCTGCTTTAATGCGGTATCTTGGGCAGTTCAGAAAACCAGACCAAGAGAATTACCATGCTATTCCAGTTGAGAACTTGTAATGGAAAGACTCACATGGATTTTCTGAATGCCCAACATGGTTTGTAGAAGAGCTAATATATAATTTTTTGTTTATAAATCTTTTGGCAATTAAGTAGAAATCACCTAGAATTTATAGTTGACCTCGTTAGTAGCTATTTCCATGGCCAATTTCCTTTCCTATCTACTTATTTATGAAGAAATTCTTTATGACTAATCAGATTTGTTGAGATTTATGAAGAAACTCTTTATGACTGATCAAATTTGATTATTGTTTGTTGGTCATATAATCTTAGAGTTTGGACTTTAGATTTGATTTGATTTGTTTTGTTTGAGTTTATTAACAAGATTAACCCAAGTGTAATAAATGTATAACATGGATTTATTTTATAGTCATTACATCTTATTATGCTTAAATACATATTTACTGTATTTCCAAGCTAATAGAACAATTTTATATGTACTCTTATTGTAAAAAGAAATGTCACCTCTCCCATTTTTTATCTCTATCTCTTCAGTAGCCATTTCCATTGCCAACTTCCTTTCATATCTACTTATTCCATCTCAATCAATATTCAAATTACAATACATTCTCTAGTGTTTTGTTCAAGAGTGCCAGCTATTTTGTTTCAATGCAGGTTTATGAAAAGTTTTGTGCTTGAGCTTGAGTAGATTAACAAGATTAACCCAAGTATAACAAATGGACAACATGGATTAATTTCATGATAGTTGCATCTTATTATACTTAAATACATATTTACTATATTTCCAAGCTAATAAAACAATTTCATATATACTATCCTTCCAAAAGAACAATTTTTTTAGTGTGAGAAGAAAGGTCACCTCTCCCATTTTCTATATCTAGCTCTTCAGTAGCCATTTTTGTTGCCAAATTCCTTTCACATCTACTCATTCCATCTCAATCGATAGCCAAATTAGAACACATTCTCTTGTGTTTTGTTCAAGAGTGCCAGTTGTTCTGTTTTAATGCAGGCTCATGGGCAGTTCTGCTACCCGAGACCACAAGAATTACCATACCATCCCAGTCTAAAACTTCAATTGGAAATCCCACAGGGATTTCCAAATACAATGAACAACCAGAGAGAATACTTTTAAAAATTTCTTTACTTAAGCTATAGCAGGATCTGTATCTGGTTTTGTTTGCATCTATTTATAGAGTTTTGATCTCTTTATGAATATAATCCCAATTACCTGACTACTTGTCACTATACTTGGAGTTTTGAAGCCTCTACCGATCTACCTTGAGCATTTTGAACATTTTTATGTTTGGAATAATCATGAGATGTATCAACTATATAATCAGATTTTGTGTACTCACGTCAAGAAGCACAAAAGTCAATATTGAAGCTAAGATTGGATCATATTCACGGGGCCTGCTCAACTCTGAGGCCTACCAACAAGAGCTCATGGATAGACTTGGACTCTCAGAGTTTTGAATGAGACATTGATCATTTGAATACAATAAGGTCCAAAAATAATGGCAATACAATAAGGTCCGTAAACAACGATAGTACTTATACTACAATGAGCAATGTTCCTCTTCAACCTGGAAGCAAAGTCGGTACAGGAAACTACATTTTAACAGCAGGGTTTGGCACACCAAGTAAGAATTTATTGCTGATACTTGACACAGGCAGTGATATCACTTGGATACAATGCAAACCTTGTTCAGATTGTTATTCATAGGTAGATCCCATATTTGAACCCAAGCAATCATCTTCTTATAAAAAGTTATCCTGTCAATCGGCTGCCTGTACTGAATTGACCACTTCAGAAGGCAATTCAAACCCCTGCAGCCTTGGGGGTTGTGTTTATGAAGTCAATTACGGGGATGGATCGAGTACTAGGGAGATTTTAGCCAGGAGACCTTGAATTTGGGTTCCGATTATTTTTAGAGCTTTGCCTTCGGATGCAGGAATAAGAACACATGGATTTTTAAAGGCTCAACTCGGCTTTTAGGAGAGCAAATACGGGGGCCAATTCTCTTACTACCTTTCGGATATTGGATCCTCGAAATCAACAGGCTCATTCAGCATCAAGTAGGGTTCAATTCCTGCGTCTTCCATTTTTACCCCTCTCGTCTCAAACTCCTTGTATCAATCCTTCTATTTTGTGGGATTGAATGGCATAACTATCAGAGCCCAGAGGCTCTTTATTTCTCCTACTGTTGGAAAAGGAGGCACGATTATGGATTCCAGAACCATCATTACTTGGCTTGTCCCACAAGCATACGCTGCCCTGAAAACCTCGTTCAGGAGCCAGACCCAGGATCTTTTGAGCGCAAAGCCTTACTCGATCGTGGACACTTTCTACGACCTATCTGGCTTCAGCGGCCAGGTGAGGATTCCAAAAATAACTTTCCACTTCCAGAACAATGCATATGTGATAGTGGATGCCATCGTTATGTTGTTTTTCATTCAAAGTGACGGATCTCAGGTGTGCCTTGCATTCGCATCGGCATCCCAATCTCTTGGTCTTAGCATTATTGGGAACTTCCAACAGTAGCAAATGCAAGTTGCTTTTGATACGGGGGCTGGAAGAATCAGCTTTGCTTCTAGATCCTGCACTACTTAAAACTGCTCTGAACTATGCTAATAAATGCACATCTTAGCCATGGCCTCGACCTTGGCCTCTCTGTCTTGATGCAATAGTAGTAAACTTGTACTTCAGTTGTTACACAGTTGTTACTGAGTAAAACAGTAGCCCCTGTTATGTAAAACATAATAAGTTTATAACGTTCTTACTTTGCTACTTAAGGGTTTAACAATGTTGCTGAGAGTTTAACAACGTTATTAGGATGAATTCTATCCACTTTGTTAGAATTTAAATTTAAATTGGATTTGTTGTATTGATAGTAGTAAGTTGCTTCCAATTTATTCTGTGGGGAGGAGATGTTAAAAATAATAATTATGTGTTTATTGGGTATTTTTGTTTTTATATAAAATTAAAAATTAAAACTAGGTAATTAAAAAATTTATGATAAGTTCTGATTTATCAAGCACCAAAAAGATAAAAAATCTTGAGGTGTAATTTTTTTAAATATGTAAAAAATTTAAGAACTAAAAAAGTTTATATGTCAAAAAATTGGATCTCTCTCATTGCTTGATAGATCTTGATAAATCAAGGTTTAAGATAGATATATGTTGCTATAAACCCATTTAAAGGCTCAAACATATTACTTACAAGGATTTGAGCTAAATTCAATGTACAACACCTCAACAATAAATAAATTTATTAATGAAAATAAATTCTAATATTAAAGATTTAATAAGTTTATTAATTTGTTGTATTAATTAATTTGTGAATATTCTGAGGAGAAATTTATTATGAATATTATGAAATTTAACTAATTTACCATGAAAAATTAGCTTCAACCAGTGAATAGGTAATCTTACCATGCTTAGATACGAGTCCAATGAGTCCATGGAAAAGATATCCATCTAGTAGGTCGAAAGGTTGTGGTATGTTATTATCAATGAAATTGAATGAATAAGTTTCCCTTCCACTAACTTGTGCAAGCTAATAAAATCGATCAATCATAGATCAATGCTGGTAGTAACCTTTTAAAACCAACAAAGTTATTCTCTTTATGCCTTACAATGGGATAAAATAAAATAAAATATACCATTGTTTATTTAATAAGAATATATATACCCAACCTGTTAAATGGGATTTCTTATAGCTTTTTAATTATAGTGCAACGTACCCCTATTGATGGCTTTATATCCTTCCTTGTTTGTTTGGTTTTCATCTTTTCACACAAGCCAGAAAAATCCAATCAGGTTACCAATGAAAATTGGGTGCTTGTTGGCATGGCACTGCCATGAAATGTGGGTGTCTTAGACGAGAGAAGGAGAGGTTGGTTTAGGACTTCCAAGATAGATCTCAAATAAGAGAAATTACAATGAATTTTATATTTCAGCGTAATTATATCTTAAACAAGAGAAATTACAATGAATTTTAAATTTCAGCGTAATTATATCTTAAACAATCCATGAAGGAGACCAAAATCTATTCCATGAATGAGAAGAAAAGCACAGTACGGCTACTAAATATGAACATCAATGTCTTAATTTTAATTGCATTGATATTGAAATGGTACAGATCTGTCGAATGCGTTTGAGAAACGAAAACAAAAATGTCATGTACGACGTCAAATTAACAATGCTAGACGTAACTAGTCAACAGAGATATTCGTGCATCCCAACATGTTTTAGGTTTTTATTTTTTCTAAACAACTTAACTTTTCTTTCTTTGAACTTTATTTATTTTTTCTAAACAACTTAACTTTTCTTTCTTTGAACTTTATCCTCAAAGTCTTCACTGAATTCACGGAACTTTCTCTTTGTTTACTTTAGAAATTGAAATTGCATCATGTATATAAAAGTCAAACTTTTGAAATGGATATTTAAAAAATAAAAAATAAAACAAAAATTTTATTTTGTTGAAAAAAGGTAAATTATTTATTTATTATATTGTTTTATAATTTAAAATATATTTTTTAATTAGAATAAAAAATAATAACAATAAAATTTAATTTATTTAAACAATAAAATATTAAATTTGTGGTCCAAATTATATTGTACTATCAACATTTTTTTTATTAAAAAATTATTTGTATAAAACATTTTATTTTGTAAAATGTTTATAAGTTTATGTTATAAAATTTCATTAATTTAATAGCTAAATTTTCACAAACTAGTTTTAGAAATGTTATTTTTCATTGCACTCTTAAAATAAAATATGTACATCTTTTTTAGAATCTGCCATTTTTATCTAATTTCTAGAACATGGCACTTATCAATATTCTCCATACATTATTAAGGTATTAATAATATATTTGTCAAACTATTTAAATTAAATATGTATATTCTTTTTTTTAATATTTAATTAAAATATACCATTTTCACTTAGCTTCTAATTAGACAATAATACCTACCAATGTTCTTCATATACAACTAACCTTCCTTACACTATCAATATATTAACTTTATAAAAGTTTCAAAATACCATCAAAATAATATTAATTGAATTATTGTACATTTTCCAACAAGTACAATACTAGTTTAAAAAACATGTATAAATTTTAAGTATATATAACACTTTTCTTATTAAGAGAAGAAAACCATTTATAGTTTTTAAATTTATATACAAAACTTTATATTTTTTCAATAAACATATTTATTTTTATTATGAGATAAACATATATATTTCTATTATTTACACTAATGTTTCAATAATGCTATAATAAATTTTCAAATATTGCATGGTGATAATGATTATTTAACTAGCATTTACAAGCTTCTAATTACATCTTCATAATTTATACTAATTACATCTACATAATTTATTAGTTTCTTTATATATATGTATATATAATTTCATGAAGTATAATAAATGAAGGGTATATTGCATTGTGACATCCATCCATGGTGCATTCCTTAATGACGTTGTCGCATTGCAACATTCATCGAGAGTTATGTTGGATTGCGATATTCCTCAATAGTAAATTCCTTAATGGTTTTGCTGCATTGGGACATTCATCGCAACGATCGAAACATTTATTTATGGATATTGATATTCATCATTCCGTAATGCTTGTCTCACATTATTCACCATCATGTTGTAAGAATTTTCTTGATATATATATATATATATATATATATATATATATATATATA
>LPNX010577981.1:101270-112942 GCA_001517045.1 Pseudotsuga menziesii
CACTATTAATTAACATTTTAGGGTATGATGAAGGACTAGGTATTTGTTTGTGCAAATTTGAAAACTTTCAATATATCTCACATAAGTACATGCATTTTTTAGTCTCTATGGTTCATATAGGTTTGTTTAGTTGGTGTTTTATGGATTTTTTTGAATCCTCCATGAATTTACGGAGGATTGAAAACCATCAGCCATCATTTCGGCTTGCCCGGGACACATTTCAAAATTAAACCGGTAGCATAAACGCTACCGGTTTACATAATTGATATGTATATATAACAAATTAACAAAAAAAATTAATTTAACTACAAATTTTCAAAAATCCAGCAGCATTTCTGCGTGCCGGTACACATTTTAAACATGAAAATTATAAAAACATACATTTACCAAATTTTAAAACAAAATTATAAAAACATAAATTTACCAAATTTTAAAACAAATTTTATAAATTTATAAAAAAAAAAAATTAAATTCCATTTAAATTGAAAAACAATTATTTAAATTGTTACTTCTTGGCTCCGGCATCGTGACGAGGTTGGGTTGCTTCGGGGTGCTTGGGTTGCTTCAGGGTGCCAATCCTTACGTCACTGTTTCTCCTTTCTCGGTCGATCATTCGTTTGTGAAATTTTGTAAAACGACGGCCGCGGACCCCGCGGCCTCTTTTTATAATTTTTTTGACAGAGGCACCTCGCTCGAGGTATGTACCTCGATCGAGGTACATACCTCGACTGAGGTAAATATGTCGGTCAAGGTAGTTATTAACCCTCGGTCGAGGTTTTAATACCTCGACCGAGGGTTAATAAATACCTCGACCGAGGGCTGAAAAAAACCTCAGTCGAGGGCTTGATAAAACCTCAGTCGAGATATTAATAACTCGATTGAGGGTTTAACAAGCCCTCGACCGAGGTGCGTTTTTTTGTTTTTGCCGAAATCCGCTTTCCAAAAAGTGTTACCTAGGTCCGCTGATTCACCCTTAACTAGAGGTTTTTTATAAAATCAGTTAAATGTTGTTATTGAAATGGTGTCCAGGTGTGGCTGATCGTGGGTGATTGTAGTTTAAGCTGCAATGTGGTAGGGTGGAGCCCTTCCAGGTGGTGGAGGTTACGCCCACTAATGCTGCTTCAACCTCTATTGATTCAGTTGTCGTAACTGCAATCCATCGCAAATCGCGTCCCGTTCAAATAGCTTGCATTTTGATTTTTCCATCAGCTGATACTTTAGCCAAGAACAACGCATCATAATGCGAGGTATAGATGGGACTATTTCTGTTCTTCTGCAATAAGTTTCAAGTTTCTACAATCCCTACATTTGTTTCTCATACAAATGAGCAATTTAACCTAATCTCAAGTTTGTACAATGATTCCAACTTTTGTTTCTCATACAAATGAGCAATTTAACCTAATCTCAGCTTCTTTTGTTGCTTGATGACCAAGTAAGAATCACGCTTTCAAAGAATACTATCTTCAATGGATTCACAAGCTGAAGAAGCTTCACTCCCACCTCAAAGAAGCCCTGCAATCTGAGGATGTGATCTGTGTGGAGGCTCAAGTCGAACCACTGTGTCTCCATTTCGAATCTTGCTACGACTCCCTGGACCGCACAGTGAAGCAGGACATGTTGCAAGTCCTGACGCATGCCTAGAGGACCACCCTGGAGAAACCCTACCTCTGGATCAGCGATTGGCACCCCGTGCTCTTCATCAACCTCTTCCACGGCCTCACTGCGCATTACAATGAACGGTCCAGTCTCAAACCTGCGACGTCGGAGAAGAATTACTACCAAAGAGGCGGGCTTACTTACACGTCGAAAGATTTACTAAACAAGGTAGATAATATCAAAATGGTGTTGCGCACCATGGTTCCTACCCTCGCCCTGCTCCATGACTGCCAAGAAAATTCGTTGGGATCGAGCCGCCAACTTTAAATTAATTAATGTTTACTTTCACCGCGAACATGTGTTCTACTCGAGTGATGTTCAATCGAAGGTGAAGAGAATCCACAATGTTACGTCACTCTGGGCTTAAGGTGCCACAATTTGTATGAAACACCCATAAAAATTTCTTGTATACAAGTAGCTCCCACTTGTGTGCAACTCTCATAATTTTATTCTGTCATACATGTTGCAACTATTTTCCATAGCAATTCCACACCCATTAGGGAATGCTTCCCTTGACTCCATTGACTTGAGATCATCGTGCTCTGGTCATTTTGATTCTGAAAAAATTAATCTTCTCGCTTTTTCATGTGTTTTTGGAGTTTGAATTTCATTGCCTGTAGGTAACTTCTTCAGATGTCTTTCTAGATCGATCCTTTTGATTGATTTTTTTTAAGGGGAAAGAACAGGGATGAGCTTAATATTTTTTCGATCCTTGAAGATTTTTATGATTCTTGTTTATTAATTATGATTCTAGAGAACTCACTATGTTAAACTAACGGCTGTGCAGGCTAAGTGAGCAAGTTCACGTTTGTATAATAAGTAAAGAGATTCAGGGAATTATTGTGCTATTAAACTGATCCTATAGTGATTGTTTTTTTTGGCGGGTAACTATAAGGTTTGTGCACCCTTCCACAACCATGATGCTGTGCGTATAGCAGAATGGACATGAATACAAATGGAGACATGAAAAATTAAGGACATATTAGTTTCTTGTGATGGGAGACGAAGAGGAACTGCATCAAGGTCCCATTGCTGTGGTGAAAAGTAGATTATCAAATGCAATATATCCTGTTATAGTCTCAACGCCGATGTTATATAATGCTTGTAAATTAGTTTTTCCGCAGTTAAAGAATATATTTTCTTGGATATTGGATATTATGAATTTTTAAAATTTCATTTTATGTTATGTTCAGTGTAATGTTGATATTAATTTCAGCATACTTTCCAGAAATTTATCAATTTATGACTGTTTACTCTAAAATGATCTATATTATCAAACCTGATATTTTGATTTTATGTTCAATCAAATCTGTTGTGCTTTGTGTAAGACGTTTGATTCGACTGGAAGAAATCTCGATCTTCAAGGGCCGCAACTCAGGTAATAACCTAGCTACACACTCGTTGTCGATTGGTATCTTCAACCCTGACGAGTTCTCCCTTTCTTGATATCGAAGCCTACAAGATATCCACCAGCCCTTTGTTTCCCAGTCTTACAAGTTGACATGAACACCTATAGCCTCGTTGACGCCCGATTCTGTTAACACTGGAGAAAGACAAGTCACCTCAGCTCGAGAAATGAAATCTCGCCCAGCGCCATCGGCTTTCACGAGCAAACTCAAACTATCTTTTGTTGTATCCCTTTGAAACTGTGATAGGCCTTAAGAACGACCAATCATCGACACAAAATACACGCAACAAAGGCGATATTTAAAGATGCGGTATTTAACAACAGACCATGGGATCAAGATCTGATGTTTAAAGACACATAGTATGTTGGAATGAAATGTGGATTTATACACTGAATTATTTAGCTATTGTAATGATAATGAAAGGAAATCATTTTGTATTTGAAAAATACCCATCATAGGCTTTTATGGATATAAAATACATATTTTTGAGCCAAAAAGGCCATTTCCATGGTTGTAATATTTGAGTAATAAGTATGGAAAAAATAGGTTTAAAATAATATCTAATTTTTAATTTAAAATTATGTATATCAATTCCAAAATCCATATTGAATTTTCATTTTAAGCAATTTGAAATTTGAAATTTAAAATACTAATATGATATAGCAATTTGAAAATATGGTTTCAAATATAATAGGTGTGACTTCAATATTAATGTAAAATATTATGTGAAATACTATAAATAACTTTAAAAATATGGTTTCAAATATAATATGCGTGACTTCAATATTAATATAAAAGATTATGTGAAATACTATAAATAATATAAATAACTTTAAGTGTAATGCTTATTTTAGATAAATTGATTTTGGTTTGTTGGAAATTCATTATATATTTCTAATTTTTTTGTGAAGTTTGGAATAAGCTAAATCTAACTTAATCTTGTAACTGAGATTGAATAATAAATAAAAAACAAATAATAATAAGATTAATATTGTAGGTTACTTACATAAAATTAATAAAAACAATATATATTTTGATAATATTTAAAATTGTATTTTTATATTTTATATACATAAAAGTTAAAATTATTGATTTTATAAGTTTATAAAGTATAATAAGTTTGAATTCTTTCTTTCTTGAGTTGATATTTTTGAGTACATGTTTCTTTCTTGGAAAGTATGGTAACTTAGGATTTTGTTCTCTAGGGCGCACCATATGGACATTTTAGCTTTTAATGGACCTTCTAATTTACTTATAATTGACAAACATCATGATTAAGCCCCCCATCATGCTAAGCATAAATATTAGACTACTGTTGAAATGAACATATATATATTTTAAGCATAAGAAAATAGTAGGTACAACTATGTACATTCTTAATTTAGTTCAACAACAGTGGTGAAAAAATGTACATCGGAAGAAGAATGGTTTGGGAGAAGATCCAATATGGTATACTAGAGTGTTTTTTGGTTCATTGACATATGTATATATCTTGAAAGAGAATAGAAAGAAGCTAGACACACAAAATTGAGAATGCATTTTTGTTGATTACTTTGAAGAGAGTAAGGCATGAAGTCTTGGAATAGGTAAAAACTTAAACTCTCGTGATAGTCCTATTATTCCACCTCCATCCACTCGAGAATTTGACCCCAAAACCTTTTTCTCACAACTTATAACACTCAACCATGTGATCTAGCCCACAGAACTATCTATCTATATATAGGTGTCAAATCCTCTCATAGATTTTATTTGAAATATAAAACATAAAATTAGAGGTATGCCTCTATAAAAAAAAGCAAATTATAGGTTTTATATTTCCATCATATAATGGTATTACTTTAAGAGAGAGACTAAGAATAATGAACTTTATTTGAAATGTAAAACCTAGAAATTGGAAGTATGCCTGATACAGCTACATCTAAATTATAAGTTCTTCATTTCCATCATATAGTGACAAAGACTTAAGAGAAGTATACATAGTATTAAATGTGTATATATTGGAGTAAATGTGCATGCTTACCATTAATACATAAACTAAAGGTATCTTGAATTAATAATCAAACCATGATGATGAAGAATTATCAAAAGTGTGTTGGACCTTCCCTATGCTACATGTTGCCTAAATGCATTGTGTCAACAATGAAATAAAAAGTTGTCTAAAATGTCTCTAGACAACTCTTTCCAAAAATTATATATATATATATATATATTTAAAAATAGTTTTCTAGTGATGATTGTTATGGATGTGGCTATTTTTTTCTTAAATAGAGAGATAGGATGAGCATTTATAACATCCTCATAAATAAAATATAATAACACTAATCTAACTTCTTTAAACATAAACATATAATATTAAGTATCACATAATCTAAATGGAGTTTTAACCTTTACCATATGAACAGACCTTGACAATAATGAAAACATAAATAACAATAAATGAAGTCATTTTTAAATGTTAGCAGAAAATCCAAACTCGTTTTTCATTCAAGAGCTGGTGTGAAATTTAGTTATATGATGGATCCAAAACATCACATTAAATAGAGTTTTAGGCACATTAATATTATATAATATTACTTTGGAGTAAGAGGTTATCTCATGACATTCTTTAAAGGTTATATGTATAATATGACAATGGGTGAAAATGTGGCATTCAACACTCATGGATTATTTTGCATTCTAATATTTATTAACGCTATGTTGCATTTTGATTGGTTTTTTCAAAAATGCTAACAATGCCCATGATGTTACACATTAATAATGTGACAACCATGCCCATGATGTTACACACTAATAATGTGACAAGGTTGTCACATTGGAACATTCATTAAGGATTAAAAAATGATATACACTAAAACAACCTAATATGTGACACATTAATAATGTGACATTCGACGTTCACATTGTGATGTATATCATGTATTATGCTGCATTGTCGCGTTCATTGGTGGTTATTTCGCAATGCGACATTGAGCAAAGGTAAGAATCTTCTTGATATATATATATATATATAGCCGTTTGACAAAAGAAATGGTTTAAACCATCCAAATTCTACATAGTAATGTAGAATGTTATGTCGCATTTTGATGTTTATCAAGGTTTCCGTTTCACTGCGACATTATCAAGGGTTATATTATATTACGATGTTAATACATGCTCTGTTACACTATTTTGTTGGTATATGTCAACACAACAAAAGATGTGACACATTAATAATGTGATAGTGGGCATTTAATAAGGGTTATGTCGCATTGTGGCGTTTATCACACATTATGTTACATTAGTGACATTCATCAAGGGTTATGTCACATTGTGATAAGGCCCAAGATGTGACACATTAATAATGTGTCTTTGGAAGTTTAGAAAATTTCTTTAAGAATTTTCTTGATATAAATATAGTCGTTTGACAAAAGAAATGGTTTAAACCATCCACATTCCACATAGTAATGTAGAATGTTATGTCGCATTGTGATGTTTATCAAGGTTTACACTTCACTGTGATGTTATCAAGCATTATATCACATTACGATATTAAGCCATGGTTTGTTACAGTGTTTGGTTAATATATCTCAACAAAACCAAAGACGTGACACATTAATAATGGGACAGTGGGCGTTTAATAAGCGTTATGTCACATTGTGACATTTATTATCACACGTTGTGTAACATTAGCCACATTCATCAAGGGTTATGTCACATTGTAATATTTGTCAAGGGTTATGCCACTTTGCGATAATGCCAAGGATGTGACACATTAATAATGTGTCTTTGGATATTTAGAAAATTTCTTTAAGAATTTTCTTAATATATATATATATATTTGTTTGAAAAAAGAAACGGTTTAAACCATCCAGATTCTACATAGTAATGTAGAATGTTATGTCGTATTGTGATGTTTATGAAGGTTTACGTTTCACTACGACGTTATCAAGGGTTATATCACATTACGATGTTAAGCCATGGTTTGTTACAGTTTTTGGTTGGTATATGTCAACACAACCCATGATGTGACACATTTATAATGTGATAGTGGGTGTTTGATAAGCGTTATGTTGCATGGTGACGTTTATCGTAGGTTATGTAACATTAGTGACATTAGTGAAGGGTTATGTCACATTGTGATATTTGTCAAGGGTTATGTCACATTGTGATATTTGTCAAGGGTTATGTCACATTGTGATAATTCCAAAGATGTGACACATTAATAATGTAATAGTGGAAGTTTAATGAGTGTTATGTCGCATTGTGATGTTTATCGCAGGTTATGTTACATTAGCGACATTCATAAAGGGTTATGTCACATTGTGATATTTGTCAAGGGTTATGTCACATTGCGATAATGCCCTAGATGTGACACATTAATAATGTGTCTTTGGATGTTTAGAAAATTTCTTGTTGCATTATCAACTATGGTCACATGGTTCACCAAAGTCAACCATGGTTAAGTATGGCCAAAATGATGTATTTTTCTGTCACATTAAGACTTTTAATTTTGAAAAGTGAAAAATATTCATCTGTGTATACAAACAATGTTTGATATTACGACTTTTATCAATACTTATGTTGGATTGCAACATTCCTCAATAGTGCATTCCTTAAGAATTTTCGTAATATATATATATATATATATATATATATATATATATATATATGTTTGAAAAAAGAAACGGTTTAAACCATCCAGATTCTACATAGTAATGTAGAATGTTATGTCGCATTGTGATGTTTATGAAGGCTTACGTTTCACTACGATGTTATCAAGGGTTATATCACATTACGACGTTAAGCCATGGTTTGTTACAGTGTTTGGTTGGTATATGTCAACACAACCCATGTTGTGACACATTTATAATGTGATAGTGGACGTTTAATAAGCATTATGTCACATCGTGACGTTTATCGTAGGTTATGTTACATTAGCGATATTCGTGAAGGGTTATGTCACATTGTGATATTTGTCAAGGGTTATGTGACATTGCGATAATGCCCAAGATGTGACACATTAATAATGTGATAGTGGGCGTTTAATAAGCATTATGTCGCATTGTGACATTTATTGCAGGTTATGTTACATTAGCGACACTCATAAAAGGGTTATGTCACATTGCGATAATGCCCCAGATGTGACACATTAATAATGTGTCTTTGGATGTTTAGAAAATTTCTTGTTGCATTATCAACTATGGTCACATGGTTCACCAAATTCAACCATGGTTAAGTATGGACAAAATGATGTATTTTTCTATCACGTTAATACTTTTACTTTTGAAGAGCGAAAAATATTCATCTATGTACACAAACAATGTTTTGATATTATGACATTTATCAATACTTATGCTGGATTGCGACATTCCTCAATAGTACATTCCTTAATGGTTTTGTTGCATTAGGACATTCATCGCAACGATTGAAACATTTATTCATAGGTATTGAAATTCATCATTCCTCAATGGTTGTGTCACATTATTCACCATCATGTTGTAAGAATTTTCTTGATATATATATAGTCGTTTGATAAGAGAAATGGTTTAAACCATCCACATTCTACATATTAATGTAGAATGTTACGTCACATTGTGATGTTTATCAAGGTTTATGTTTCACTACGACGTTATCAAGGGTTATATCACATTATGGCATTAAGCCATGGTTTGTTAAAGCGTTTGGTTGGTATATGTAACCACAACCAAAGATGTGACACATTAATAATGTGATATTAGGCGTTTAATAAGGGTTATGTCGCATTGTGACATTTATCACACATTATGTTCCATTAGCGACATTCATGAAGGGTTATGTCACATTGTGATAATGCCTAAGATGTCACACATTAATAATGTGTCTTTGGATGTTTACAAAATTTATTTAAGAATTATATATATATATATATATATATGTGTGTGTGTGTGTGTGTGTGTGTGTGTGTGTGTGTGTGTGTAGTCATTTGACAAAAGAAATGGTTTAAAGCATCCACATTCTACATAGTGATGTAGAATGTTATGTCGCATTGTGTTGTTCATCAAGGTTTACGTTTCACTACCATGTTATCAAGGGTTATATCACATTACAACATTAAGCCATGGTTTGTTACAGTGTTTGGTTGGTATATGTCAACACAACCAAAGATGTGACACATTAATAATGTGATAGGGGCATTTAATAAGTGTTGTGTCACATTGTGACGTTTATCACAGGTTAGGCTACATTACTAACGTTCATGAAGGGTCATGTCACATTGTGATATTTGTCAAGGGTTACGTAACATTGTGATAATGCCCATTATGCGACACATTAATAATGTGATAGTGGGCATTTAATAAGCATTATGTCGCATTGTGATGTTTACCACAGGTTATGCTACATTAGCGACATTCATCAAGGGTTGTGTCACATTGTGATAATGTCCCAAATGTGACACATTAATAATGTGTCTTTGGATATTTAGAATTTTTTTTTTTGCATTATGAACTATGGCCACGTGGTTCACCAAAGTCAACCATGGTTAAGTATTGTCAAAATGATGTATTTTGTTTTCACGTTAAGAGTTTTACTTTTGAAAAGCGAAAAAAATTCATTTGTGTACACAAACAATGTTTTGATATTACGACATTTATCAATACTTATGTTGGATTGTGACATTCCTCAATAGTGCATTCCTTAATGGTTTTGTTTCATTGGGACATTCATCGCAATGATCGAAACATTTATTCATGGATATTAAAATTCAAAATTCCTCAATGCTTGGGAGAATTTAATGGAAACAATATTTTACATCTTTTAAATAGTACCACTAATATTACATATCTTTCCCTCACACACTAAAATATTGCATTATCAACAAATGAATAAACAAAGCATTCAATTTCAACTCGGTATGAGAACAAACATTGCACATTAAATAACACATTTTTGCACTTGAAATAACAAAGATATTCCATAACTAACGATAATGCAATTTATGATGACTTTCTGTACTAAGTTGACATAATGTAAAAGGTTTTTCAACAATTGCATATTTCAGTTGCTCAAATTACAATTTAAATAATCAATACAATATTTCACTTTCTCAAGTAACAATTTAAATAATATATGTAATTGTTGCAATTAAAATCCTAGATTTCCTGATTTTAACAATCCATACATTCATTTACATCATATTCATGGATGCAATGCTTACTATTATATTGAAATTGTTACTTTTTGTATTCGTTTAAGAATTTTATTTTTTTCATAAATATCACAAATCATAAAATATATGGAACTGAAATTGCTTAGAAAATAATTCAGTTTCACATTAAATACACATCAATTAAACAACTATTGCAATATTCGAGTCTGCAAAAACATTTCAGTACAAAAATTGCAGATTATATAACAATTTTTCCCACTTGAAATAACAAAGATATTCCATATTTGGTCCACAATTGACATTCACGCCTTGCTCAAATGAAAACAACATGACTAACGATCATGTAATTTATGATGACTTTCTATACACCACATGGCACAAGACACCATAAGCACCAGTGAACATCAGAATCCAAGATAACCCTTCATCGATTTTAGAATGCAAAAAAAAAATTCAAAATAAAACTAAAGCCAACTGCTACAAAACAATTTAATTAATGGCATCATGTAAGAAAAATCGAGTAACCAACATGACTATAGAGCAACGTCACAATTCAACTTAATGCTCACTCACTATGATAATCCACCATAGCAACTCATAAATTAAACATATATTTGTCTTATTAAATTAATTTTAATGTTGTAATGCAATGAACCACATTAATTAACATAACCATAATACAATATATTCATACAGAAACTACGCAATCGAACATAACCCTTCGTTTATGTCAAAACAGAACTAACACCTGAAAATATCACTACACCTAATCATTGTGCAACATTACAATGACTTACATATTGTCACATTACCACATTACTCAACATAGCCATAATGCAACATGGCAATTATGTCTCATTGTGATGTTTATCACATGTTATGTTACATTAGCGACATTCATCAAGGGTTGTGTCCCATTGTGATATTTGTCAAGGGTTATGTCACATTGCAATAATGCCGAGTATTTGACACATTAATAATGTCTCTTTAGATGTTTAGAATTTTTTTAAAAGAATTATATGTATATATATATATATATATATATATATAGTCGTTTGACAAATAAAATGGTTTAAACCATCCACATTCTACATAGTAATGTAGAATGTTATGTTGCATTGTGATGTTTTTCAAGGTTTACGTTTCACTACGACGTTAATAATGTGTCTTTGGATGTTTCGAAAATTTCTCTAAGAATTTTCTTTATATATATATATATATATATATATATATATATATATATATATATAGTCGTTTGACAAAAGAAATGGTTTAAACCATCCACATTCTACATAGTAATGTAGAATGTATGTCGTATTGTGATGTTTTTGAATATTTACATTTCACTACGACGTTTTCAAGGGTTATATAACATTACGATGTTAAGCCATGGTTTATTATAATGTTTGGCCAGTATATATCAACACAACCAAAGATGTGAAACATTAATAATGTGATAGTGGCGTTTAATAAGCGTTATG
>LPNX010577981.1:113012-138608 GCA_001517045.1 Pseudotsuga menziesii
AGCTGTCAAAGACTGATACTACTGTCTTTACAAAATTTAAGTCAAGAACTCTTTCACGTTTCCATAGTGGCTTCGCGTTATTATAGGTTACGTTGAATGAGGGGGATTCTTCTTTTTTGAGACTTTCGTCCATTCTTTGGTGTTTTCTTGGACTTTACTTGCTGCTTGGCTAACATGAGGAGAGTTTAGAATGTCTTCTTCATTTGCTTGATCTTCCCAACTTGATGTGATAGGCTTTTTTGGTGGCTCCACGGTTTCCTTGGAAGGGAGGGGTTGTGTGGGATGCTGAACTGGTTCACTATTGATTTCATCCATTAGAGTTTCCTTCGAAAGGTGAGATGAGATACTATTGTTTTCATCATCTGGAGTTCCTTTTGAGAGATCCGGATCCTTGCAGATTAACTGGTGGTTAGAATTTGCACCAATCCATCAGGTGGGCTTCCGATGGTTTTTCCTTTCTTTATTTTTCTCTAGAATTTTTTTGCAGCTGTGGGCTAAGTGCCCTGTCTCATAACAAGCTCTACATCTGAAATGGATTTGCTCATAATCTAACTTTTGAGTCCAAGAATAGCCCTTGCCATCGAAGATTATTTCCACTGGAAATCCTTTGCTGAAATCCTATTCCACACAAATTCGGGAATAGGTGGTGAAGGCAATCTCAGTTTCTTAACTTCTGCTGTGAAACTTTTCGAGAGCATTCCTGATGGATTGTGGAGAGAAGAGACCCTAGAAATGGAGAGGAATATTTGGGAGCCTCACCCAGACTGGAGCCGAAAAGATAACAGCTGTTGAAGCATCAAAGGAAGGGGACCAAGGTTGCAAGGACATACCCAACCTGCCCCAGAACCATGGCCTAGAGCCATAGATCAGATCCTTATGTTCTACAGAAACAAAGATAACAATAAAAAACCCTTTTGCACAGAGGAAAATGATGGCTCACTCATTTAAGAGAGGGTTCCATTTTGAGGAGACCCAAGAGTGCAGATTTGATAACCTGGGCCAGAGTCCATTAAACCTGCAAACCAAAGCATGAGAGGAGTAGTGCACATCATGATCCATAGCATCTTGAATGTTAGGAATGGTGAGAGCAGGAGCTTCATGCACCACTAGCAAAGGAGGACCGGAACTGAGGCTGCGCTTGACCGTCTCACTGAAAGAACGAGGAACATCCATAGAAGGAACCATGGGGGAAAGCAAGCAAGGCGAAGAGGAGTCGTCGAGGGTCTATCGAGAGGAGAAGCACGGGAGTCGCCTACCAAGAAGGGGCATCAGGCCGAAGCCCTATCTGGAGCCGCTGGGGAGCCAAAGCCCTAGCAGAGCCTCCACGAGCTGCCGTGAGCGTCTAAAAGCAACTTTTCAATTAATATCATATATATTAATAATAGTTAATAATTTTGATTAGTAAATAAATGGTTTGGATTTAAGATTTTTACAACTAAATATATTGCTTATCAATAAATAACTATTAAATAACTATAATCGATTATAAAAGAAATTGTTTTATAGATTATATTTTGATAATATTAAATAATTAATAATTTTATTTAGAATTTATATTTTTATTTTAAAACATAAATACATTTTATGGTGTTATTTTATATGCAACCATAGTCTTTCTTAAATCAAATATTAACTATGAATTAAAAATAATGAAATGGTCATCATTCAACTTATCACAATCTATAAAGTAATCTAATGGTTATGTCTCCTATGCATTAGGATATAAGCCTAAAAGTTATGATATATAATATTGTTGTGACACATTAATTGATTAATTAATAATGTATTTATATTTGGATTTGATTATAATTAATACTATTTATTTAATAATAATATTTAAATAACTAAATAATTATTATATTATAATCAATTAAAATATTAGTTTATGAATATTAATAATAAAAAGTAATAGTATAATAATTAATTGTAGCATATTAATTTATTATTATTTTGGAGATATGTCTATGGGCCCACCCATTACTAGCAACAACTAGATTAAATTAATTAATGTGTGAGTAAGTCAATAGGCGTAAATTTAGGCACATACTTTTTATATTAATGTTTTTTCCATCAGTATGTGCTTAAATTTATGCCTATCAGCGTATTCAGACACATTAATTAATTTAATGTGGCTGTTGCTAGTAATAAATCAATTACGTTCACTTTTCAGACACCATTCATCACTGCTAATGATATATAATGTGCGACACATTCCTAAAATGTGTTCGTTTGTAAATGGAAGATAAAGCAACGGTAATCATAACTTGGAGCCTTCTTATTATCAACTAACTCAAAAATGTATTAGGATGCGCTGTGCGTACATTTTTATGGCTATGTATTCAAATGGGCGGTGTGTACATTTCTATGGCTAGTCTTTTGGGGCTTAGTATATTGGCCACACAAATTATCCTATTCCAATTTTTTTTTTTACAATTTTCTTTTTGGTAAAAGAGGATTTGAAAAACTCTAGAAACAATATGTTTCTATATTTAGCATATTGTAGACCATTTAATGCGGTTACATTAAGCTTTTTAATCTATCTCTTGTACAAGAAAAGCCTCTTTCTTAAAGTGACAGGTGTACCCGTATCCATGATCGAACAACGCCGTACCGTATCTATGATCAAACAACGCCCTAACATACTATCCATGCCAATCTAAGCTTTCGCTCTGTTATTCCATTCATTATGATAAAATTCCACGAGAAGCCTCCTTAAAGTGACAGGTGTACCCGTATCCATGATCGAACAACGCCGTACCTTATCCATGATCAAACAAAGCCCTAACATACCATCCATGCCAATCTATGCTTTCGCTCTGTCATTCCATTCATTATGTTAAAATTCCACGAGTAAGAGTTTGATTGGGAAAGCTTCAGAGTTGTGATTTACGGATAAAGGCCAAACAAAGGGGTCATTGTTTATGATTGCATGCGTCGCTCGGAACGTACAATGTTGTGCAGCCCACAACGACTGCACAACGAAGGGCTCGGCGTGGTGAATATCTGCATTGATTTACCATTCATGGATCGAAAAAGTGGCCAACTTTTGTAGTTGTTTATAAATAAGCACAACGACCGATAATTAATGAATTCCATTTCATGGCATTTAGTTGCAAATTTTGCAGACATATATTTTTCTGAGCGGTTTTAATTGCTTATGCAGATTTATAAGATGGTAAAATGCCCAATTAGAGAAAAGTGTAGTAATGGAGAGAACTATTCTAGATATGGGAATATTGCGTGGATACCTCCATTAGAAAACTAAAGGCAAAAAGCGAAGAGTCAGCAATGCTTTAGAGATTCTGATGAGACCCACATTGTTGTCATATTGTTCCCAAATTTTAGGGGATTGTTAATTCAAACTCGTTTTGAATGTATATTTTGGAGGATTTCCTTACCTTTTTTTTCTTCCATTTAATGGGATCACCAGTTTAAAATAGTTTTTGTTTTTTTATTTTTTATTTTTAATTTTAGAATTATTAGTATTTTTTTTCTCATACACTTACTTGATTATATTGATTCTTCACATGGAAGACTGCATGGTAAAGATTTCTGAAATATGGTAATTATCTTGAAGAAACAAACTTGATGGATAAGATTTGGCATTTCCATTAAATTCCGCAAATTTAATATAGTTTATCTTAATTGTATTTATTTATCTTAGTTATATTTAATATAGTTTATCTTATTTTATTTATTTATGTTTGATGGATGACAAACATAATGTATCTTATATAATAATAGAGTGCATAACTCTACATTGTATGCATTGTATTTTTGTGAGCTAATAATTGGTATCTCTTATTTGAGGGATTGAGTTTGTATTTGATGCATTTTTGTCAATGTCAATATCTTTTATTGTTTAAAATATATAATAATTTATTTAATTTAATATTGATAAAATTAAAAACATATTTCTATAAATTAAAATTATATTTAGATTTTTTAATTTATTTAAAAATAGTTTAAATTCATTTTTATTATTTAAATATAATTATTGTTTTTTAATTTGTTTTTCTATACAAACTAAATATTTAATATTATGTTATTTTAATAATATTAATGCATAAAGCTCCAAATGTCATATGATGATGCACTTTTAAATGTTTTGAAATTTGAAAATACATATGGATTAGAAACCACTAACATCATAAAGTTTGAACTTGTGTATTTTTGTTTAATTTTTATAATTTTTATTAATATAACTTAGTAAAATATGATTTGTATTTCAATTAGAATTACATTTATTAAAATTTTTTTTTTGAAATGTTATGAAATTATTTATAAAATTATAATATCATTTTAATAAATAGATTAGGTCATAATATTTGCTAACATATTATATTCTCTAAATTTAAATAGTTTAGATTTGTATAATTTTTTAATTTAATTAGTATTTTATAAATATTAAATTTAATAACTAAATAGATAATTTTAATTCATAAATTTATTTAAATGGAAATTTTTTTTGATAAATTTAAAATTGGAAGTGATTAAATTGTGTTTTTGAATTTATAAATAGATTTACTATTCTAAATACTTCATGACACCTAAAGTATGCAATTTCCATAACTAATATATGTGACTATAAACTTATTTGAAAAAATTGCAAGAAATATTTAGACTACACCTAACTATTATTATTTAATTAAATGAAATATTAATTTAATTAAATAACATTTTTAAATTAAAATTCATATACACAAAATTTATAATGAAAACAAAATTACTAATTTCTATTGAAAGAAAAACAATTTCTATATATACAATATAAATAATTTCTAGATAGCAAGAGTAATATTACATTAAGAAATTCAACTTAATATTTTTGGAAAAAAAGGTTTTTAAAATTTACATATATATGATTAAATTTTGTATTTATAACTTTGTGAGGGTATCTAACTCGGTGTCAGCTACTAACTCATATGAGTAAAGGGGATTTGAAATTGGGTTTCCCATGATGAATACCCTCCCTTAACCAAGTGAGGCAATGGAAATTGACATTGTGTATATATAACTTAATAAGGTAAGTAAAATTAAAAAAGTAAAGGGTGCTCGCACGAAGTTGGTTCCACCTTTTAGTGCCACTTAAGAAATCTGAAACGCACTTTCGAAGTGCAAATCAAGAATGCATATGCGTTATTCATGGTACGTTCGAAATAACCCAAGCCCAAACACAAGGCTAAGGTTCGTAAGGAAGTATCGCACATGCGTTTTCTAAATGTTAAATATCGCATATGCGATATGTCGCATATGCGATATTTAACATTTACAAAACACATATATCGCATTTAAGAAAGTAATAGGTAACATTATGTGTATATGCATGGAAAGTAATAGGTAACATTATGTGTACAAAATAATTAAGACAATATAGTTTTTTCTTGATTTTAATCAACAAGTTCTTTTAGTTTTTTTTCTAGCACAGGTGATGGTGGAGCTCGTCAGAGAATCACTTTTATAAGATAATCAGCCAAGCAATAACACGACTGTGTAACAACAATGGCACTTAAGGAGGTAGTTTCTGGAATAAAACCACCTCAATACCAAACCACACAAGAAGCCTATGTATTGCATTTGTTTCCAATTCCTCCTCGATGGGAAACCCATTTCTTAACAAACTATCGACATTTGTAACTTTCTACATGTATTTTCACATAGGTTTTTTACTTTTACTAAGGAGAAACAACCAAATGAAAACCCTAGTTCAAGTTTCATTTGTTTCTTTTTCTATCACACCATCTCTATTTGGCTATACGTGTGACTACACCATGAAAATGCCAAAATTGGAGTGAGTATTCCTTCATCGGTCATTTAAAAAGGAGTCACATAGACTCACAAAAGGTTTAAGTTGCATAGCGTCACCTGAATATTCTTCATCTTCTATTATTACAAGCATAATGTACGATAAATGGCCAACACAAAAGTCCCTAGTTCATGTTTCAAATATTAATTTTTCTATCACACCACTTGTATTTGTCTGCACATGTGACTACTTCAACGACATGCTAATGAAAGTGGAGAGGGTATTCCTTCATCCATTACGTAAAAAGGACTCCCATAGCCTCGCAAAACTTTCAAGTTGTGGAGTGTCACTCAAATATCCATGTTCTATTTGTGTTGTTAACACCACTCTTAATGGAAACCTCTAGTAATTTAAGTAAGAAGCTCAAGGAAATAATTATCATTTCATGCTAGCTTGGAATCAACAAAGATTGAAGCCTCCACAAAGCTTTGCTCTAAATATATTGCATCCTCTACTTGTTATCGACAATATGACTAATTAGTTTTATTATTTCCTCCTGTAAATTTTTGGCAAGTTCATTTGCCGTTACCTGTCTCTCATAAATTTTCACTGAAATTTTAGTAACCTCCTTCTCGTCTCTATTCAAGTTCATGCTTGTTGGATAACATTATTTTAGGCATATCTTGTTTGTATTCCCACACTAAATTAATCCTTCAATTGGTTTGGATGGCCTTTACTATGGCTCCAAAACCATGTTTGCAAATGCTTAGAACAATAACAATATGTTTACACCAATATAATGAGAAAAATAACCTTTCTAGTTGCATGCTTCACATTACCAAAAATATTTTATAGACTACTTAAAGTGACTTACAATCCACTAAAGTGACTTATAGACTACTAAATTTTAATTCTTTTATTTAATTATTTAGGTAGGAAGAAGGATGGGGCATATGCGATATTGAAAACTAAAAAAAACTAAATAGAGGCCGCAGGCCTCAAATATCATTTTCACAGTCGAGGATCGGGAGAGAGAAAAACTGCGTGGGTGAAATAATGCAGAGGCAATTTGTGTTTTAGATTTTGGAGGTCGAGTTCGAGGTCGAGTTGGATGTGGATTGGCTCCAATGGCAGGTAAATGCTCTTATTCATTTCAGTTAGTCTTCAATTCTTTATTGTTTTCCATAATTTCATAGTTTTTATGATTATTTTAAACAAATTTAATAAAAAAAATTGAATGAAATCAAAGAATGATTAAGTAAAATAACTTGTATTTTTTTGTTTAAATGTTAACGGATAACATAAATGAACAAGACAATGTGGAAAACCCACCCTCTAATAACCCACAACCTAACCCAAACATGAACCGAAACCTAAACCCGGAGGAGGAACAAGATCAAAAGTCACAGATTATTGTGCGTTTGGCGTCTTTAAGATGCCTTAGATAATCTGTTAGAGGGGGAGGATCGTTTGAGAGAGTCTTTAGCCAATGCATTGGACACAATAACAAAAACAATTGCTGAAGCCCAAGGAACTCTGTACAACATTAGCTCATACAGAGAATCCAAGAGGCAATAATACTCTGATGGATTGAGTTATAAAGACATCAAATCCCTTAAAATTACAAAAGACCAATTATTTTCATTATTCCGGGACCCTAGCACCAGATTGGTTCCACCCACCAGTCGAGCACACATTTCCATAGACTGGTGCGTTGAACCAAATATAAAGGCTAATTGGATGGATTGTTGGTATATGGTCTTCGATGAAGACCCTCATGGGAATAGGGACATCCCATTTTATTTCCTTAGGAAGTTGTATGCAGAATTCATCCTAGGGAAACATGTTAACTACTTTGATATCTTAGGATTCGAGGGTGTTGTTCATGGTATGCCCCAAGACAGCAAAGGGGCTTGGACAGAACCTAACCATGTGCCACGCCTTCCACACACACCAAAAGCTCCTTGGCTATATCCTCCTGTGGGTCATGTGATTGAGGATACGCAGGAGGCATTATTTGACTTGGTAGATACATTGCTTCAGCATGGGACTGATGTCCAAGGCAATGTAGACCAAGAAGCTAGAACTTCTAAGGTGGGCCCATCTACAGATCACACAGGAGATGTAGAGCGTTCAGAGCATCGTGTTACTCCACACCCTTGCACATTGTGTGGAGGCATATGCTATGGACCTGCTTCAGACTTTTGAGATGATGGATTACTTCGCTTTGTAAGTAAAACTCATTATTTTTATATTATATTTTGTTTCATATCAAAAAATTTAATTGTTTTGCAATTTATTTCTATTTAATTATCTAACAAATTATGTGAACAAATATACAGTTGGTGTCCCATGGCACACCAGAGTCACATAGTCCACCGATCAATGTTGAGAACATTCCTGTGGCTGTCAATATTGCATATCGGTTTGGTTCTTCACCAATAGGGGTAAGAACTATACTTCTTAATTTGTCAACTTTATTTACATATTTATAATATAGATTGTAACATTCAATACATCCTAATTTTGATACAACATGTTTTATGCAGGGTGATCAGGATGAGTAGATTGTATCTCAGCCTATTCCCTCTCATGTAGAGGTAGATTCCCAAACACACGTATTATTTTAAATATGCTTTTAATTATTATTTTAATTATGTTTCGCTTTCTTTGGAAAAATCATTTTTCGTCCATCATGTATATGTCTCGTTTTCTTTGTATTATCTGACATTGACATATGTTACGTTATGCAGGGAACCATTGAGCCATTGGTGCTTGAAGAGCACCAATGGGAGGTTGTTGCTGACCCACCTCTTCCCCCTCGCCAGGTACATGTATGTTTCACTTTCTTTGAAAACATCTTTTTTCATCCATGTAATATATATGTATAAGATTATTTTTATTATCTAAATTTGACATATGTTATTTTATGCAGGATTCTATTGAGGCAGCAGTGCTTGAAGAGCACTAGATTGATGACCCACCTATCACAAGCTAGCAGGTATGTTTATGTTTTGCTTTCTTTGAAAACATCATTTTTCGTCCATGTAGTATATATCTCTAAGATTATTTTTATTATATGAATTTGACATATGTTATTTTATGCAGGATTCTATTGAGGCACCAGTGCTTGAAGATAACCAGATTGATGACCCACCTATCATGAGCCAACAGGTACGTTTATGTATCACTTTCTTTTAATTGTGATTTTAATGATTCAACATGTACTTTTTTATTTTTTTTAAATTGTCTAATTGTATCTTTATCCTTTTGTATGTAGGAACGTGAGTTAGATGAATATGTCCAAAAAGAAAGCTTATTTGCTAGTACAAGTACAAGTCTCTTTTCTTGTTCCTACTTAATCCATCCACTAGTTACACATCTCCTCTGACAAGGCAGCAGGTAAGTTTATGTGTCGCTTTCATTGTACGTTTATGTATGGATTTCCCTGATTTGGTGCTTTCTGTTTGTACGTTTTTGTAGGTTTATGTATCACTTTGACATATGTTACTTTATGCAGGAACCTATTGAGACAGTGGTGCTTGAAGAGCACCAAAGTGAAGTTGTTGTCAACCCACTTCTTCCCCCCAGCCAGGCACATCTATGTTTTGCTTTCTTTGGTAACATCGTTTTCCGTCCATGTAGTATATATGTCTCTGATTCACTATTTTATCTGAAATTGACATATATGTTACTTTATGCAGGCCCCTATTTAGGCATCGGTGCGTGAAGAGCACCAAATCGTTGACCCACCTTTGACGAACCAACAGGTATGTTGTTGTATCCCTTTCTTTATACGTTTGTGTATCATTTTCTCTAATTTGGTGCTTGAAGAGACCCAAATTGGTGACCCACCTCTTCCCCCCCAAGGTACATGTATATTTGCTGACATTGGCATATATATATATTTTTATGCAGCTTGATAGTGAGCAAGTGGTGCTTGAAGAGCACCAATCAGGGTCGCTATTAGTGAGGCACCATGACCCACCATTACTTACTCACGTACAGTAAGTAAAAATGTTATTTTGGTTTTGGAATTCGAACAAATGTACATAGAATTTTTAAAGGTTGGTAAATTAACTTACAAAATTTGGTTTTTCTACAGTCTCCACTGATGTGACCTATCCCTCTTGTTCAGTGATGGGGACCACCGGTGAGCAATTGGAAAATAAAGCTAGACTTCTTTGAAGACATTGGCAGTGGCAGCAAAAGGCGGGATAACTAGAATAAATGTATAGGGGGCATACATAGATGTAACTTTTTGTTCATATACACACAAATGTACTTTTTTATCCACTATTTTGTATTATGGCCATGTGGCATGACAATTATTGTAACATTATTTCTATACATATATAATATAAAGCAAGGTTCAAATTTATACATATAGGTTTGACTTGATCTTGGAACATGATATGGTTGACTTGATCTTGGAACATGATATGTGTGGTTCATATGTGTGCTAACTTATGAATTTCCAATACTTAAAGGAAGAATTTATGACTCATCAACTTTTTAACATTATGGCTATCCTCAACTTTTTAAAATCATAACCATACCATACACTAACTAAATTACATACACTAAAAATCATAACCCTATTTCATGCATGGATGTGTAATATATACCATATCATACCCTAGAATACCCTATGATACTAACATCATACAATTCTAACATACAATAACATACCCTACAATACCCTATGACACTAACATCATACCATACTAACATACAATAACATACCCTACAATACCCTATGACACTAACATCATACCATACTAACATACCATACCATTGTAATATACCATACACTAACATCATAACACTTAGTCATGCATGCATGTGTAATATTCGATATCATACCCTACAATACCCTATTATACTAACATCATAGCATACTAACACACAATAACATACCCTACATTATCCTATGACACTAACATCATACCATACTAACATACAATAACATACCATAACATAACATACTAACAATATACGATAACACTAAGTCATGCATGCATGTGTAATATATACCATATCATACCCTACAATACCCTATGATACTAACATCATACCATCCTAACATACATCATACCCTACAAACTGTAAATTGGTTGAAGTAAAACCTAATTCCATCTCATTATTTGTCAACCCTAGTGATAGCATGCAAAGTGGTGTTCATGAAAGCCTACTTGGTTTCCGATTTGTACATGGCCATGTGTTTCTAGTTCCCTCTCCTAACTTGGAAATTGCTCACTAAACCATAGTTCCATCTCATACCTTTTCAACCCTAGTTGAAGCATGCAAATTGGTGTTCATGAAAGCCTAGTTGGTGCATGCAAGTATTGGTGATCACGTGTTTCTAGTTCCCTCTCCTAACTTGCATGATTTCTCACTAAACCCTAGTTCCATCTCATACCTTGTCAACCTTAGTTGGAGCATGCAAATTGGTGTTCATGAAAGCCTAGTTGGTGCATGCAAAATGGTGTTCATGAAAGCCTAGTTGGTGCATGCAAGTATTGGTGATCATGTGCTTCTAGTTCCCTCTCCTAACTTGCAAATTGCTCACTAAACCCTAGTTCCATCTCATAACTTGTCAACCCTAGTTGGAGCATGCAAATTGGTGTTCATGAAAGCCTGGTTGGTGCATGCAAGTATTGGTGATCATGTGTTTATATTTCCCTCTCTTAACTTGCAAATTGCTCACTAAACCCTAGTTCCATCTCATTCCTGGTCAACCCTATTTGGAGCATGCAATTTGGTGTTCATGAAAGCCTAGTTGGTGCATGAAAGTATTGGTGATCATGTGTTTCTAGCTCCCTCTCTTAACTTGCAAATTCCTCACTAAACCCTAGTTCCATATCATACCTTGTCAACCCTAGTTGGTGCATGCAAATTGGTGTTCATGAAAGCCTAGTTGGTGCATGCAAGTATTAGTGATCATGTGTTTCTAGTTCCATCTCCTAACTTGCATGATTGCTCACTAAACCCTAGTTCCATCTCATGCCTTGTCAGCCCTAGTTTGTGCATGCAAATTGGTGTTAATGAAAGCCTAGTTGGTGCATGCAAGTATTGGTGATCATGTGTTTCTAGTTCCCTCTCCTAACTTGCACGATTGCTCACTAAAGCCTAGTTCCATCTCATACCTTGTAAACCCTAGTTGTTGCATGCAAATTAGTGTTCATGAAAGCCTAGTTGGTGCATGCAAGTATTGGTGATCATGTGTTTCTAGTTCCCTCTCCTAACTTGCATGATTGCTCACTAAACCCTAGCTCCATCTCATACCTTGTCAACCCTAGTTGGTGCATGCAAATTGGTGTTCATGAAATCCTAGTTGGTGCATGCAAGTATTAGTGATCATGCAAGCCTAGTTGGTTTCCAATTTGTACATGGAAATGTAATTAAATGTATATAACATAACATCATACAATAACAGACCATACATTTACCTTACTAACATACAATAACATCATACAATACCATACATCATACATATGATATCACACATTTATCATACTAACATACAATAACATACCATAACATAACATACTAACACTATACCATAACACTAAGTCATGCATGCATGTGTAATATATACCATATCATACCCTACAATACCCTATGATACTAACATCATTCCCCTACTAACATACATCATACCCTACAAACCCTAAATTGGTTGAAGTAAACCCTAGTTCCATCTCATTATTTGTCAACCCTAGTGATAGCCTGAAAAGTGGTGTTCATGAAAGCCTAGTTGGTTTCCAATTTGTACATGACCATGTGTTTCTAGTTCCCTCTCCTAAGTTGCAAGTTGCTCACTAAACCCTAGTTCCATCTCATACCTTGTCAACCCTAGTTGGAGCATGCAAATTGGTGTTCATGAAAGCCTAGTTGGTGCATGCAAATTGGTGTTCATGAAAGCCTAGTTGGTGCATGCAAGTATTGGTGATCATGTGTTTCTAGTTCCCTCTCCTAACGTGCAAATTGCTCACTAAACCCTAGTTCCATCTCATACCTTGTCAACCCTAGTTGGGGCATGCAAATTGGTGTTCATGAAAGCCTAGTTTGTGCATGCAAGTATTGGTGATCATGTGTTTCTAGTTCCCTCTCTTAACCTACAAATTGCTCACTAAACCCTAGTTCCATTTCATACCCTGTCAACCCTAGTTGGTCCATGCAAATTCGTGTTAATGAAAGCCTAGTTGGTGCATGCAAGTATTGGTGATCATGTGTTTCTAGTTCTCTCTCTTAACTTGCAAATTTCTCACTAAACCCTAGTTCCATCTCATACCTTGTCAACCCTAGTTGGTGCATGCAAATTGGTGTTCATGAAATCCTAGTTGGTGCATGCAAGTATTGGTGATCATGTTTTTCTAGTTCCCTCTCTTAACTTGAAAATTGTTCACTAAACCCTAGTTCCATCTCATAACTTGTCAACCCTAGTTGGTGCATGCAAATTGGTGTTCAGGAAATCCTAGTTGGTGCATGCAAGTATTGGTGATCATGTGTTTCTAGTTCCCTCTCCTAACTTGCAAGTTGCTCACTAAACCCTAGTTCCATCTCATACCTTGTCAACCCTAGTTGGTGCATGCAAATTAGTGTTCATGAAAGCCTAGTTGGTGCATGCAAGGATTGGTGATCATGTGTGTCTAGTTCCCTCTCTTAACTTGCAAGTTGCTCACTAACCCCTAGTTCCATCTCATACCTTGCCAGCCCTAGTTGGTGCATGCAAATTGGTGTTCACGAAACCCTAGTTGGTGCATGCAAGTATTGGTGATCATGTGTTTCTAGTTCCCTCTCCTAACTTGCATGATTGCTCACTAAACCCTAGTTCCATCTCATACCTTGTCAACCCTAGTTGGTGCATGCAAATTGGTGTTCATGAAAGCCTAGTTGGTGCATGCAAGTATTGGTGATCATGTCAGCCTAGTTGGTTTCTGATTTGTACATGGCAATGTAATTAAATGTATATTAATCTAAAAACATCAAGAAATGTAAATTTCAACAACTCGAGAGCTTGTTATTTTCTAAACTCTATTTGGTGGTGTCTAAAGACACCATTCTTGGGGCCTCCAATGTGTCGTAGATGGCGTTTGTAACCTAGGCACACGAAAGGCTAGAAATTAGTAACATCATAAGAAAGAAAAGAGAACCCAATGAAAATGTGCAAACATGATTTATAGATAACTCACCCAAGGTTGTACGATCGTGTTTATAGTGTCCAGTATCCTCTGAATAATATTATGTCTGTGAATGGTATCTGTCAATCACAGGTTTATTACATTGGGAATAAAGTAAGGATAAATAATTGAAATTGTGCTTCAGAATTCACTTTAAAGGTTAAATAACACACCTGACAATGCACTCATACAAGTATGCCATTTGGATAATCTCTGGTGCCGATGATGTCCATCAATATTTCGTGCTCTGTATGAGGTAGCAAGTATCGTACATGTGACCTATTTTTGTGACCAAGTGTACGCAGCTTGATGTTTAAACCAACTACTAGGTTGGTGAAATGGTATACAATAGCTCCTAGTCTATAATACCGATATACATACCCACCCTTCCTTTTTCTGTTGTGATGCAAGTGTCAAGTACTCCCCTTTTATAACCATTGATCTGGTTGGGAATTCAATATTTTCATCATTTGTAATAGGTTCTAGAATGGTTTGTTTCCCCTCTAAGCAACATGCCAACCAATGGTCAGCACCCCATTCATTATTTTTTGGGGCAACTACTGCATATATCTGACCTCTGAAAGGAAATAGGCCGACTTAACAATACATTTTGTAAATAAGGTCTTGCATTTCTAATTTCTACATAAATTAAATTCTACATATGTCGAGTAAACAAAACATTAATGCATTTTATTATTTAGGTCCTACTCATGTACGTGCTTGTATGAGATCTGATATGTGATCATAGTCTATAGAAATATGTGTCTGTTCATCTTCCAAATGGTCTATTTCATTAACCCCATTGAAATTGGTGCCAAGTGTCACTCTATCCCATATATCAATGGTATCTATATCCTCACAATCATCCCATTCATCGATTCTACAGGAACTGCAAAAGCAAGCCTTCAATCTTGTCCAAATTTGTAGGGCCGAGTTGTGTGAGCTTCTAATTGAATGAAACTGTCGAGTTCCATGCACTGTGTTCACCCGATGTGTTTGTGATCGGTCCACATTTTTCAACTCCCAGAATATTATTTGCACTAAGTGTTTCCTTGTTTCTTGTTCTCCCATGACATATGCACACCATTCAACTATAGATGCAGTGTCTCAAAGGCGAGCACCTGTAAACTTCATCTATTCCCTTCGAAGGGCAGTTTTAATGCATGCACCAACACCATCGTGCTCTCCTTTTCCATGACCAGTTTCAAAGTATTTCCTCACATTTGGCACCTTGTATTTTATGTGCAACAAACACAACCATTCAAATACATGTGCATTCTTGAACTGTCCAGCACAACCATCTGACCAAATGAAATGACGATAAAATGGTATATCCATAGCTGTCACATGATCATAGAAATAATTTAAAGCAATGTTGCATGTAATGGATGTCATGGGTCCAGTCATCACTTATGTAGAAGTGACTTTCTTTCAGTATCACACATTTTTCTTCATTGCTATCTTTCCCATGTCGATACGTGATATGCACCATTATGCTCACCTGCTCTGAGTGATAGTATTGACTTTGAATTTCATTTTGTGGTTGTAGGGTGTAATTTTTTGCAAAGTCAACCACTGATAGTATTGTTTCAAGAGGGAAGGTGTCATGGCATATTCTGAATTTCTCATATTGCCACCGTGCCATATCGACATGTTGAATGTACATTTGGATCTTTCCACGAAACTATGGAATAAAATCACATACTCGCACCTGGTACATGAATATTAATATGTCAATAAACCACATAATAAAAAATGTGTACATGAATATTAATATGTCAATATTCAACAATTTACCAGTGAAGTCACCAATTTAATCTTCCTTCTTTCTTTCCCATCATGTAGCTGATATGTCTCATACTGATAGTTCTGCTTCTCGACAATTGCATTCATGAATGCTTGATCTTCACTTTCATGGATGCAATCAGACCATAATGATAGCCCACCACAATTGTTACAAGAACTGTCTACACATTGCTTTAAGTAATGTGTCTGCCCATCTTGCCGTGGACACATTATGCTATGGATGAAATCTCTGGATGACATTGGCGGTACTGTACTTGAGCATTCCCGCACATGCTTAGGATGCAAGAAACGACATATATGTGCGAATGTATGGTAATGATAGGTCAAACTCTATGTGGTATCTACAACAACAAGTGTTCCAGATGGTATTGATTCTAACATACCAAGGCTTGCAATTTTCAAAAGATCTTTTCCGAAGCCTTAGCTCTATGTGAGAAACTTTAAACATCTCGAACAATTGAGTTTATGTCATGTCAAGATAATGTTTAACATGAGGTTCAGTGTTTCTAGAACCCCTACAATGTTTTAACACATCCTTCATGTTAGAAGAAGGCCTAGTGTTATCATGCCAAAATGTTTGCACTAGGCCCTTCACTGCTTTGACTAATTTCATGTCTTTGCGGGGAAACCTACCGCTAAATGCCCATAATGTATCCATTTGTCCCTCTACATCAAGGTTGTCTCTTCTTACTAAATATTTTTTAAGTGTCTTTGGATGTAAAGACACAATTTGTGATGTGCATTTAAGTAAACGATGTTGTCTTGTGGATCTACATTCAATTGATTTATCCAATACACGATGAGCCACATTACATTCTTGTGAACGAGTTTTTTTACCAATCGATGTGAATGCAGTAGCAAGAGATTTAACAATGTGATTACTTGATTCGATATTCTTCATTGTTGTTATGCCTAAATTTCTTCTAACAATTGTCATATTTCTAGATTTAAGCAAAGCTAAAAATAATTGGCATTTACCGGCTTCGGATTTGTTATCAAAATATTGTTACATTATTTGAGAACAATGACGAAGAACAATGGCGAAGGATAGTGCATTTAGCCACCTTACCTTCCATGGAATTCAATCGTCTCTCGTCCACTTGTATTCGTTTAGGAGTTCTCTTTCGTTTTGATGCAAAATTTGTTGCTGTTTGAAATGCTGGAGTGACTTTTACATCCACTATAGGTTCACAACTTCGATTAGGAGAATGAACCACTGAACATGGTTGTTGCTGAGTCACATTTGCATCGAGAGTAACATAATTATTGAACTCTTCACAAGATTGTCCATTTACTAATGGATCAATAATATCAACTTCTATATAACCAGCTTACTTTAATGTTGCATTATATTCCTCAACCTCTACGTCAGGTATCTGTTGAGGGGGAATGGGAACTTTTTTTTCATGTAATGAATGCCGACAATTTCTCGAATCTTCCCTCTTTTTTTCTTTTTTATTTTCTGCTTCTTCCGGTGTAAGCACCTTCCTTGCTGACTTTTTTCCTCTATTACGTACATTCCCCATTGAAATCCACCCAAACCTGTACAAAACTATGGAATTATGTAAGTAATGATAAAAAAATACATGTTGAACAGTTCTCTGTGCGTGGGTTCAGACGAATTATGTCTTTTGATACAGTAAACCTGGCCCATAGCACGCCACGCAACATTTTGTATAAAACACATATCGCATATGCGATATAATGCACCTCCGATATATCGCATATGTGATATTGATACAATGCTTTTTAATGAACAGGCAGGTTTTTTACATGTTCTCCAAAACGCATATGCGATTTAGTGCATATGGGATATATCACATATGCGATTTAGTGCTCACTGAATATATGCAATTTACATTTATCTATGCTTATGAAGATGATGATGAACAATGATGGTGATGATAAGGAGGATGATGAATATGATGATGATGATGAGGATGAGGGTGATGATGATGATGAGGATCGTGATGATGATGAGGATGATGGTGACGATGAAGATGATGATGAACAATGATGGTGATGATGAGGAGGATGATGACTATGCTGATGATGATGAGGATGAGGATGATGATGATGATGACGACGATGATGACCATGATGATGATGGTAAGGATGAGGGTGATGATGATGATGGTGATGATGATGAGGATGAGGATTATGATGATGATGATGATGATGATGATGAGGATCGTTATGATGATGAGGATGAGGGTGTCGATGAAGATGATGACGATGGTGATGAGCATGACGATGAGGATGAGGATGAGGGTGATGATGATGAGGATGAGGAGGTGGATGAGGGTGATGATGATGATGAGGATGAGGGTGGTGATGATGATAATGATGAGGGTGATGATGATGATGATGATGAACAATGATGGTGATGATGAGGAGGATGATGACTGTGATGATAAGGATGAGGATGAGGGTGATGATGATGATGATGATGATGATGACCATGATGAAGCTGATGAGGATGAGGGTGATGATGAGGAGGAGGATGAGGAGGATGATGATGAGGATGAGGATGAGGGTGATGATGATGATGATGAGGATAAGGGTGATGATGATGATGATGAGGATGAGGGTGACGATGAAGATGATGATGAACAATGATGGTGATGATGATGAGGAGGATGACTATGATGATGATGATGAGGATGAGGGTGATGATGATGATGATGAGGAGGAGGATGATGATGATGAATATGAGGGTCATGATCATGATGAAGAGGATGAGGGTGATGATGATGATGAAGATAATGAGGGTGATGATGATGATGAGGATGAGGGTGACGATGAAGATGATGATGACCAATGATGGTGATGATGAGGAGGATGATGACTATGATGATGATGATGAGGATGAGGGTGATGATGACGACGATGATGACCAAGATGATGATGATGAGGAGGAGGGTGATGATGATGAGGAGGAGGAGGAGGATGAGGATGATGATGATGAGGATGAGAATGGTGATGACGATGACGATGATGATGATGATAGTGATGATGATGATGATGATGATGATGATGATGACGATGATGATGAACAATGATGAGGAGGAGGAGGAGGAGGAGGATGATGACTATGATAATGGTGATGAGGATGAGGGTGATTATGGTGATGATGATGATGATGAGGATGAGGGTGGTGATGATCATTAGAGGAATTTTGGGGTCTAAAACGGGCCTCCTAAGGAAAATAATAAAATAATATTTAAAATAATAAAATAATATTGATTAATTTTGGAGGAAGAAAGAAAAAAACTACATTTTGTGTTCGTATTTTTGACATATCTCCCTGTGTTTTTACTCAAATTTCGATCGGGAGAGCTCATTGGATGCGGAATTTGATTCCGTATCCAACGAGTACCCACACTGCATACTTTTCACGGACCCCACTACCCCAAAAACAAGAAATACTTGAAAAAACGTGATGATGATGTCATCATTACATTTTTTCAGGAATTTCTTGTTTTTGGGGTAGCGGGGTCTGTCAAAAGTATGCAGTGTGGGTACTCATTAGATGCGGAATCAAATTCCGCATCCAATGAGCTCTCCCGATCGAAATTTAAGTAAAAACACAATGAGATATGTCGAATATACGAACAAAAAAGTAGTTTTTTTTTATGACAAATATGTCAATTCAACCATTATGGTTGACTTATTTTATTGAAATTCTATTGGTTCTTGAATTCCAAATCACAAAAACTTATTTTGGCACGTTTTCTTATAAGGCCCATTTTAGACCCCAAATTTCCTCTAATGGATGATGATGATGATGAGGATGAGGGTGGTGATGATGATGATGATGATGAGTATGATGAGGATGATGATGATGGTGATGATGATGAGGATGAGGGTGGTGGTGATGATGATGATGATGATGAGGATGAGGATGAGGATGAGGATGATGATGGTGATGATGATGATGATGATGATGATGAGGATGGTGATGATGATGATGATGATGACAATGGTGACGATGAGGATGATGATGATGGTGATGATGAAGGTGATGATGATGAGGATGAGGGTGGTGGTGATGATGATGATGATGAGGTTGACGCCGATGATGATGAGTATGAGGATGAGGATGATGATGGTGATGATGGTGATGATGATGATGATGATGATGATGATGATGATGACCATGATGAAGCTAATGAGGATGAGTGTGGTGATGATGATGATGAGGATGAGGATGAGGATGAGGATGAGGATGATGAGGATGAGGGTGATGATGATGATGATGATGATGATGATGAGGATGAGGATGATGATGATGATGATGACCATGACGATGATGATGATGATGAGGGTGATGATGATGATGATGATGATAACCATGATGATGATGATGACGATGAGGGTGATGGTGATGATGACGACGATGAGAGTGATGATGATGAACAATGATGGTGATGATGAGGAGGATGATGACTATGATGATGATGATGAGGATGAGGGTGATGATGATGATGATGAAGCTAATGAGGATGAGGGTGATGATGATGTGGAGGAGGAGGAGGATGATGATGATGATGATGATGATGACGATGAGGATGAGGGTGAGGATGATGATGATGATGATGATGACCATGATGATGATGATGAGGATGAGGGTGATGATGATGATGAGGAGGATGAGGGTGATGATGATGATGAGGATGAGGGTGACAATGAAGATGATGATGAACAATGATGGTGATGATGAGGAGGATGATGACTATGATAATGATGATGAGGATGAGGGTGACAATGACGAGGATGAGGATGAGGATGATGAGGATGAGGGTGATGATGATGATGATGATGATGAGGATGAGGATGATGATGATGATGATGATGATGCTGACCATGATGATGATGATGAGGATGAGGGTGATGATGATGATGATGATGATGATAACCATGATGATGATGATGACGATGGGGGTGATGGTGATGATGATGAGGATGAGAGTGATGATGATGAACAATGATGGTGATGATGAGGAGGATGATGACTATGATGATGATGATGAGGATGACGGTGATGATGATGATGATGATGACCATGATGAAGCTAATGAGGACGAGGGTGATGATGATGTGGAGGAGGAGTAGGATAAGGATGATGATGATGCTGCTGATGATGATGAGGATGAGGGTGAGGATGATGATGATGATGATGACCATGATGATGATGATGAGGATGAGGGTGATGATGATGATGATGAGGATGAGGGTGATGATGATGATGAGGATGAGGGTGACAATGAGGATGATGATGAACAATGATGGTGATGATGAGGAGGATGATGACTATGATGATGATGATGAGGATGAGGGTGATGATGATGATGAGGAGGAGGAGGATGAGGATGATGAAGATTATGATGATGATGATGATGATGACCATGATGATGATGATGAGGATGACGGTGATGATGATGATGAAGAGGATGAAGGTGATGATGATGATGATGATGAGTAGGATGGTGATGATGGTAAGGATGACGGTGACGATGAAGATGATGATGAACAATGATGGTGATGATGAGGAGATGATGACTATGATGATGATGATGAGGATGACGGTGATGATGATGACGATGATGACCATGATGATGATGATGAGGATGAGGGTGATGAAGAGGAGGAGGAGGATGAGGATGAGGATGAGGATGAGGATGATGATGATGATGAGGATGAGGATGGTGATGACGACGACGATGATGATGATGAGGATGATGATGGTGATGATGATGATGATGATGATGATGACGATGAACAATGATGATGAGGAGAAGGAGGAGGATGATGACTATGATGATGATGATGAGGATGAGGGTGATTATGATGATGATGATGATGAGGATGAGGGTGGTGGTGATGATGATGATGATGATGATGAGGATGATGAAGATGGTGATGATGATGGTGATGATGATGAGGATGAGGGTGGTGATGATGATGATGATGAGGTTGACGATGATGATGATGAGGATGAGGATGAGGATGACGATGGTGATGATGATGATGATGATGATGATGATGAGGATGGTGATGATGATGATGATGATGACGATGGTGATGATGTGGATTATGATAGTGGTGATGATGATGACGATGGCGATGGACAATGATGATGATGATGATGATCGAGGATGATGGTGGTAATGATGATGATGATGATGATGATGATGATGATGATGATGACGATGATGATGAACAATGATAGTGATGATGATGAGGACGAGAATGATGACTATGATGTGGATGATGAGGATGATGACTATGATGATGATGAGGATGACGATTAAAAAAACACGATAACTATAACAATGTTGATTAAAGTCACCTATCGCCTATCGATGAATCATCACTAGCAGTTTGTAGTGAGAGCATATGTTGATCTATCCATACTCATTCTGGATTTTTTACATCGAAAAGAGCTACCAAAAAATCATTCTCGTGACTTTATAATGTCCTTTGAGCGCTGGAATTAATCAATATTCAATATATCTGTTAATGTTGCAAATTTTCCTTGAAGCCGAATAGATCGAAGGACAAGAGGAATTATTGTTTTCTTGGTTGCAAAGCCCATGGATTTGTTCACTGCCCTATTTTCTTGGATGCATATCCCATGGGTTTGTTCATCGCCCTATATTCTTGGATGCACAGCCCATGGCTTCGTTCATCGCCCTATTTTCTTGGATGCATAGCCCATGGCTTTGTTCACTGTTAAAAAGAGGAATTATTTGTGTCCATCATAGTGTTGTCTAAATGGTATTATAATGGGGTAAGGATGCCATTAATATTTTTTACTTTCGTACCAAATTAGTTAAGACAAAACGCATATGAGTTATAGATTTATCATATCGCATATGCGATATGAATAAGCTATAACGCATATGCATTATAATGCATATGCGTTATATCGTATATGCAGTATGAATAAGCTATAATGCATATGCATTATTTTAAAATTAAAATAATTGGTGGCAATAAGATTTGGCATTAGGTTCGGAAATAGCTTCGGACTACTGAACCTATTGGCTAGGACAAATAAACCAGGGCTATTGCTTGTCTTTTAGAAATATATCAATATGCTCAGTTTAGATGGCGTGTTTTTCTATGATATACACAATATTTTTTATGAAAATCTAGGATATTGTAGAGTACGATCTTACGATTCTGAATATGTAATTTTTTCCTTCAAAACTATGCTTTATTTATTTATAATTATTTTTCTAAATGACACATGTCGGTTTTCGAAAATACATACATCGATTGTTTGTTATATAACTTTTGATTTCCATCACCATTTCCTAATAAAACTATATGGTGCACTAGATGAGATCAAGCTCTACGATCTTATTTTTAGAAATCAAGGATTTCATTAACTTTTGCCCCAAAGTGTTTCACCCACACATAAGGTTTTAATTTCAAGATTTTGTGACTTCAATAATTAATAATAAAAAACATAATTCATGAAAAATTCTGAATAAATAGTGTTGCACTAGGTCCATATGTCCTTTATATGTCTGCAATATTTTATCCCAAATTGACATCATTTACCTCATATATTGTTGCACCCACACAAACATATATGTTAAGATGTGCTGAAAATTTGAAAACCCACTTTCACGGAAACTAATTTTATAATCATTTACACACATTTTCTCTGCATAAATGCTATATATTATGAAATATGATTCAATTTCCTATCTTTTCTCTTTTTACTTCATCTTCAAATAAGTTAGGGAAGTACCCCTAATTGTCACCTAAAGCCAGAGTTTTCCCTTTATTTCAGTATTATGTGGCATCTAAAGTATCTTTAAAGGAGTCCATGATTGTGCATCAACCCTAAATGAACTTATTATGATAAATGGAATGTTAAACATTAAAATTAAAGATTAGGTATATCATAATATGCGAAATTTAAGTTTATATATGATTCAAAAAATAGAAGTTGGAAATCTTACTTTTCATTTATATCAAATTTTTATTCAAATTATATTAGATATATTGAGAAAGTTGTGTTTATTTGTATTTTTTAATATTTAAATGTATGTTTATTTTTTTAATAAGAATTTTTAGCATTTCATAAATATGATGTTTTCATATTTATAATTATTAAAAATTTATGGAAAGAAAATAAAAAATATTTGATTTATATTTTTTCTATTCACTTTTAAAGAGAGCTGCTCCATTAAGAATTGGGAGAGATTATGTAGTTTACAATGTAATCATGTCTAAACTTACATTTTAGTATTGCAAAATTAGGTATATCCATTTTTATCATCAAAAGAAACCTCCATAAGTTCAAAAACTAATATTGCACTTCTTGTTGAAATTCTTAATAAGTTTGGGCTAGTGCCATAACTTCAAAAGCTAATATTGCACTTCTTGTTGAAAATATTAATAAGTTTCGGCTAGTGTTCATTGGGCCACATCTTCAACATAATATAAGAAGATTAATTGAGAAAAATATGGCCATGATTCCATTTGGACCAAAATACCTATACTTGACCAAATTTATTATGTTTGGAAATGTATTTGAGGAACCTCAAACAAATCCATAAAACACTCTATAGGGGATAAATGATGTTTAGATGGGATTGAGTCACAACAAGTATAAAACGTACATTAAGTGAATAGCCTTTAGTCATGATGTGAATGGTTTGTGTTTGGATTTTATAATTTTATGAATGATCAACAACTTAAATTCACAACTAACTTAGGGAATTACATAGTTTTTTAACACAATTTAGACATTATTGAAGATTTCTGAAATATTTCATCAAATAAACTTCTCTTCTCACACTATAGATAGCGTTAACCTATCATGTGTATAACACATTTAATAACTACCTCCTATAACATTTATAAAATCTAACCCTTCACCAATGTTCTTGCATATGCGTCCTACTTCCTCTTCATGTCTCTACATATCTTCAATTTAATAGTGACATGGAAGGAAATAATAATGCCCAAATAATTTTGGGTAAAAAATAAATAAATAAAAAACTAAAAGAAATATTTTAGGCTTTTGAAAATTAATGGTGACATAATAAATAAAATCCCTTAAGTGTCATGACTTATGGAAAACTCAAGTTGGGGAAGGGGGTGCCACCAAATACAAAATATAAAGTAACTAGCTCATATAAGATGTGAACTTTTAGGGTTCACGGTACCATATTTCTCCTAGGAAGAAGTATTTGTCCCTTCTTTTAGAAACATGATTTTAATGAAAGGGAAACAACTCAAATAAGGAAAAATTAATATAATTATATATTTACCATCTTAATGAAATTCCATATTGTTGCCACATATGAAATTAAATAATCATTCACCAAATGCTTCCATAAGATGCATGGGAACCACGCTAATTAGTAAACTAATTTTTTTCAAAAAAATATGATTAGCATTATGTTATATTTTCTTCATTGTATAAACATGATGTGTTGTATAGAGAGAGAGAGGGAAAGATAGATAGATAGAGAGAGATGGGGGTGTTAAGTGGTAGAGTAGGGGGATTAAGAGAAAGAGAGAGAGGGTTTTAGAAGTTGGGGAAGAGTAGGATATAGAGAGAAAGAGATGGAGGGGTTTGGGGGTATTCAAGGGTAGAGAGAGTATAAGTAGGGATAGGGGTAGAGAGGGGTGTTAAGGGTATTGAGTGTGTGAGAGAAAGAGGGGGTGTAAGGTGGGTGGGGGGAGAGAGAAAAGAGGATGTTAGGAGTAGGGAAGAGAGACATAGAATGGGTTAGAAAGAGTTCAAGAGAAGAATGGAGAGAGAGAGAGGAGGAGGAGGAGGGGGAGGGGGTGTTAGAGGTATGGGAGGTGAGAGAGTGAGAGAGAGAG
>LPNX010577981.1:138625-172673 GCA_001517045.1 Pseudotsuga menziesii
GGGGGTGTGAGGGGGTTGGGTGAGCAATAGAAGGATGGGTGTTAGGTGGAGGTGGAGGAGTAGGGAAGAGAGAGAGAGTGAGAGGGGGATAGTGATGGCCAGGTTTGGAGGGATAGGGAGAGAGATGTATTGAGGGATAATGCGAGGGAGGGATGAAAGAAGAGAGGGAGAGTGGGGAAGATATTTGGGGAGATCAAAGAGAGATGGAGGGATGGGGATGTAGGCATGGAGGGATGAAGGGTTATATAATATGTCTTATAAAATGTGTGTTTCTTTTGCAGTTACAAAATGCATGCACATTTTGTAGTTACAAAATGTGTGTGTTTTGTAAACATGTGCACGTTTTGTAACTTCCCAACCCATGTGTCAACTTAATTGTCACACTCGGGATCCTCCCTTGATAGCGTTAAGGAACATATACATATACAAAATATTTTGTATATGCACATTTTTGTATCTGCACATATACAAAACCACGCATTAATGAAAGATTCCGTATATGCAGATAAAAAAGGTGCGGATATACAACAAATTTTGTATGCAATCATATTTATGAAAGCTTTTATATATGTGCGCTTCTGTATATGGAATATTCTGCATATGTGCATATATAAATTCTTTCATATATGCGCATACCAGCAGCTTCCATATATGCACATATACATAGGCACACATATACGAAAGCTATGGATGCTTTTGTATATGCGCGCCTCCATATATGTGCATATATAGAATCTTTTGTATATGAAAGAGCACATATACAGAGGCACTGTATATGTGCATCTTCAATATATGAGTGCCACTATATATGCACGCTTCCATATGAAGAAGTGCTTCTTTATATGTGTGTGAATATATAGAATTAGTTCCATATATGTACGCGCATATATGAAAGTTCTTTTGTATATGCACACGTTCCGTATATGCCTTTACCATCCATAAAATTTTTAGAAAATGGATTTTATAATATGTCATTGTCCGTAAATGCGTGCATATACGAAGTCACTTCTGTAAATGTGTGGACATATACGGAAGTGCTTATGTAAATGCATGCGTATATACGAAAGCGGTTCCGTAAATGCATAGGAACCGCTTCTGTAAATGTGTGCGAACGTGCATTTACAGAAGCATGGAAGTGCTTTTTTATATTCGCAAATATGGAAGTGCATCCATATATGGAACTGTTTTTTGTATATGTGCATATACATACGTGCTTTCCCTATATGTGTGAAGCACTTCTGTAAATGTGTGTGTCTATACAAAAGGGATTCCGTAAATGCATGCGCATTTATAGAAGTGCATATTCACGGACATTTATGAACGCATATATGCACACACATTTATGGAAGTGCATATTCACGAGAATTTACGAAGCACTTCGATATACATGCACGCATTTACGGAAGTCCTTCTAGTGTATATGTGCACACATTTACAGAAGCACTTCTATATAAAAGTGATTCTATATATGCACAAGAATTTATAGAAGTTCTTCCTTAATTGCAGCCGTATATAAAGAAAATACGCATGCATACTTGGAAGCGTCAATGTGTGTGGATATACGTAAGTGCTTCCGAAAATGTGCACGCATTTACATAAGCTCCTCCATAAATGCCCATGCATTTAAGGAATTGCTTCCATTTATGTGTGCACAGTTATGGAAGCCCTTCATATATGCATGTGCATTTATAGAAGCATGGAAGTGTGCTTCTGTAAATGCATGCACATATATAGAAGCACTTCTGTATATGTAGTTGCATTTACAGAAGCACTTCCATATATGCACATGCATTTACAGAAGTATTGTTTTCGTAATTGCACATGCATATACAGAAGCACTTCTATATATGCACACGCATTTACATAAGTGCTTTTGTAAATGCGCATGCATTTACAAAAGCACTTCCATATACTATACTATAGTATTTACACTAGTGTAAAATACACTAGTGTATATTATACTCTAGTATATACTCTAGTGGATATACCAGTTTATACATGGTGTATATCCTAGTATATGAACCTTCCTTCTGTATATGCCAATATACAAAAAGAGAATATACATAAGCGCTTCTAGGTATTGTATTCTTTCTGTATATGTACATATACACATATATGTGGTTATGTATATGTCCATATATATAAGGAAAACACATATATGGAAGCACTTTCTTATATGCACATATACAAAAGGAAGATGCATATATGAAATATAGTCCATATATATGCATATACAGAAGGCCCTTTCGTATATGCACATATACAGAAGGAAGGCCCATACCTGGAAGCACTTCTATATATGTTCCTTATGTATGTGTGGATACACGAAAGGAATTTGCATATAACACTTCAATATATGCACATATACATAAGGAAGGAACATTCCTGGAAGAAATTACATATATGTATCTTCTGTATATGTGTCTTTCATACGTTTCCAAAGAAATACTTTGATTCATCATGTCAATTATTTTCTTTCCTCTCTCTTATTCAATGATTTCTTGAGGTCTCTTATTCCTTACTGATTTTCTTCCTCGATTATGTATATTCCCCATCACCACAATGACTAGTTCGATATAGATTATCTTTGGTGCTCCTCAATTACAAGCTTGAACAAATTATGAAGATCTTCTTTGGTGCTTTTGAATTGTACATTCTTCAAGATTGCTTCAATTTTTCTCTTTAATTATGTATATTAAAATTTTTCGTTTGTGACTCAATTACAAATAAATGAAAGTTAAATATTGAATTTTGATTTCTCCAATTATAAATTGTTTCTCATGCTATTTTTCTTCCACAGTTGTATATATTCACCATAACCATGGAATGGTCTTGGTGATGAAAATTGTGTTGTGTGGTCCTCAATCATAGGAAAATGATTCTTGATGATCTTATCTTTGGTTCTCTTTAATGAGGGATTCTTCAAGCTTGTTGATTTTCTTCTTCAATTATGTTCATATAACCCAACATCACAATGACCAACCATGAAAATTGTCCTCAATGTTGCACCTGCATAAAAAAATGAATGATAGAGATGGTGGATTGTGAATTTTCAAATAGAGAGCTCACGTTACTCTTCAAAGACATTCATTGTTACCTGTTATTAGTTTTCATAATGTAACAATGGCTATTAAAAAGGGATAGGGCATTGTTTATAATATTAAAAAAGTGTGCATGCATTATCGAGAGAAAAAATGTGCACATGTTATGTACAAGAGAAACACGCACGCATTATGAAGACCCATAATAAATGGGTTTGGTGCACAACTAACGCAATGAATAAAAAGCATAGTTTGTATCATCAATAATTAGGATTTATTTTTCTTTTTGTTGTAATATAGATACCATTAGGAGTATTTGCATACTAAGTATGCTTCATAGTCCTTTGACGATGGTTGGGGGAGGAAACTCAAGACTTATGCCCTAAAGGTAGTTTTTAAGGCTTAAGGTCCATGAACAAGGAATCAAAACTGCACATAATAAGTGAACCCTAAAGGAAAATTTTTGACATATAGGGATTATAGGTATTTCACTTACTTTCTATCCCTTTATTCCTTACTCACTAGGCTTCCCTACCTTTTCATTTACATCTCTCTCTCTGTCTATGTGTGTGTGTGTCCCTTCCCACTCTTACTCTCACAACCTCCCTCCCTCTCTCTCTCTATATTACAGTGTCATGCATCCATCCCTCCCTCATAACCTCTCTCCACCTTCGGTATACCTCCCTCACTATCTCACTCGACTTTGGTCGAGTGTTTTCTATGTGACTTCCGTGAGAAATTTAGAGAACTTCATGTACTAGTCTAGTGCATGAACTCTTAGGGTTGTGATCATATGCACTTTATTTATCGCTTCATCTTGGACTTATCACATGATTCATACAACTTCACAGAGAAACTAATGTTGCTCTAGGTCTTCTAATCCATTTCCATTAAATATCGACAACTTAATATTGTTTCCAGTAATTATATTGACTACTGGTATGCTTGGAGAAAAAGGTTGAATAGTTGGATTCCCTTGTCCTTTATTCACGGCATTAGTATTAGTTGTATTTACAAATCAACTAGGAGACTATTTTCTAGATGTTACCTCTGACAATGTGCGCGGGGTTGTAGGTGTGTCGTACTTGTAGTCCGGGTCTAGATTTTTTGACTCTTCTTCTTCTCCTTCGAATATCGACTAATATTCCTCTTCTTCGTCACAAGAACTTTCATAAAAATGAGATATTAAGTCATGGTATTCTCCTCTAGTCATACTGCAACTTCCTCTTCTTGTCATAGTTTTTGTTCTCTTTCCTAACCGAAATCTTTTTCCACTCCTTAAATGTCCACCTTCTAGTTTACTTCCACTATCAGCAAGGAACATTTCGTTTTAGTTTTCTCCTTTTTTCATGCACTTCTTCTGTAACATGTCACAAATTATTATGCATGGTTGTTCTAATTGTCAGACTCCATCTTAGGATTCCTTTTTCACATACGAGCATATTTATCCAATATTTGAAAGATGTCAAGTATTTCCGTCATGGTCCTTGGAATTTTTTTATTTTTGCCTCACTATATGAGGTTGGTGTGTCAACAACAAACTTACTAATGTGTACCTTCAGAATACTGTCTACCCAACAAACAAAATCCCTAAACACAGGGTTGCTAGTATTCTTTATTCGTTGGATCAACTCAGGATTCCACTTTGTCAGTTCTCCTCCTTGGAAATTCTTTAACTAGGTGGATAACTTTGACAACCATTCATACAACACAATAGGAAGCTCAGAAAGGAAAATATCATGAATAACCGTATAAAGGTATCGGTCCAACCACTTCGTCAAATTCAACTGCGATCCTTTACTTTCTTCTTGTGCAAACTATACCGCTTTAAAATCTACCTGGTCTTGCATTTATGGCTTCTTTGGATGCCAAAACATATCCCTCACCAAAATTATTCACGGTCCCAACATCGAAGCCAATTGTTAATGTTTCTCCCCTCCGACCTAGGTTCAGACCTTTTGCTCTACGCAATAAATCCTAAGATATTGGCCCGATAGAGTGGGGCTTAGTCAACAATACCGACGACACATATGCAATCTCACCCAATATATCTCTTACGGGTAATTGTGAGAACCAAGTTGCCCTAGTTGGGTGGGGATTTATCCTTTCTTGGCACCTTACCAACTCGATCAACCAAAGCTGATGTGTGTATTACTTATCCTTACTATGCAGAGATAAGACACTACTTAACTTATTCATCAATGATATTATACAACAATATAAGCTTTGACATACATGTTCTCTATCAATAGTGTGAGTCATGCATAAGATAGCTCATTCATAAGAAAATACATAAACACTAATTCACAATATGAATTCATGTTACTTAAGAACATTCATCAGATACATTCATGAGATATAAACACACTCATCATCTACTCAATGAAATAGTATTTAACGTGGAAACCCATTCGGTAAAAACTAGAAAGGAGATCTTCATTTGGCATTATAAATATAAGGCACCTTGTTTCTATGCACTCAACTACAGACTTCGTTCTAAATCTTTTTCTTTTATTTATACAAACTCGTCTCTGCTCTCATGCTCTCTATTCCTCTATTGTTCAATCTTCTCCTATATTACTCTATTGTCAAACTACACACACCCTGTATCGACTACTCTTTTTTTTTACTCTACTATCAATCCAAACAAAACCTAGATCAACTACTATTCTCTTCAACTCTACTACTAGACTAGTCACTACACAATGAGTAACAAGAAAACCAAGAGGTGATTGGGGAATTACTAAGGAAGTAACCTACATACACCTTGGTTTCTTCCTTTTATAGAATCCTTACATGTCACATCCAGTCGACTTCATTATTTTAACCAATAGACTGTCATTGCTATTCTAGTTACAATTTTCATTAGGATCTATCGACCCAAAATACAAAGGTATTTTTATTCCTTACAGTACATGTGACTCTAGCCTACTTAGTACCCATGCTATCTCTGAGTTGTCCTTTTCAATTTTTGTGCCACTACACGCTTTCTCTATCATGGTTCCTACTGTCACGCCTGATGTCATTGCATCTTTTGATTATATCTCAACTTTTATTCCATCATGAATTCTCCTCTTCCTGAAATATTCTCATTTCGCAACTTCCTCTATGACTACTTCTTCCATCTTAACTCTTTATCTCTTATCTTCTTCTATCTTCCTCCTTTGTAGCTGCTTCTTCTACCTTTCGCTTCCTTCCAAAACTGCTTCTGTCACAGCTTCTCCTTCATCTTCATATACTTTTGTCATAACTTCTTCTTCCTGCAACCAGACTCTTTAGGTATACTTTGGAAGAATTCTAACTGAATTCTAACTATATTTCCCTAGGGGCAACAACACATTATTTTCATATGGCCTTGCGATGTGCTCATGATCCATGTTTCTTATTGACATGCATGCTGCTTCCTCTCACAAGAATAGATCCACGACGTCATTCACCATGGATATCGATAGTAACTCAACTCGGTAGTCAAAAAACAATAATGGGTCTCGACTCTTGATGAAAGTTGGTCCTTGTCTTGGATTTCTGGGAATTGTCAACCCCCATTCATGTGACCTATAGCTCATTGAGATACCTCTCAATACACCACACATAGCTTTGCGCAACGACCTCGATGAGGTCATGTCCTTTGTCACAATAGAATCCAATGGACTTCATTTGCATTCCTTATGCACTTAGTATATCTAATCCATGTGGACGTAATATAAATTTCACACTATCTCATATTTAAAAACAAATAGGAAAATTTTAATTTTCTTCGGCATGGGAGCCCCCAAACCCCCATGAACCGTCAGGCTGGGGGGGTGTTCCATCCCCATGGGCCCCCCTATATCTTTGTCGAGAAGTCACAGGTCTCCCAAAATCATTTTTTTCCCTTCACACAAGCTCACCTGATTTTTTATACTAGTTATTAGGTTTTAAATGAGCATAATACAATAAAAATATGCAAGAAATAAACATTACAAGCAACATTGACATCGACACATCCATTTACACTGGAAAACCCCATGCAGGGAAAAACCAACACTGATGAAGATCTTCACTAGCCTGGAAAAATGATCCAACCAGGCCAAGTGAGCTAGCCACTTATCACCTCTAGGCCAATTTACAATAGAGCCTCCTTAAGCCTTATAAATACTTCCTTACATGTAATACCACGGACTACAAAAATCCATGTTTCCAAAACCATGTTCTAGACCTAAACCACCATTGACTCATTCCGAAGTCAATGTTAACCCTAACATATATCATTAAACCATATCACTTATTGAGGTCCATTTTCTCTTGTGGTGATAGATCATTTATTGACATTATTTATGTATTTGGGTTTTCATACAATTACATACTTCTTCTACCTTACTAGCTTGAAAACTAGTAACACTATTTTTTGTTGAGGGTGTTATTGGGGGAATAAATGTTTGTCAAGCTATACATGTTGACATTTTTCTTATATAGGAGTGACTATGCTATATGGTTCTTACAATATTAATAGCCACCAAAGGATATCCACAAGTTTGGTCCTAAGAGGTCATTACTCCAAAATCCTTTTTCCTTTTGTTTTTAGTTTCCCACCATAACACTCTACTTGTGTGTGGCCATATAGATGTGTCCTACCATTAAAAGAAACACATAATAGATTTTGGGTTTATAGACCTTAACAAGTGGCTTATTTATATTGATGTTCTAGGTTTCATTACACAATGTGCATTTGTTTAGGATATAAAATTTAAGCAGAGAACCTAAGATTTATGATTTGTCATAAATGTAGGATGTAGATTTCAATTAACTTTGAAGCATTTATTTTTTTCACCAAGAAAAAAATACACTTCTTATTCATAATGAATCAAAGACTACATAGGACTACAAACATTATGGGGTTGATCTTTTTTGACAGACAAGAAAGAAAGAAAGTGAAGGAGAACTATTTTTTAAAATACAGGCTACATCCCAAAATAGTTCATTTTTACAATAGAAAAAATTGTTATGTATAGTATCATGTATAAATGACACACAAAACCTCCATAAGGGGAGAAACCATGAAGCAATAGCTGGAAAAGTTGTAACCTGTTCATTAGAAAAAAATATTAAATATTTTATAAAAAAGTCTTTTTCTAGAGAAAGAATATGTGGCTGGAAAGACTATGCCAAATAAAAAATATTGTATAGAGCCCTAAGAAACATATTCTAAAAACCGCCATTCTTCAAAAATAGACCACACATTCAACTATATAACGAGGTTTCTTAGACATGTTGTTGCCTTCAGAATTGAAATATCTTAAAGCGTGAGTGAAGATAAGGATGTTAAGCCCTTACTTATGACACATTACACCATATAGTGTGGCAAATGACCCCCTATATTGTGGTTCATTACATATCATCTATGTAGGCTTGGTTCTATTAGTGGGTTTATGAATTGTTATTGTACACTTTTATCTCCTATATATAGGAAGGAGATCTTCTCATTTTGGGATAATATGATCTTATCTTGTATTATACATTGTGTAAGGAGGTTCCTCCCTCGAATAGAATTGACATTTTTCTCTGATATTCATATTTTAGGCATGGATTACTCTCTTTTTTTCTATTTCTCCTCTTTTTATGCTATATCTGGGATTTGGTTGCATAACATTTGGTATCAGAGCTCTTTCCTTGGGAATGGTTTCTGCAAAACGAGTCATGTTGGAAATTTTGCTACAAATTTTTTTATACATGGTTTTAGAGATCGATGTTAAGAACCCACTTTCAAAACTGACCCAATTATCTCCAGTAAAAATTTCAAATCCTGATCCATTACATTTACAGAGATAATTGCAGAGTAATCTATGGTTTTTGACTAGTCTAAAATAGGTGTTCTTGGGAAAAAGGTCATATCTGAGGAATCTGAGATCCAAATGCAGTGAAAAAAGTTGTATATGAAAGAAGACAGACCGGGGTGTATCTGGTATAATTTTATGATATATAAACAAAACAGTGAACATAAGGCATACAATACAAGTTTAGTCTTCTCGATAGGAAAAAAATAAGAATCTTTGGTGCATTTGCAATAAATTCTTGTTGGCTCATCCGAATTAGGTCATACCTATAGAATTGGAAAGAGAATAGATCAAGGTACTAGATTCCAAAGTTTCAGACTCATAGGAGTCACAATTCAAATTTTACCTTAGTTACAGGTCGGCCCTAAAACAATGTCTCAATTAGGGTTTGAAAAAGGTATGCCATTTTTTATTTTAATAACTTTTAGTAGAAGGATATATTTGTGTTAAAAATTAGGGTGTGATAATGTTAAATATTCCACCAAAAGGAAATGGAAAGAATCACCCTCCACTCAAACCCCCAGAGGATTCATCCCCGACATACGAGGAAAAGGAAGACATTTCTTTTAGAGTGTCCAACGTGGAAGATATGATTAAAGAAAATGTGAAAATTGATGACTTTGCTAAATTGAAAGAAGATGGCTACTAAAGAGGATCTAAAAGGGATGGATAGTAAAGAAGATATTTAAAACTTGAAGGAGTTTATCAAGGATATCAAACATAACTTTATTCCTCAATTATCTACTCAAGAAGAGGATAAAGTGGAAAAATATTACTTATTCCGGTCCTGTTTGGAGAAAATTGAAAAACAATTGAAGAGTAGTAAGTTGGAGTCCTCAAAAGTTGATGATTCACTAAAACATCATGGGTTTAATTCAGGTCCAAGAAACTACTTTATCCCCAATATTGACATGCGAATGTTTGATAGCAACGATCCAATCACGTGGATTTTTCAGATGGAGCAATTTTTTGATCTACACCAGGTTCCCACTATGCAAAAGGTAACTATTGCATCCTTGTATTTAGAACCTCATTAGTTTGTATGGTACCAATGGATTTGTGAACATAAAAAATAATATATTATCTCTTGGTCTACATTCACCGAAGAATTGATTACACATTATGGGGATATAAATACATTAGAGGAAATTTCAATTTAAAATGGGCCTTCCAAAAATAATACAAATTCCATGTCATCATGTATTAGCCAATCAAAATGCTTTAAAATTAAAAAAGGGAGCACCTCTTAAAAAAAAATTTAATATAAATTTGGGGATAGGTATCATAAAAAAAAATACTTTTTTTGTTCGTATTTTCGACATATCTCCCTGTATTTTTACTCAAATTTCGATTGGGAGAGCTCATTGGATGTGGAATTATATTCTGTAACCAACGAGTACCCACTTGGTATAATTTTGACGGGCCTATATACCCCCAAAACAATAAATACCTGAAAAAACATGATGATGACATCATCATCAAGTTTTTTGAGGTATTTCTTGTTTCATCATCACATTTTTTTCAGGTATTTCTTGTTTTTTGGGTAGTGGGGCTCATCAAAAGTATGTCGAGTGGGTACTCGTTAGATTCGGAATTTAATTCCACATCCAATGAGCTCTCCTGCTCGAAATTTGAGTAAAAACACTCGGAGATATGTCGAAAATACGAACAAAAAAGTAGTTTTTTCTTTTCTTCCTCCAAAATTAATAAATATTATTTTATTATTTTAACTATTATTTTATTAATTTTCCTTAGGAGGCCCATTTTGAGTTGAAATTTCCTCTAATGACAACACCTTCTTCAATCAGTTGGTAAATCTCGAGAAAAAAGGTTCAGTTACAGGTCACATCCAGCAATTTCAATAGCTAAGTCTTAGAGTGAAGACTATTTCAAAAGATAATTTGTTAGATCTCTTTATTGGAGCCTTCAAAGATAACATTCAACATGAGGTGCGTCTCTTTGAACCATCATTTCTAGAGAAGGATTTCATGATGGAAAGGAAGGTTGAAAATAAAAATATGGCAATGACTACTAGAAAGTCCTTCTCCAACACATTTACAGAAAATAATGTTCCTTCTTGTAAACCACCACAAAGGTTGACACCCCAACAACTAGATGAAAGAAGAGCAAGAGGATTATGCTTTAATTGTGATAGAAAATATATTAATGGAAATAAGTGCAATGAGAATAAATTATTTTACATAGATTGTGAAGGGGAAGAACCAAAAGAAGAGGAAACATCTCAAGAAGAGGTGAATCTAGAAGAAATGGAAGAGACTAGTTCAGAAGAAATTACTCCCAATATATCTTATCATGCATTGGATGGAATTAGCACTCCTCAAACACTCAATATAGAAGGATACATCAAAAATAAGAAGGTAACAGTGTTGATTTATTATGGTAGTACTCATAATTTCATTCACTATAAATTAGCCAAAGTTCTTAATTGCTTTGTTTATCCAGCACCAAAATTTCAAGTAATGAATGCAGATGGAGGAACTATAAATTTCTTAGGGAAATGCGATAATACCAATTTAGCTACGGGGGAATATGTATTGAATAGTCCAATGATTTTTATCCCAATGGGTGGTGCTGATGTTGTCTCGGGTGTCCAATGGTTACAATCATTGGGAACGATGGATTTTAATTTTCAAAAAAAAATCATGAAATTTTCATTGGAAGGTAAAGAATATGAGTTAAATGGTATCACAGGAAAACCAGGCAAGGTGATAGGCTCTAATGGTATGATAAATTTTCTAAAAAAGGCACATCAAGGTATAGTTGCACAATTATGCTAATTAGATGTTCAAACCTCATAATTCCCTATCTCCCCAAATCTCCAAAGGGTTATTAATAATAAGCATTCCAAGGTATTTGAAAATATTCCCAAAGGTCTTCCACATATTTGTGACTTTTGTCATGATATCCACTTAATTCCAGGCAGTGTTCCTCTTAACATCATACCTTACTGATATCCCTATAGCCAAAAGAGTGAAATTGAGCGTATGGTGGATGAAATGTTAGAGGCTTGCATAAATAGGCCTAGCCAAAGTTCCTACTCTACACTAGGTGTAATGGTATGCAAGCCATATGGATCGTGGCGTATGTGTCCTGATTATAGAGAACTCAACAAGATCACCGTCAAAGATAAGTTTCCCATTACCGTCATTAATGAATTGCTAGACGAATTACATGGAGCAGTTGTCTTCACAAATTTGGATCTTCATTCTGGGTATCATTAGATTCAAATGAAGGATGAAGAGATCCCCAAAACAACATTCATAACTCATGAAGGTCACTATGAATTTTTGGTCATGCCATTTGGTCTAACAAATGCACCTTCCACATTTCATGGTTTCATGAATTCTATTTTCAAGCCTTTCCTTAGAGAATTTGTGTTGGTATTCTTTGATGATATACTAATCTATAACAAGTCTTGGGAAGAACATGTTCAACATGTTGCAATGGTACTAGAACTACTAAAGGATAAAGAAATGTATGCAAAAACCTCAAAATATTTCTTTGGGATAAAGGAGGTAGTGTATTTGGGTCATATTGTATCTCATGAAGGTGTCAAGGTGGACCCTAAAAAAAATAAATCCATGATGGACTGGCCGATTCAAAAAACCCTAAAGAATATTCAAGGATTCTTAGGTCTCATATGGTACTACCATAAGTTTGTTCGGAACTATGGAAGAATAGAAGCTCCTCTAACATTGTTATTGAAGAAAGATGCATTTTATTAGACTCCATAGGAAATTCAAGCCTTTCAAAAACTCAAAGAGGCCATGTGTAAAGATCTTCTTTTGACGACACCAGACTTCACAAAAACCTTTATTGTGGAGTGTGATGCTTCACGAAATGGAATTGGAGAAAGTACAAAAACTACATGGTACTCCAAATATTATAGTAAGTGACAAGAATCCCATTTTCACTGGAAATTTTTGGACCAAATTATTTTCTTGTTTGGGTACTCAATTGGCACATAGCTCATCTTATCACCCTCAATCTGATGGAAAAGCAGAGATAGTAAAAAAATGTTTGGAAGGGTATCTTTGATGTTTTGCAACCCATAAAGAAATGGAATGGGTGAAGTGGTTACCCTTGGCAGAATGGTGGTATAATACTTGCTTCCATACATCATAAAAAAAGACCTCGTTTATGGCACTTTATGGCTACCATCCACCATCAATCACATCTTCACTAAGAGACTCTAAGGTTCACACAGTGGAATACCACATGGAGAATCAACAACAAGTTCTTCAACTCTTAAACGAGAACCTAAATCTAGCACAAAATCAAATGAAACAACACGCATATCAACACCGTAGTGAAAATAGCTTTAATGTTGGGAATTGGGTATTTTTAAGACTACGGCCATACAAACAGATGTACCTAAAGAACACCAAGAAGGATAATAAATTATGACCTAAATACTATGGTCCCTACAAGGTGTTACAAAACATTGGTAGTATGGCCTACAAATTGGAACTACTTGCCTCTTCACGACTCCATCTAGTTTTCCATGTTTTTTGTTTAAAGAAGGTTATAGGTGACAAGCTACTAGTTCAAACGATGTTACCAGAACTTGATGAGGAAGGAAAAATAATCTTGGAGGCTGAAGAAATTACTGGATTATGAACTAGACAACTTTGAAATTGATCAATTTCAGAGTATCTCATTAAATGGAAGAACCTACCCATAGAAGATTCAACATGGGAAGATTATTCCTTTATACATCAACATTCAGAACTACTTCAGCATTGAGGACAACACTTTTTGAAGGGGAGGGGCATCATGACACATTACACCATATAGTGTGGCACATTACCCCCTATATTGGGGTGAATTACATATTATCTATGTAGGCTTGTGCATATTAGTGAGTTTATTAATTTTTACTGTACAATTTTATCTCCTATATATAGGAAGGAGATCTTCTCATTTTGGCATAATATCATCTTATCTTGTCTTGTACATTATGTAAGTAGGTTCCTCCGTTGAAGAGGATTGATATTTATCTCTTCTATTCATATTTTAGGCGTAGATTATTCTCTTATTGTCTATTTCTTCTCTTTTTATGCTATATCTCGGATTTGGTTGCATAAAAAAGGACTTGAAATGAATGTTATATGTCTTGCATTTTTCGTTGCCACCATTCCAAAAGAAGGATGTGAAGGTTGTTTTTCCTTTGAGCCTATTCAACTACTATCCTTTGATACCCCACTACTTGCAAGTGGGGCATCGAGTGATTCGTAAAAAAGAAGACCATATAGCGGTAGGAGCTCACTATCATTAAAGTGATGTATATAAGAAGATCGATCCAATGGGAGTCCACAAAATTCCATCACTGTAGATTGTCTTCAAATATAGCTAACCTCCAAACCTTGTCAATACCAAGAATATTTAGAGCCTCCCTCCACACAAGATGCAAATAATTATAGCAGATGAAAAGGTGACTTATATTTTCAACCTCCATCATGTAGAGAGAACACATATTTGGAACCTATCCCCCCCTTTTTGAATAATTATCCCACGTAAGAATTTTGTTTTACATTAACAACCAACATAAGAAATTTACCTTCAAAGAAATTTCCCATTTTCACATCTTAGTGAACCATAGTTTTTCCTCATGATCAAACTTGACTATGGTGATTGCTTCTTAACCGAACTTAGTCGTGAACTAGACATTCATTTTGTTCCAAGACCAAACTAAAACATCCTCTTTATTTGTTAGGAAAATACCAACTTGTAGCACGCCTTTGATGTATTGGTTCCATTCCTCCGAAAGAAACAATTCCCTCGAAAACCACTTATACTATGAAATGAGAATTCGACACAGTTCTCATTTTTCTCTCTCCTAATTTTAGTAGCTATTATTACATGTGTTTCAAAAAGGGTTGATACTATCACACATTCACACATTTTCATTTTGAGGCATTTTTTTGGGACTTTGAATCATCTTTGTCCTAAAATATTCTTAATTTCTATTTTTAAGTGTGTTTTTTAGAAATTTAACAAAAACATACATTAAGAAGCAAGTTATAATGAAAAACGTATACAGTTTGCAAAATTTTCGACAAAATAAGAATGTTTGTATTAACAAGTTTGTAAAAATTCCAGAAAATAAAGACATTTAAAACCACTTTCAATAGATTTTTATAGATATTTTGTATAAAAATATTCTATTTTATATTATTTTCCAAAATGTGACGAGTCTCATCTATTCAAGAAAAACTATACCATATATTTGTAAATAATGTATTAAAAACATTATATATAAAACTTTTATTTCTAAAATAAAGTCTCAAAGTCAAAACATTACTAATATATCTTATCAAAAAAGTTGTCAGATATAACATTTTCTTCACAACCTCAAACTAATCAAGAATATCATGCCGGCCAAATTCTTCATCGAAATTGGAATTTTGTGAGCTTGGCTTTCTTCAGGTACATCACTGTTGTGTTCCATTGGGTCTTCTATGTCTGTAAGATTCCCAACGTGCTCATTTCCAAACATCCCTCCTAATGGGGGTTGAGTCTCTTTTGACATCTTCGCCACAAGTGCTTCACTAAAATTTAAAAAAAAATACATTAAAAAATTTACATCGATATTAGGTTATAAAATACTTAAAAAAATCTAACCTCCCCACATTACATTTAAAAAAATTAACAAAATTTTAAAACCCCCTAACCCTAACATCAACATTACTTAAAAAAGAAATTAAAAATTTAAACCCACCATCCCCCTAAACCCCCTAACATCACATTTAAAAAGATAAAAAAATTAAAATTAAAACCCACTAAACCCCCACAACATTATAATAAAAAAATTACATTAAAACCCCATACTAATCCCCTAAACGTCCTCCACAACTTTACATTTTTTTTTTAAATTATACCCCTAACCCCTAAACTCCACCTCACCCACACAACATTACATTAAAAAAATAAATGAATAAAAGTTATAAACCCTCCCCTAAACCCAGCAAACATTAAATTTAAAGTAATATTAAAGATTAAACTTTTAACCCCTACCCTCTAAACGCGGCCTTAAACATTGTATTAAAAAAAATCTTGACCCTCCCTTCTCCGCAGCCCTCCTCCCACGAGAGAGCGGAGCTCCGCTCCATCGTCCCTTCCTCGGGCCCCTCTGCCCTCCTCCTCCTCCCTCCAGTAATCCAATTTGAGTAAAATATTTGTTGTTAAGCGCGGTTGAGAAGTTGTTTGATAATCCATATGGATAGGGATACTGAGCTAATCTATTTGACAATGTAAATTTGACCTGAGAATCACGCGCACAAATAATTTTACATCAGTCTAGAATTTACAACGGCTTTATGAAAACCTAAAGCTCAATTTATGAAACCATCCCATCAATGGAAAGACTCGAAAATTTATTCAGAACAAGTTTGAAAGAGTGGAGATCTGGTATTCACGAGTGCAATTGGTAGAATTGCAGATAGTTCGAATCTTGACTTTACGATATAGATTTCCACCACAATCACAGACTTGGGAAATCAGTTTATGAACCTTTTTTTTTTGTCAGCCTCGTAAAATCTAATGAAGCAGAACTTTCTTCTCCCATAAAAAACAAGATCTTGAATTCCAGAAACATTTTCTCCCAAATGCGAACAAAGGAAGGGCATGTAATAAAGCACTTAGCTGCTGGTTTTGGGCAGTGTGCACGGTCTTGAATTTCGGTTGGTAGGGATCATGTTTCAAGTAGTTTGATTGAGTGGGGAATGCTCGGTCATAATGCATATGATCACGTCATTGTAGAGGAATCCGCGCTGAGGGAGAGCGGGTGGGAATTCGTCATCCCTTGCTTCAGTCAACTGCGGCTGCCTTAGTAAAAAGGGAGGACTTACATTGCCTCCTGTGCAATTCTAGAATGATTCAATATTTCAGTAAACTCAAATTATAGTATTTCTAGTCTAATTTTCGGAACGAGGCTCCCACCACACCGCGATGGAATCTTGGAATCAAATATTGCTAAAAATGGAATTTGTCAACGTATTTCAATCTTGCTCGTACCTTGCAGTTTTGTTGAATAGGATAAATCAAACGGGGCGCAAAGAGTGGGTCAAAATTGTTTTGAATTGTGATTGTGCAAAATAGCTGGGACATACCTTCAAAATATCGTCTGCAGACGTTGAGAAGTGGATGGGTATAGAAGAAATTGATGATAATAATTCTGTTGCACACAAGATTTCGTTGTTAAAAGAATCATGGTGGAGGAGGAACTAAGAGAAAGAATGTAGGGAGGAGGATGGGGGCGCAGGGACCCGATGAAGGGAGGAGGGACCCGGGGAAGGGAGGAGGGAGCGGAGCTCCGCTCCCTTGGGCTCCAAAGGGCATGAGCTACCTTGGGCGCCAAAGGGCATAGGTTCCATGTGGCCCTTAAGGTAGCTTCGCTCCCTCCTCCCTTCTTGCAGCTATTCAGGTGTTTGCTAATATCACTAGTATTTAATCAAGAAAGTATCCATTCTATTGATTCATCATAGTGAGCAACCCATACAGACGTTTACAAATAAATAACAACTATGGTAAAATTGTTTACTAATCTAATCTGACATGCCTAAAGATCTGTGAATATATGATGTTGCCATAGAGAAAGTTTAAACCAATATGGGAGCAAAAATTTCGTTTTAGCTTCTGTGTTGAGAGGACCCAATTGATATTTTACTTTCCATTTCTAGACTGCTGTTTCAGAGACATGCATTAGGCCTTAAATTCGTCAACAATCGGCGTTGACCGGAATGATGGGCATTATCTCCCATTGGCAATTGTGAATCGGTGACCTGCAAATGAAGGCCTGCCTTTATGATTTAGCAGGAGGATAGATTGCAAAAAGGCCCGGCCCTTTATTTACTGACTCTACCAGGATAATAGTATACCCTTGTGGGTTTTTCTATCTCGAACTGCTGTGGGAGGATTGGCATACAAAATCAACAGATTTCGAGAGCTTATTGACCTTTTACTCGCTCCAAGAAGAATTAATCGTTTGAATTATGAAATTTGGTTTGTTCGAAAGTCTATTTATATCATTTAAAAATGAAACAAAATTTAAGATAATATGTAAAGACATTCTAAAAAACTTGCATAACTCAATTACAAGCCTTATCTGGATAGAATAGTCTTAGTCTTTGTAGTACATGGATTGTTAGGCAATCAATCAATATCTCTCCAGCCTCTGATCCCCGGCAAGCAGCCCACGAGCCCAGCCGTTCTTATCGGTGAATGTGGATCCATATGGGACGTGCTATTGGGAATGAAGTAGACGTGAGATTGATTAGCCCTGGATGCAGCCTTGATAGGGAGTGAGCTTATAACTTAATGGGTACGAAATATTATACCTATAAAGATTCATGTAGAAATAAATCTAAGCATCAATATCTAAACCTGGATCTCCCTCTTGACTGATCGACACGCATCGACCCTTGGATTGGCTCTTGGATTGAGTGCATCAGCTTAGACCAGGCGCCAGATTCATGAGCTGTTTTACTAAATAAGTCTGTTGGCTTCCATCATCAAGAGTTTGCTTTTCAACATTATGCATAAACAGTTTGAAATAAGTTGGATACAATGCTCTGTAGAATGTCGTACGTTTACAGAACTCTTCAGTGCTTGTTTCAGATAGAAAGAAAGATGGAGGCTGCCATAAAATAGTTTAACGCAGAATGGAATTATCACGTTGAGAGAAGCAGACAATGGAGAACTTGTATGTACTAAGGTTTTACCTGGATAAGACTAACTTCCCCGATAATGTTTAAATACAAAGTATTTGCTTGAGCTTTAGTTTCCATTATGATGCTTTTAGGTTGTACCTAAATATGACAATGAATTAAGTTTTCATTATGATGTTTTTTATTAAAAACTAATAAAGATTTATTTTTACTTCATTCATACATGTCATGAATTAAGTCTCAGTTATGGTGTTTTTTTAAAAGGGATAAAGCTTTATCTGTGCTTTCATTCGTGTATCTATATATATGGAGTTGAAAATCAATTTGAATGGTTTTTAAAAATTATATGATTATGAAGAGTATATATTTTTGAAATGTAAAATTTAAGAGACTTAGTAAAGTAATTTAGTGTGAGAATAATTAAATAGAATTTTATATATTTTTTAAGAGTTGCATTTATATAGAAATATATATAAATAAAAAAATTGAGTGGTAGTTAAAATTCATTTGAATGTTTTTTAAATTATATAGTTGTGAAGAGATTATATATTTTGATAATATAAGATTTGTTTATAAGAATGTTAAGTTGTTATTCAATATAAAACTTATTATTTTTACATTTTTTATTTAAATATTTTTTTTTTATATTTTTAAAGTTATAAGTAAAAGCTAATTGTATTTAATTTATTTGGATTAACTTTTAAATACAAAGTTGTCATTTAAAAATGATCTTATGCTTTTTCTAATCATTTATGTTTTGTGAATACATATTTATTTAAAGCTTTAATGGTACATTTTTTCTAATGGCACCATTATTTCATATTACTACTTTAATATCATCATCATAGTTTCATTACCTATTTCAAAAGTGTCTATTTTATTACTTCTAGTTAATTCACATTGATTCATCTTTGATCTTTGTTTGCTTTATAGTAGTGTGATTGTCTATTTCAAATAGTTTGTGAGCTTTTCATGATTGGAGTATTTTTGCTCAAAGGATCATTTTGGATAGTAGTTAGGTGGCATGGCCTCTCTTAATGGTGTAGTAGTTTGAGTATGAGATATGTTTCTTTTGTGACGTCCCTCTTATGTACCCTAAGTACTTGGTAAAATTATGATTGTACACTGTATTCGTTTTTTGGTGAGGAGCTCAAGGCCAAGGCCCCACCAGTAAAATTTTGTAATTAATAGGATCTAAGTTGTAAGCTTAGGGGACTCAAGACAGGGACACAACTTCTCGACGGGAAACTAAACCCCAAGGGTGAAAGGTAATGGTTAGGGAGCCTTAATTCCGATCTCATAGTCCTAGCATCATTTTAACTATGGCATCCTATAGTGATTTCCACCATATTTAGCCAATTAAATAATTAGTAAGCCACGGTATAAGAGGTTACCACGATATTAACCTCGACAAAGGGATCAAGAAGTTACCTAGAAAGTTAAAAGAAGAAAATATTTTTTTCATGTAGGGGCTATATGCTATAGTCACCTTAAAAATGCCATCTTATACAAACCAATATACCTCGATTAAAATATTGGTGACCTATATATTATAAGTAATTATTTAAAGGTGATGATGGGATTTTCTTACATTTTTAGGAAAGGTTTATATATATTTCAAGTCGCGCACTCCCTTTAATAGGGATGTTAGAAAAACTATAAGAGAAGAAGGTTATACATAGCCTAGCTAAAAAGATGGGGCTTAGGAGAGTGGGGGCTTACCTTTCCTTCCAAAGGAGCATCAAAGAAACTTATGGAAAAGTGAACTTAGTTTTAGTATTTCTCCCCGAAAATAAAGGAAGAAAATTCCCAAGAAGACCCTGGTTCACTGTAGGAGATACTCGTCGAGGAGATTTCTGAGGCATGGGTTCCACGTGGAAGTGGGACTGGCATGTTGCCTGCCTTTTAACGTTGTTAAGTGATGGAAGATCGGGTGGGGATCTTGGCTTGTGGTAGTTAAAGAGGAAAGGAAAGCGTTAGGAGGGGAGGAAAAAACACACGCAGCTCTGCATGTTGAGGGATTTACTCTATGTGTTTTTTCCATGAGCTTAAAGGAGAAGAACTCGGTTGGTGTTTGAAAGAGTCATTGTGTTTTCCGCGTTGTTATGGTCTCGGCGTTTGGAGAAGAAGAAATGATCCATGTGTCTTGAAGGAAAGAGGAGCTCACAGCTTGGAAGGGACTAATCTCTATGTCCATGCAACTTATCCAAAGGTGAGCTTCTGGCTGTATCTTGCTAACTCACGTTGGATCTGGCATTTCCCAGGTTTACTGCGGTGCTTTCACTTTTTTTATAGCTATCTTTGAACATGGATGCGATTCAAGTACAAATTGTGGGATTGGTAGATTTAGCATAGATTTACTCGGTTCAGAGTTATTACTTGCGATTTTCTTTCATCTCGAATTTTAAACATGTATGGTAGATACCATGTTGTTAGGGTCTAATTTTATGGAAAAATACTTTGATTTATAGAACAACACCTATAGGAACCATAAGCGTATTATGAATCATGTCGTAGCTTCTCATAAGCAAACCACTTATAGTTTTTAAATCCATAAATACCACCTGTGTTCCATAGGTCATAAATCCAGGAGCACTTTACGACTTAGATTATAGCCCTGGTGATAGGGAACATTTAGTATTTTGCATAGACTGATGCGCACAACCTGTTTTATAGATCGGGATCTAGGGGAGGTCTAAAAACGTCGTTCGACCTAGCCAACAGATGATTATGACATGAAACTGTGTGTTTTATATCGATGTATTCTCAAAATTTTCAAACACCGGTAGTATGTTATAGAACAACCTTGGATCTTCAACATGACTCGAAGCATTTCAGTTCTTTTCACTATTCCACCAGATCTTGCTCAAAATCTGAGCAGACTCGCACTGATTGCTTCAGCGACCCCTTTTGACGATCTGTCTGGATATGCTTTTGGATGTATGTGTTTTCCTATAAAACTAATCCCTTTAGGATAATCCAGTTCATAAACTTAGCCCCTACGCATAGGTTATACGGCCTTCTGGATAAAGGTTTTGGAAGAGGACCCCCTTTTCAAAAAGGGAAAATGATGTTCCTTTAGGGAAGCAACAATGCTTTAATGGGGAGCGCAATGATGAGAGGAATGCTGGCGAGGGGATGTTTCTGCAATCTCATTTTCTTATGATTTAGCTAAAAAATTTCCTCATGTGTTAGTGTGTGATCCTCGGCTTATCTTTTAAAATTTTTTGTGGATTGAAAATTAAGAGTCATTTTTTGTACTTATTACGTTATTAAAATGAAATAGAAGTTATTGTTTTAAAAGCACCAGACATCAAAATTTTTAGGAGCCGTATCAAGCTCATGGTATCACTATACTTCCATTTATCCTTTTGTCTAAACCCTCTACGGGGTTGTCAATAAGGTTTCGATTCTATTGAACCATATCCGGAGAGGATTTGACCCTCAACATATGGATTGAACCCAATGACTTTTTCTTTTGTACCTTCTATAGCTGAATGCTAGTTGCGTTCTTCTTGTTAAGATATGGATAGGATATATATGTAAGTATATATGTCGAAATGGGGATACAATTGTTCACATAAGCTGTGTAGTATAATTAATCTATGTAACTATCGAAGGTATAAATATGTCTTGTTCTCCATTTTCCTTGGCATGCTCCATAAGTCCAAGTGTGGTTGTGTTTCACATTTTTTTGTAACTTCATTTAAAACAAGTCGGGCAACAAATATTGTTGTGGTTGTAACTGGTTATTTAATAGAAATTATATAGCATGGCATTTTGGTGGACATAGACCATGGATTGGGTGAACCACATACATCGGCGTCCCTTTTGTTCTTGTGTCTAAATGTTCATTTCCATTTATTATTCTGATTGCTGATCATTTTGTTATGCAAATTCTTTAAATGGTGTAAGCACTTTGGAAAGGAAAATCAATGAAAGCTACTGGCATCTTAATGATTTATTTCTCCTTGTATAATTGGTGTACTTAAAATTCTTCTACCTTGCCAATGGATTAAATACTTAGGAAAAGATAACCATGAGGAAATTATTGTTATCACAATGATGTTGTCCGCACACTTGTATTTCCCTCAAGGCACTTAATGATGAATGCTTATGTACTACATCTTCGAAGGCTATAGATAATAATCCATTTGAATCACATTAAGATATTGTCATCGGCAAGACTAACATTAAGATATGCAATTAATATGTATAGAAGTATGCCTCTTTAGGAATAAATAATGCATGATCTTTTAAAAGACGGAGCACCTTTGCTGAAGGGAATGAAGAACTCTAACTTGGCACCATTGATGATTTATAGTATGGATAAAGATAAATGTTTGGAATAGAAATCTTAATTCGCTCAAAAAGGACCCATATTTTAAGTAAGAAGTTTGAGTCGATATATGTTGAATTGTGCTTACCGAAATTTGGGCAGGTAAAAGATAGGTTAAGGTGAATACAAATCCTCCTCTAATTGAGGGAAGCATATTGTTCAAACAATAAAGTGCATCATATACATGATAATTAGTTCACAAGGTTTAGCTTATTATAATGATAAAATTCATGATGCAATACCAGAATGTCATGCTATAGTTGTGAGTTGAAACTTTAAAAGTGGGCAAATATCCCAAAGGATTGATAGAAAATAAATGTGCAATAAAGGTGTTTCCATCTAGTGTGAATGAACATAAATGTATGTCATGAAGAAAATAACAAGGCTGCAGGTATACCTCGATAAGCAATCTGAAACGTTGGTAAGGCAGCAGTAGTTCGTGCGCTGGTATCCAAGGTACAATTGTCCTTTGATAGGAAATGCTATCCAAAAAATTTTATAATCTTGTTTTATTATGTGTTTTTGGGTGTTCATTACATAGGATTACAATGACTAAATTTAACACAATTGATTTGTGATGCTTCAAAAATGCTTTATAAGGTGTTTTACTCTTAGATTATCATTCACAAAGTCTTGAAGGGTAGATGTTCATAATTAGTCAGATCTTGTCCTTGCTAATATGGATATGTTACAGGTATGTTACACGAAGGATAAATGTATGAAATATTTGGCCATAGTTTAGGGTTACTTACATTTGTGTGCCGTAAGTAATTAACGATGTTGTTGGTACATCACCATAGTTGCTCTGAAATCGCAACAGTTACATGGTTGTATAAATTTTATAAATTGTTTTGATAGTGCATGAAGTTTTATTAGATTGGAATTTTGGGGATGTTACATATGGTATCAGAGCCAGAGTGACTGCACTTGGGCCTATTTGGGTTCAACATGTAGTTAGGACGTATGAATATGGATAGCTCTAAGCAATCAATTGTTTTTATTTGTGGATGCATGACACTGATTGAATGAGAGGATAAGTTGTCTAAGTGAGCCTCCAAATATCGAAGGAGGTAATGAAGAGGATCAAAGAAAATGTCATGGAAGAAGGTATAACAAAAGTAATTCTTTCGTCAAATCCAAATGGCTCATGACCCATTCTTATGGTAAGGTATTGAAAATTGGACTAAAGATTTTCCCAACAAATTTTTGAAACTTTAATGAATTATTCTGCAGTAGGGTATTCTATTGGAGTCTAAGTATGGTTCTACGTAAAACGTTGAATTCTGCGGCATGTCAGACTAAAATAGTTAAAACTTTTTCTGAAACTTAGATGAATCTTATGTAAATTAAGGGAAACTGCAAAATGTATCTGCGAACTTATATTTTAACTAATTGTCAGGGGTTCCTTGCTCTAACTTTATCTTATCTGGTAGACATAAGTAGGAATTAAGGGATTGAGGAATAAGTGGTGGTTCCAAATTGAGCTGGGAGTTATTCTAGCCCTCAGTCAGGTTCCCTGTCTTGAAAAGTATTCTATGAAATCATAACTTGCAAATTCAACTGGAATAAAGGTAGATTATAAATGCAGGATAATTATAGGAATAATGTGGTCAGAAGCTCCATGTTGGCTTAAATTTTGTATTTATGTTTTTGGATGATCATATTAACCATGAAATATTTCCACAATGAGGCTAACGGGATGGTTTTCTAGACAAATTTTGGGATCCTCTTGTTTCTTTATGCATTAAAGAAAACAAAAAGGGGGTTCACATGACATTTGGTTATGTTATCTGGATTATTAAACAACAAAGTAATTTTAGGAAATCGTGGGAATGTTGTACAATTGTTTGGGGAAACAATTTGAAATTGCCTGCTAGAGACCATATTCACACACTTTTTCTGTTTGATTTAAGGAAAATTTTGATGCTACAAAACTTGCAACTGCCTCTCTAAAGATAGTTCTTTTTATGTTTCTTTTTGTACATAAAGATTTGACATCTTTTTCAATTTCTCGTCACATGTTTAAATTGTGAGCATATATGATGTAAGAGTACGATATAGATCTGCATTGATTAAACATTCTATACTCTAAATACTATTGTCCTAGTTGACGCATGACCCTATGAGTATGATCTCCAAATGAAATTACTGTCTATGTTTTGAATCTTCTAAAAACCTAATCGATTTGGAATCGATCAACCTTGTGGATGGTGCAGATGCACGAATTATTGGCTGACTTAAATCACACTTGAGGAATTAGAATTTTGTAGTATTTCATACATAAATATGTTGCATGTGTGTAGTTGTCACTTGTAGTCTACTTTAGAATTGCACGGGGAAAGCTGACATGTATAAATTAAATTTTAAATTACTTATCCACTTTTGTGACTATATCTCTATGATTGGTCAGTTGTAAACAATGCTTTACAATGTTTGCATAAGTATTGATACACGTAATTGTTTGATTTCCTTCCATCTAAGTCATATCTAGATTCAATGCCTGAAAATTCCTTTTGGATCATAGTGTACAAATGTGATACCACATTTCAGTTATGAATTATATTCTTTGGACCTAATAACGGTTGATTCCCAATCTCTGTAACGCATTGTGTTGGCTTGAATAGATCTAATAAACGTTGCCGTTGAAATTGCTGGTAAAGAGTTGGACTTGTCGTAAGTCTGAAAACGTGTCAAGGTATCCAAATTACGCTAATGCATTGATTTGGGGTTGGGGTATATCTAACAAATTTTTGATGGAATTTATATGATATGTGTTCTTAACACGTGATCTAGTTGAACATATCCAAAGGGAAAAATCGTCTCTGAATTGTTTGTTAACTGAGTCGTTTTTGAATGCCAAAGGGAGAATAAGATGTTTACTTTAAAATCATTATAGTTTGGATATTTAAAATCTCTAGCTTAATGATCGAATCGTAGATTTAAAGTTCGAGTGTTGCGAAATTGCTATTAACATTTGGAAATGATTGGTGAATGAACGACGTATAACGTTATGGACTAACTTTGTAGGTTATGCGTGAGACACCACCAACTGAAATGGACTATTTGTTTCAAAAATTCACTAGCTTAAATAAGGAATCTAAACCACTCAAGAACGAGTGTTGTTTTATTTTATTATCTTGTTTTAAATTTCATATTTCGAGGTTTCTATGAACCAAGGTTTAACTGTGGATTGTGGTGTTATGTACTGACATTGCAGGGATTTATGATGATTCTGACCATCTCACGAGCAACGTAAGACATGGATTCTAAATCCACTTGTGAATAAGTGGTGGTTTATTCAGAATGAATTATAAGATTGTATGAACAATGAATGATGGTAAGGGTACAATCACTACAACATAGAAAATGTTGATTAAACGAATGAAAATTCTAATGATTAAATAATGAAAATTTGGGCTATCGATAGATGCTTTGACTAACTATGTAGCCGATTCACGAATCAGGAGAATGGTAGTAAAGTCGTGCTAAGCACCAAGAAGTGTGCAATATGAATAGTGAAAGTTGAAATCTGCACTAAATATGAACAAGGAAAAATTTGAATGTTACGGGAGCACCATAATGTTAGGCAAGTGATTGCCATGTGAGCACATTGGTGTTAGTCATATATGCTGCAGGAGCACAATGTTGTTAGGAAATTGATTGTCACATGATCACATTGGTGTAAGGAATATGGTGTGGCAAAAGACCTAGTAAAAATTGGACATCTGGAAGATAGGACGTTGTTTGATGTCACTGAGGGGAAAAATTTTAACTAGTGGTTAAAAGGGAGAGTAACTTGAGAAATTGCAGTAAGTGCACACCATAATGGAAAAGGAAATCAAGGGAGTTTGGAAAATATAAGGAACATAAAACGTATTAACAAATTTCCAAGTAATTAGACTGTTACATGCTTAATGTGTAATGCGAAGAAAGGATTTCCTTAGGTCGAAGATGACATAACTATCCAAAGGTTGGAGACAAAACCAACACCCAAAGGGTAATAATAAGGTTGTTTTATTGATGAATAAATTTCATTATGAAAATGATTGGGTATTATGACACTAATGAAAACTAGAAATTTACATATTGTTACAATGCCAAATGATCTATGGATTTTGTTTAGAGTTAAATTACAATTTTTGGACATGAATTACTGATTAAAATTTGGGCTAGATCCGACCTTGTTGCAGAAAAACTGTAGGGTCTTGAATGATATTGGCTTGAGGAGACACGTAAAGATCTACAACGATCAGGATGGAAAGATACAAAGCAGGAGACGATGTCTCAAAAGATGAAGAAAAATTGTTGCAAAACAAGAACACCGAGGATGGTGTTATTTTTAAGGGGGAATGGATGTGATGTCCCTCTTATGTACCCTAAATATTTGGTAAAATTATGATTGTATGTTGTATTTGTTTTCTGGTGAGGAGCTCAAAGCCAAGACCCCACCAGTAAAACCTTGTAATTAATACGATCTAAGTTGTAAGGGTGTGTGCAAGAAGTTGAGGGTCTCTTTTGGCACGTTAGATGCAATACAAAACTGAAAAAACAGGCATCCATCAACTTGCATGGATATTTTGAGACACTTACACAATGAATCTTGCGATCAATTAAAAACAAAAAATGTAGGAAATTGAATGACCTTTCCAAATATATATTTTTTTTCTATTGAAAATGCTATTAACTATATAAAGTTAGATAAATTTTAATGGGAACTTTTTATTTTTTAGATAAATTATAAGGTATATGTTTTTGTGGGTGCAGCATCTGAGTGTCTAAATGATGGAATAAACTTACGAAAACCGATATACATATAGAGAACATATAGGACTAGTGCATGACTATTTTTCCAATAATAAAAATAATATTTTTGATTTTTTTTTAATTATCTAAGAGATCAAACCTCAAAAACGGTATGTCAATTGTGGGTGCAGCATTTGAATGTTTTAATGCAATTATTTGGAAATGGGTTTTTTATAGCATGTAGAGGTTGCTGTTCTTTAGTGCACCATACAATTTTTTTTTTAAATGGTTGAGAAATGAAAGAGATATGGACGAAACACTACCAGTGTGTTTTTTGAGTTGAGGAGTGATGACAGAAGATAAATAAGAAAAAAATAGAAAAAATTATGTATTCTTGTTAAAATTTACATATTTAGAATCTGCAAAAAAAACCATATCTGTTTCTAAAATCTCATAAAAAATGGAGGTGTGCAGCATAATCCGACGAACCACTAAACACAAGCATATTGAAAATATGGATATAACGCTGAATTTGCCATGGTTTATCATACTCCAAGGCACAGGAATGTTGAATCCAAAGCAAAGTACAAAGCAGACACATAGGCATAGGAATTCCATGAAAGCATGGGTGGAGGCTCGGCCTTATCATTTGGAGGGAATAAATTTTTGAATTTACAATACACGAGCGCGATTTAATTATACAAAACGCGTGCGCATTATAGAGAAACAAAATGCATGCATGTTATAGAGAAAAAAAATGCGTGCGCATTATGTTCATACAAATCGCGTGCATGTTTGTTAAAACCAAAAATAGTGTTCATCATCATTTTCATCTTCTTCATCATCTTCAACTTCATCATCATCATCTTCAACTTCATCATCATCATCTTCAACTTCATGATCATCAACATCATGAACATGATCATCACCATCGTCATCATCAACATCATCATCATCATCACCTTCCTCATCATCTTCATCTTCATCATCAACATCATCATCATCGTCATTACCTTCATATTCATCTTCATCATCATCATCAACATGATCATCATCTTCATTACCTTCATATTCATCTTCATCATCATCATCATCATCACCTTCCTCATCACCATCACCATCATCATTATCCTCATCCTCATCCTCATCATCATTGTCATCATCTTCATCCTCATCCTCATCCGCATCCTCATTATCATCATCCTCATCCTCATCGTCATCATCAACTTCATCATCACCATCATCATCATCATCATCATCATCATCACCATCAACATCATGAACATCATCATCACCATCGTCATCATCATCATCATTGTCATCATCGTCATCACCATCATTGTCATCATCATCATCATCATCCTCCTCATCATCATCACCTTCCTCATCATCAACATCACCATCACCATCATCATCATCATCATCAACATCGCCATGATCATCATTATCATCTTCATCATGTTCATATTCATCATCATCATCTTCACCATCATCACCTTCATCATCACCATCGTCATCATCGTCATCATCACCATTGCCATCATTGCCATCATCATCATCATCATCAACAACATTATCACCATTGTCGTCATTGTCATAATCATCACCATCATCATCACCTTCATCATCCTTATCATAATCATCACCATCAACATCATGAACATCATCATCATCATCCTCATCCTCATCCTCATCATCACCATCATCTTCATCATCATCACCATCATCATCACCATCGTCATCATCATCATCATCACCATTGCCATCATTGTCATCATCATCATCATCATCATCACCATCAACATCATGAACATTGTCATCATCATCCTCATCATCATCACCATCCTCATCATCATCACCATCAACATCATGAACATCATGATCATGATCATCATCAACATCATCATCATTCATCATCATCATCATCATAATCATCATCCCCGTCAACATAATGAACATCATCATCATCATCCTCATCATCATCACCTTCATCATCATCATCATCGTCATCCTCATCATCATCATCCTCATCATCATCACCTTCATCATCATCATCATCGTCATCCTCATCATCATCATCTCCAACAACATCATGAACATCATCATCATCATCACCGTCAACATCATGAACATCATCCTCATCATCCTCATCATCATCATCACCTTCATCATCATCATTATCATCATCATCTTCAACATGATGATCATCATCACCATCATCATCGCCATCATCTTCAACTTCATCATCATCATCATCATCAACATGATCATCATCATCACCATCAACACCATGAACATCATCATCACCATCGTCGTCATCAACATCATCTTGATCATCACCATTGTCATCATCATCATCATCATCATCAACATGATCATCATCATCATCACCATCAACATGATCATCATCGTCATTATCTCCATATTCATCTTCATCATCATCATCATCGTCATCACCATGATCATTGATCATCGATCATCATCATCAACATCGCCATGTTCATCACCATCCTTATCATAATCATCACCATCATCATCATCCTTATCATAATCATCACCATCAACATCATCATCATCATCATCATCATCACCATCATCTTCATCATCATCCCCAACAACATCATGAACATCATCATCATTCATCATCATCATCATCATTCATCATCACCATCAACATCATCATCATCATCATCATCATCACCATCATCTTCATCATCATCACCAGCAACATCATGAACATCATCATCATTCATCATCATCATCATCATCATCATCATTCATCATCATTCATCATCACCATCAACATCGTGAACATCATCATCATCATCCTCATCATCACCATCATCACGTTCATCATCGTCATCATCATCATCATCAACAACATGAACATCATGAACATCATCATCATCCTCATCATCATCATCACCATCATCATCATGAACATCATCATCATCATCCTCATCATCATCCTCATCCTCATCCTCATCCTCATCATCATCATCATTCATCATCATCATCATCATCACCTTCATCATTGTCATCATCATCATCATCATTCATCATCATTCATCATCACCATCAACATTGTGAACATCATCATCATCATCATCATCCTCATCATGAACATCATGAACATCATGAACATCCTCATCATCATCATCACCATCAACATCACGAACATCATCATCATTCATCCTCATCATCCTCATCATCATCCTCACCATCAACATCATGAACATCATCATCATTCATCATCATCATCCTCATCATCATCATCACCATCAACATCATCATCATCATCATCCTCATAATCACCTTCGACATCATGAACATCATCATCATCATCCTCACCATCAACATCATGAACATCATCATCATCCTCCTCATCATCATCACCATCAACATCACGAACATCATCATCATCATGCTCATCATCATCCTCATCCTCATCATCGTCATCACCATCATCATCATCATCATCCTCACCTTCATCATCATCATCACCATCAACATCATCAACATCATCCTCCTCATCATCCTCATCATCCTCACCTTCATCATCATCATCACCATCATTATCATCAACATCATCCTCATCATCATCCTCACCATCAACATCATGAACATCATCATCATCACCATCAACATCATGGACATCATCATCATCATCCTCACCATCATCATCTTGAACATCATCATCATCTCCATCATCATCATCCTCATCATCATCCTCATCCTCATCATCGTCATCACCTTCATCATCATCATCATCCTCACCTTCATCATCATCCTCACCATCAACATCATGAACATCATCATCATCACCATATCATCATCATCCTCACCTTCATCATTCAACATCATGAACATCATCATCATCATCCTCACCATCAACATCATGAACATCATCATCATTCATCATTATCATCCTCATCATCATCATCACCATCAACATCACGAACATCATCATCATCATTCTCATGATCATCCTCATCCTCATCATCGTCATCACCTTCATCATCATCATCATCCTCACCTTCATCATCATCATCACCATCACCATCATCAACATCATCCTCATCATCATCATCATCATCCTCACCTTCATCATCATCATCACCATCACCATCATCAACATCATCCTCATCATCATCATCATCATCCTCACCTTCATCATCATCATCACCATCACCATCATCCTCATCATCATCCTCACCATCAACATCATGAACATCATCATCACCATCAACATCATGGACATCATCGTCACCATCACCATCAACATCACGAACATCGTCATCATCATCATCCTCATTATCTTCATCATCGTCATTATCTTCATATTCATCTTCATCATCATCACCATCATCATCATCATCATCTTCCTCCTCCTCCTCATCGTCACCTTCATCATCGTCATCATCATCATCATCAACATCACGAACATCATGAACATCATCATCATCCTCCTCATCATCATCACCATCAACATCACGAGCATCATCATCATCATGCTCATCCTCATCATCATCCTCATCAACATCATCATCATCATCCTCATCATCATCATTCATCATCACCATCAACATCGTGAACATCATCATCATCATCATCATCATCATCACCATCATCATCATCAACATCATCATCATCATCCTCATCATCATCCTCATCATCATCATCATGAACATCGTCCTCATCCTCATCATCATCATCACCATCAACATCATCATCATCCTCATCACCTTCAACATCATCATCATCATCCTCATCACCTTCATCATCATCGTCATCCTCATCAACATCATCATCATCATCATCATCATTCATCATCATCATCCTCATCACCATCATCAACATGATCATCATCATCACCATCAACATCATCATCATCATCAAGAACATGATCATCATCATCACCATCAACATCATGAACATCATCATCATCACCATCAACATCATGAACATCATCATCATCATCCTCCTGATCATCAACATCAACATCATGAACATCATCATCATCATCCTCCTCATCATCATCACCATCAAATTCATGAACATCATCATCCTCATCCTCATCATGAACATCATGAACATCATGAACATCCTCATCATCCTCATAACCATCAACGTCATGAACATCATCATCATCATCATCATCATCATCAGTCATCATGCCCATCAACATCGTGAACATCATCATCATCATCCTCATCATCATCACTATCAACATCATCATCATCATCCTCATCATCAACATCATGAACATCATGAACATCATCATCGTCATCCTCATCATCAACATCATGAGCATCATGAACATCATGAACACCCTCATCATCCTCATCACCATCAACGTCATGAACATCATCATCATCATCATCATCATCATCAGTCATCATGCCCATCAACATCGTGAACATCATCATCATCGCCATCAACATCATGAACATCATCATCATCCTCATCATCCTCATCACCATCAACGTCATCATCATCATCATCATCATCATCAGTCAGCATGCCCATCAACATCGTGAACATCATCATCATCGCCATCAACATCATGAACATCATCATCATCCTCATCATCATCATCATGAACATCATGAACATCATCATCATCATCCTCATCATCAACATCATGAACATCATGAACATCCTCATCATCCTCATCACCATCAACGTCATCATCATCATCATCATCATCATCATCATCATCATCATCATTAGTCATCATGCCCATCAACATCGTGAACATCATCATCATCACTATCAACATCATCATCCTCATCCTCATCATGAACATCATGAACATCATCATCATCCTCATCACCATCAACATCATCATGAACATCATCATCATCATCCTCCTCATCATCATCACCATCAACATCATGAACATCATCATCATCATCCTCCTCATCATCATCACCATCAACATCATGAACATCATCATCATCATCCTCGTCATCAACATCATGAACATCCTCATCATCCTCATCACCATCAACGTCATGAACATCATCATCATCATCATCATCATCATCATCAATCATCATGCCAATCAACATCGTGAACATCATCATCATCATCACCATCAACATCGTGAACATCATCATCATCACCATCAAGATCATGAATATCATCATCATCATCCTCCTCATCATCAACATCAACATCATGAACATCATCATCATCATCCTCCTCCTCATCATCACCATCAACATCATGAACATCATCATCATCATCTTCATCATCAACATCATGAACATCATGAACATCCTCATCATCCTCATCACCATCAACATCGTCATCGTCATCATCATCATCATCATCACCATCATCAGTCATCATGCCCATCAACATCGTGAACATCATCATCATCATCCTCATCATCATCACTATCAACATCATCATCAT
>LPNX010577990.1:2430-13763 GCA_001517045.1 Pseudotsuga menziesii
GATAGCTCCTCGTCCTAGCTTTCTCAAATTCTAGCGTCATTTCCTATCAGATAGAAGAAAGAGACAATGTAAGAGATAAATATCAAACCATAAATCTTGAAATAAGCTGCATGAATGTAATGTAGCTCAAATCATCAATGTTACAACAAAAAATTATAATGTAGAATCTATTTTTACCTAAAACATAACCTCAAATTCATATACATTGATCACCACTGACCAACAAGGGTACATGGAACACCTATACCAAAATAACGCTCAAGAAGATTAATACTATTAGGCTTCAGAACATGGTTCTCTTGCAGGTAAATTTTAGTCATCCAAGTCTTTCCTTGGGTAGTATTTTAGTAATACTCAAGTCTGCCATTGAACTTATTCTATTCAAATTTAAAGTTAGATATTTTGTGTAGATCCCATTTTAAATGAATCTCCCCATGAGGATCACCTCATCATAATTGTCATGTTAATCCAAAATCGAAAATAAATACCTTCAATTCTATCTCCAATCTGTCCAAAATGATATATTCACTGCAATTAATGCATCAACTCTCCCATCTACTACTGTATTGTTGTTAAATAAACTAAGGCATGCCAAAATACTATGGTTTATTCACATTACCAAGTTTTTGACTGATTTTACTTTTAAAACTGCACCAAACAAAATCCTTCAACTAGACCTACTTTTGAGAAGAACTAACAACTGCCCTTAATTAGCACACAGGTTATCCTCAAGAATGTTGTTTCACTAATAAAGGAAGTCTTGAAAGAGTCCTTCAATATGCTACCAAAAATCAAAACAGTTCCGAATGATGCTACAAAACTTAGCGAATAAGTTCATAATTTCTACTTAATTTTTAAAGTGCTTCCTTTAATCTCAAATAATATAATTAGTATTACAGATGAGCTCTTCACAGAACTCGATGGGTGAACCATCAAAATATTCTAGAACAAGCATCTAGCCCCAATCACTTATCCATATGATTTTACTTTCGAGGAATTGTACCTCAGTGGGTGTCCTTACAAGTTGCCACCTCCACTGCTGAACCACAACTCCATGAGTGAGTCTTATTCTAGTCTGAATATTCACTAGTTTGAATATTAACAAAAAAATGGACAAGAATGATCTTATTATTCCCTAAAATTTGTAATTAAGTTCTTTAGTTTTCCAAATTCTTTTCGATATGTTAAACCATTCATTTTGAAGAAAACTAACCCTACAACAACATCACAAATCCCAAATTACCCTTAAATCCATAATTATGTGAAAGCCATAACAATCCACTTCACAACCAATGCAATCTTTTCTGCATGAATACTAGTCACCCCAAGACCTTCCTTTTCTCTACCAATGTTGCAAATGTCCAAGGAAACTGGTGGTATACCTTGTTCCCCAATTAAAAATTGTTAGAATACATTGTATAATTTAGCCTCTCTGAAAAGGAAAACAAAAAAGTACTACTGAGTGAATAGTGATCATAGGAGCAACTAACATAGTGATCATAGGAGTCAAGTTTGGTTATTCCTAAAGTTTGGAAAATATAAAATTTCAAAAATCGATCCTGTAACCTTTCTATTTACAATATGTTTCTTAATGAAGGAGTTTTCCTATATACCTTAAAATGATCAAAATTTCATTGAACTGAAATTGTATCAATTGATAGAGAAATTAAATTTTGAACAATCCATACATATGACAGGTTGTTGTAGTTGCCTCAAATGTACCAACCACATATGAAATGCACTTTGGAGTACCAATGGTAGGGGCAGTTCCCAACACTTAAATATTAGACATGATGCAATCACAATGTATCTCATTTTGAATCATTCAGAAGCAAAGGTGGCGTTTGTGGATTACCAATTCTTGGAAGTTACAATGGTAGCAGTTAGGAACCTTTCTCAGGTGAAATAGGAATTACCATTAATTATTGTGATCCATGACCTAGACAAATCTACAGAATAGTCTTTGAATGAAGATCATAAATATCTTCTTGATTATGAAAAGCTTTTGATAAGTGGAGATCCAAGTTTTGAGACTCGCTGGCTTGAATATGAATGGGAAGTTATCTCATTAAAGTACACATCAGGAACCACATCCAGTCCTAAAGGTGTTGTGTACAGTCATAGAGGTTCCTATCTCCTAACAATTGGTATTATTTTAGCATGGGAAATTAAGTCTAAGAATGTTTACTTATGGATAACACCCATGTTTCATTGTAACGGTTGGGGATTTCCATGGGACATGGCTGCACAAGGTGGCACTAGTATTTGTTGCAGAAGTGTAAATGTAAAAGACATATTTGATGCCATTGTTGAGCACAAAGTCACCCACTTATGTGCAGTTCCAACAGTTTTAAGTATCATTGCAAATGCACCACCTCGTAAATAAGAGCACTTCCTCACACCGTAGATGCTAAACACACTTGCTACTTTTTCACCCTCAAATATGAGTTATGTACTCAAGTAAATAAAGCACCACATGGTTGACAATATATGTATAGAAAAGCAGCATGGCACATCAACTGATCGCTTCAGTCTAAGGAGAGCCCAGGTTTTCAATATTTCCACTCCTTATCAACTATAAGCCATCAGTTTTATGAAGGGATTAAGATCTTGCTACAGGGTGTTTTGCATCAGAATCCACACACATCGTTGCATTCTCCAAGCTCTGCACTACAGTTCTTCATTTATTGCTTTCAAACAAACTTGAACAAAGGTGACTAAGGGCCAAAGGACATGCAAATTTATTCTTGGAGTACCATACTACAAAACATATTTTCACGCACACAGTCATTACTGAAGAGGTTCACAAATAGTAGATATCAAAATGAGGTGTGTTTCTCAGTTTGTAAGGAAGAAATGTTACAATACTTATGATGGGATTTTAAAGGAGGTGTGTTCCCAAATCTGTGCAGCAGATGCTATGATCTAATTCAGACATCACTGGCCTTGTTACTTCATTTTCATATTGGAAATTGCATCATGCACTGCCAACAAACTTATCATGCATTTTTCTATCAACAATCATTTTGCACCCAACCTCTTCAGCATTAATAAATATATTAACAATCATTTTGCACCCAACCTCATAGAGAAGCAAATACTTGTATTCCTTCAAATCTTGCTTGCAAGACTAGATATATCTATCATCAACAAGAGAGACAATGGTAGAGCCATCAACTTGAGGAATCAAATTAGCTTTCTTAATATTCTCAAGCGTATTCAACATGAATCAACACTGATCCTTTATTTTTTCACACTCCGATGTTGGAGACTCACCAATAGACCCTAAAAGCATTTCCTTATGTTGTAGAGAAAGTAAGAAGGGAAGAGGAAGAATAGGACCCTATAAAAGCTGGGCACCATTTTGTTTAGAAAAATGATGTTCTCTTTTAATTTATAAGTTTTGAAAATGATAAAGTGGCATCTGTACATAGTCAGTAAGAAAAATCTGAAGAAACTCTGTAGGGGGGTTCCCTTTTGATGAACAAATCTTTGAATATGTTGCAACAACCAAGTCCAAAAGCATCAACTCTTGAATAGTGGAACTTTTTCAACCATCACAAACAAGAATGATGATCATTCTTCTACAGAGAATGTCCAAAAGGTACTTTCACGAAAAATATCTGCAGCAGACACAGTAAATGCATTTGCAAACAAATAGAAGCCAACTTTAGTGACTCAATAAATGGTCACTTAAACTCATCCCCAAATCAATTTGCAAAGAGAAATTAAACTCCGAAACTAATGCCCACAAGAACAACAATTTACCATCATCAAAGCAATTTTCTAAGTTAAAACTTAAATTTGAAAATACATGCCCATCAAAGCTTCATTACTTTGTTTTCCATTTACAAAGTTGTACTTCATTTCCCACTATCACCATAGAGATTTTGAAAAGGAAGAAATCTAAATCCAAACCCTTAGCATGTTGTCCAATACCTTAGATGGAAATCCAATTGCAACTTGCAAGTTGCATATTTAAGATGAATAATTTGGGATATATATGGTTAAGATTTTTGTCAAACAGTAGGCCAGCAACCTAGAAAAAATCAACACAGACAAATTATGTCATTAAAGGATTCTGCTTATGTGGAGTGAGATCGATGGCTCTATCTGAGCATGTTACAGACTGCCACAGCTTATACAAAATCATGCCCAATGAGATAGCAAACCCCACAGACAGGTAGAGGATGACATAGTTGGAGATGCCATCCTCTGGTGAGGTCTCCATCATTTCAGTATGGTGGCTTGCTAACATCCATTGATGAGCTTAACTTTTTAGTTAGTTAAGACAAGGAAAATTACATATCAAATTAACATAGTCAATACCCATCAATTAAATTTGTGGTATAAGAAGAAATCACACAACCAAGAGGGAGAAGAGATTTCGTTGAGTTATAATTCCATCAAAAGAAGCTGATGCCATCGATATAATCCTAGTGGTTGTTTATTCAAACATGTAGTGAAAGCTGGGCATGAATTTTGCATTCCATGGTCAATACATACCTCATGTATCAGTAATATACTAATCTCGAGCTACAAAAGTATACATCTATATTTTGGTTGTGTCACAAATAGCGGTTAACAACTCTAATATGTTTTTAGTATTCACAAACAGAAATTTACCCGTTACTAGAAATTCCAGCAGCAAACTGATTCTGCATCAATTCACCTACTAAATGTCTTCACAATTTCCATAAACAGAGTTTGCCTTTTTCTAAGTAGGTTATATGCATTAGAGGAATTTTGAGGTCTAAAATGGGCCTCCTAAGGAAAATAAAAAAATAATCGTTTAAATAATAAAATAATAGTTAAAATAATAAAATAATATTTATTAATTTTGGAGGAAAAAGAAAAAAACTACTTTTTGTGTTCGTATTTTCGACATATCTCCCTGTGTTTTACTCAAATTCCGATCAAGGGAGATTGTTGGATGCGGAATTTGATTCTACATCCAACGAGTACCCACACTGTGTACTTTTGACAGAACTTGCTACCCCAAAAATAAGAAATACCTAAAAAAATGTGATGATGATGTCATCATCATGTTTTTTCATGTATTTCTTGTTTTTGGGGTAGCGAGGTCTGTCAAAAGTATGCAGTGTGGGTACTTGTTGGATGTGGAATCAAATTCCGCATACAATGAGCTCCTCTGATCGAAATTTGAGTAAAAACACGGGGAGATATGTCGAAAATATGAACAAAAAAAGTAGTTTTTTTTATGACAAATATGTCAATTGAACCATTATGGTTGACTCATTTTATTGGAATTCTATTGGTTCTTGAATTCCAACTCACAAGAACTTATTGTTGACGTGTTTTCTTATAAGGACCATTTTAGACCCCAAATTTCCTTTAATGGCTCAACTCTACCAGCATTCATGGCTTCAACGAGAATAGCTTTGTAAGAAAATAAATTCCTCACAATCACACTCGTTTAGAAAACTGAAAATCCACCAATTAAGCATGGAAGTATGATTTCATATAAAAAACATATTGAGACTAACATTTCTAGAATATTAGAAAAACACAAGAATTGCTCTCTAAGCTTCATGCACTAAATCAGCATATATCATTGACAATTTTAGAAAATCTTTCCCAGAAACAATAATGAAAAGACATGATATAGTGAGGTCTCATCCCTAGTCCTCTTTTACCAATATTTTAGAACTATAATTTTCCAGCTCTTTCAATCATCAAGTTTATGGCCATTTGTATTTTAGCAGAGGTAAAATAAATCCCATAGCCATTCATACTAGCAAAGTTTCCACTTAACAACCATAGATACATGTGGCATTTCCAACAGTCTGTCATATTAGTTCATTAACAACTTATCAAAAAAATTATGAAATAAGTTTGATATACAAGAAAATATAATAGATTATACCCGCACTTGGTCAACTGGCCCCATTGGATGAATTGCTATATCCAACTCCTTCCATGGACAACTCTTAAATTACCATCCGATTTTCACCCAACCTTTCCCATGAAATTATTCTTTCCTTAGGACCCCCAAACTATGTGGAAGCACAATCAAAGGCTGAACAAAAAAAACAGGGATATGTACAAGTAGTGGGGTGACCAGTTACTAATATGTCAGACAGATACTTTTTGACAAAGGGAATATTCAGCCATGCAGCAACCTACAAGTTATCCCACTTAGCCCTATGTAAATCACAATGCAATTCAGAGTCTTCAAACTAAGGGTTCTTGAAAATTAGGTAGCATTGCAATACTATTTCAGGCAACTTTCCTAGTCAGCTAATTCCCAACAAAGACCATAGCCCATTTGTATGGTTCAACTAGGCTTGGAAGTTCAACTGCTTTGTCCTGTGAGGCATGTCAGCTCATACATTAGAGCAATGATATGATCTTAGCTCCTGAATGAGAACCATGAGGAAAGCATGCTCCCACAACAAAAGTTCTCAGAGCAGGCATGTTACCTCAGCTCCTTTCCCATATATCCCATGTTCCAAACTATGTGCATGATGCCTCCACTCATTCCATCATATTAGAGCCACAGCCATGATTGGTTTCACACATAGGCAGGGATGATTTTAAGAACCCCCCCTAGATTTATATGTATAAAAAATGTAGAAGTCTTTGTGTATCAAATATTCGGTTGGGGATTTTAAAAGCATCATGTACATGTATATTGACTTATAGTGAACAATATGATGCATTTTCAACAAAACAAATTGAAAAAAAAAACTATAAATTCTCATGGCTTAATATCATATTTTCACAAAGAAATCAAACAAAAATTGGAAAATTTTCAACAATTCCTATGGCTTTATATCATATTTTGAAGAAATTGAAAGATCTAGGGATTAACCACTAGGAATCAGTGTTTCCCTTACCACACATTAATTAGTTGAAAGGGGAACTCTCAAAGACACGGAGCTTCTTGTTTCTACCTCATGGAAATTGGTAAATGGATGAAATAAATGACAACCGAAGACAGAGGCGGGAGGATAGGGCAGGGCAGAGCAGACGATAGGAGTGAGAGAGGGTCTGACCTCCCCAATTATGTTTTTTACTTGTTGGGTCAAAGAATTTCAGTGCATAAGTCAATTTTGGCACTATGGACATTGAAGAACTCAGAGCAAGGGCAATGGATTCCATGCCCAAGAAGAAGAGGAAGAGAAAGTAACCGCCCCTGCACCCACTCTCATCTTGGAAATTTATTTCCACTAATAATTTGTTCGACAGAAATGGGACACAACTACAAGTTTCTAGTGCACAATCAATTCCATTATGTGTCCATAAGGAAAATGATGTCTTCTTATCCAATTTACAATATCTACATCCTGCTATTAGATCTCCTGCAGCAGAAGAGAAATATGATAAGCTTGTGATTAGATTCTCTGATGGAGATAGTGACAGTGAGGGTGAAGAACAAATCTGGAGAGTGGATCGAAGTGAGAAATATGGATCATCAAGGGAAAATACAAGTTGGAGCAAGCCAATCACTTGCAGCTTCTTCATAGATGGCTACAACAACATCGCAACAAACCTTAGGGATGCATAAACAAATGGATATGATGCAGAAGTAGTTAGTTGCATTTCGTACAACCATGTCAAGTGCAGTGCAAGTCCGTGGGGTGACTTCTATGGGGTGTGGAGAGAGTCCACCTCGATAGTCATCCTATAATAAAAATCCTATTGTTTGACACAATGGTTCAATTGGCCAGAAACATACTTTCAAGATTGGCTCATCTGTAACAAAACCCAGTGGCACTGACTTGGAGAACTTAAGAAAGAAAATTTAAGAGAATGAATTGAAGCTCCAGAGGCATATACATTCAGGAAAGGGACAAGATACAAGATCAATTCCAAGTGGAACATTCTGTGAACATTCCATACAGCTGGTATTGCAGATTCAACAACTATGAGTAGTAGGGGGAAATATTATGTCAATCTAACATTTTCTAAGTTAACAGAAGGTGCACTTGTTAAATAAATTAATGAAGATTAGCAAAATTTCATGTGATGGTCTAAGACTAGAAAAAATTCGTGCTGATTCAGCTTCAACCTTCTACTATAAACCAGAAAATAAATAATTTAAAGAAGATTCAAGAAAATAACTTGTAAAAATCCTGCAGATAGAACAAACCTTGTGAAATTGCTTTGCATGAATCCACTCAGCCACTGTAAATACCGATTTGCAATAGAAATCAAGCTTGATGTTGAGCCTGACTCTTGCACCATTATATAGGTAAAAAACACCTCACTTGACTAAATTTATCCATGTTTTTCTCAAATATGGACCAAATCTAGTAAAAAAACATCCCCAATTGATTAAATCTCCACATTTTACTCAAATAATTGTAAACAAATCCAAATCCAGGATGAACTATGTCCAATTTACCCTAATCGAGGTTGAAGTAAGACCAATTTACTGAAATATTCATAAATCCCAGCGAAATACCAAATTTTTAATTGTATTATCCATAAATCCTTGGCGAAATACCAATTTTTCAACCTATTATCCATAAATCCGGTGAACCAACTTCATTTCTCCTCCCAATCAGAAAAAATAGGGCAAATTTGGGCAAATATCTCCCCCCAATCGAAAAAATTCAGGCGAATGTGGGCAAAAATCAATGTTTTTGTGGGCTAATATTCATTTTCCTGTTTTTCACTCTTTCGGGATGAATGTGAATTACCTTGGGGAAGCTATATATAAAAAAAACAATGGGTGAATTTATTAAATAAAATAAAAACATTTTAATATAAAAATTCACCCACTTTTTTTTAGGTAACCCTTAAAATTCGCCATTGGGATAAAATTTCCTCTTAAAATCATCCCTGGATCCCACCATAACACTAAGGAATGAGGGAGTCACTACTGCTCCCCCTTGATGAAAAAATCCTTCATCCCATGTAAAGAACAAAGATGAACATACTTCGCTTCTATCAAGTATTTGGTGAAGATATCAATGGTATGCTACTTGGTAGGACAATACTCCAGAGAAAGAATACCATCTGCCACAAGACCTTGAATATAATGAGAATCAAGTTCGAGATGCTTCGTCTTGGAGTGATATATCAGATTATGAAAATTTGAATTGCACCCTGATTGTCACATTTCAACATAGTGGATGATTTAAGAACAAGACGAATTTCGATAAGAACATGCCATAACCAAACTTATTCTTTAGCTACTTCTTTGGATGCTCTATAATCTACCTCAGATGCAGACAAAGAAAGAGTATTCACCTTCTTCTTGGCCCAAGAAATTGAACTTGAACCAAGTTGACATATATAACCAACACTTGACGATCGATCAGGGCTATCACCTACCCAATCATAATTTGTATAACTAGACAATGAAACTGTAGCACTGCTCGAATAAAGGATACCAAAATGTAATGGCCACTATAAATATATCAGAATTCTCTTGGATTTCTATGAGTGCTTTCATGAGGTTGTTGCATGAATCAAGAAACCATACTGACAGCAAAAGATAGATCTATTTTGTTGTGAGTTAAATGTATCAAGCTTCCTAGGAGCTAATGGTAAAGACTAGCACCAACAAGAGGAATGGCACACTTAACAATTAACTTTACACTAGGATGAAATGGCGTCGGAGCAGGTTTACAATCACTCATATGGAAACGAGCTGAGAAAAATCCATTTACCATATGCAAGATATGAAGACCCAAAAAGTAGTGCAATATACCAAGAATATTCATCTCAAAATTCTTTTGAAGATCACTTTTCATATTTTGAATTAAAACAAGTTGTCTTCCGCTGATAATAAGATCGTACACATATAAAAATATTAACGAGGACATTCGTTAGAGGAAATTTCAACTCAAAATGGGCCTTTCAACCCTAATTCAAATTCCATGTCATCATGTGTTAGCCAATGAAATTTCTTTAAATTTGAAATACCGTATAGGTGTTAAACAATTTTTAATATAAATTTTAAGATAGGCATCATAAAAAACTACTTTTTCTATTCATATTTTTTACATATCCCCGTGTGTTTTTACTCAAATTTCGATTGCGGGAGCTCGTTGGATGCATAATTTAATTAGGCATCCAACGAGTAACCACTCTGCATACTTTTGACATACCTTGCTACCCCAAAAACAATAAATACCTGAAAAAATGTGATGATGATGTCATCATCATGTTTTTTCAAGTATTTCTAGTTTTTGGAGTAGTGGGGTCCGTCAAAAGTATGCAGAGTGGGTACTCATTGGATGCATAATTTAATTCCGCATCCAGTGAGCTCTCCCAATTGAAATTTGAGTAAACACATGGGGGGATATGTTGAAAATACGAACAAAAAAGTAGTTTTTTTCTTTTCTTCCTCCAAAATTAATAAATATTATTTTATTATTTTAACTATTAATTTATTATTTTTCTTTAGGAGGCCCATTTTGAGTTTAAATTTCCTCTAATGATCACCAAAGTTCTTAACATACAAATTTAAATCATATATACACCGCTTAAAACCTTTAGTCAAGAAATATGCATCAATTTTATCATACCAAGCCTCGAGTGCTTGTTTGAGATCATATAAAGACTTGTGTAATTTGCATACTAAACTTGATGATTTAGCATAAATAAAACCAGGATATTTTTTCATATAAATGTCTCCGTTAAGATCACCATTTAAAAAATCTCTTTTAACATCCATCTGGTGTGATTCCCATTTATAGCGGATGGCTTCTCAAAACCTATATTTATGTTGAGACACCTCAAAGAAAAAGGACTGTGAGGTAAACTCTGTGGCCCAAGTATGAACTCCTAAGTCATAGAAACAATATAATCATGAGTAAATAGATTAGAACCCCACATATTTTGCTGCCCAATTTGGGCCCCTTATGCTACCGTGGACAGTCGAGCCGACATCGTACGATTTCTCCGTTATTTTTGTTAAATGGTACATGAGAAATGTACAATTCTAAGCGGATAGGGACATAAATGTCATGATTTAATATTTAAGTTTTGTGAAAATGGAATGACAACTTGTTTTGAATAGTTTAAGGGTTTAATGGTCACTAGGAGAAATGTGTGGAGAATAGTAAAGGTAGTGAGAAAAAGGAAAAAAAATGACAAATCGCCACCTTCACATTAGGATTGTGGATGTGAATTATAAATACTAGGGTGGATTATGATTTTAACATCTTACTTGGTTATTGAACTAGGAGATTGACTTAAAGATACCTTTCAGTGGTTGATAATGGGCCCATGAAAGGGGTTTTCACCTACATGATTGGATTAAGCAATTTGTTCCATTTGTGAATCTAGATGTTTCTCTTCCAATTATCAATATGGTTCTAATTTAACATTTTTCCTAATGATTAGTTAGAAAA
>LPNX010577990.1:14279-34934 GCA_001517045.1 Pseudotsuga menziesii
CACCCCCCTTAATAATGGCTGGGAGAAGATCCTGCCATAACACTAAGGAATGAAGGAGTTACTACTGCTCCCCCTCGATGACAACTTCCCTCATCCGAAGAAAAGAACTAAGATGAACATACTTTTCTCATGTCAAGGATTTGGTGAAGACATCGATGGCCTGGTCCTTGGTAAGACAATACTCCATAAAAATAATATCATCTTCCACAAGACCATGAATATAATGAGACTCAAGGTCGAGATGATTCGTCTTAGAGTGATATATCGGATTATGAGAAGTTGAATTTCATCTTGATTGTCATATTTTAACATAGTGGAGAATTTTGAAACCATAGCAAGTTAGGAAAGAACATGCCATAACCAAAATTCTTCTTCAGTTTCATCTTTGGATGCTCTATACTTTGCTTCATACAGACATAAAGAAATATTCTTCACCTTCTTATTGGAACAAAAAATTGAACCTAAACCAAGTTGAAATATATAATGAGCACTTGACCATTGATCATAACTGCCACCTGCTCAATCAAAATTTGTATAACCAGACAATGAAGCTGTAGCATTGCTCGAATAAAAGACACCATAATGTAATGCCCCCTGTAAATATATCAGAATTCTCTTGTCTTCATGCAAATGACTTTGATGAGGTTGTTGCATGAACCAAGAAACCATACTGATGGTGAAAGAGAGATCTATTCTATTGTGATTTAAATATAGCAAGCTTCCTATGAGCCGACGATAAAGAGTAGCACCAACAAGAGGAGTGGTACACTCAACAATTAAATTTACACCGAGGTTAAATGACGTAGGAGCAGGATTACAATCACTCATAAAAAAATGATCTAATTATTTTGTTGCATACATAGGCTAAGAGAGAAAAATACATTTTCCATATGCTAGATCTAAAGACACAACAAGTAGTGCAATATACCAAGAATCATTATCTCAAAATTATTTTGAATATCACTTTTCATATTTTGAATTAAAATAAGCAGTTTGTCAATGATAAATATAAGAACGTCCACATATAAAAATAATAATGAGGACATTATCACCAAAGTACTTAACCTACAAATTTGGATCAAATATACACCACTTAAAACCATTAGTCAATAAATATGCATCTACTTTATCATACCAAGCCCTAGGTGCTTGTTTGAGATCATATAAAGACCTGTGTAATTTGCATACTAAACTTGATGATTCAGCAGAAATAAAATCAAGAGATTGTTGCATATAAATGTCTCCATTAAGAGATCACCATTTAAAAAAACAATTTTAACATCCTCTTGGTTTAATTCCGATTTATAAGAATCAACGATAGATAAAATGGTTCTTATTGTGTTCATTTTAGCAAAAGGAGAAATTTTTTCACTATAATCAATACCTTGAAGTTGATTAAAACCTTTTACGACTAATCTAGCTTTATATTTTTCAATTTGTCCTCTTGTAGTGAACTTAGTTTTACAAACCAATTTACAACAAAATAAAGAATTTCTAAAGGAAGAGCAACAAGAGACCAAGTCTTGTTTCTCAAAAGAGAGTCATGCTCGTCAAAGATAGCTTGTTCCCAATGATTCTTACCCTTAGTTTGAGCATAAGAAGTAGGATCATATGTAGCCAAAACTTTGGTCATTAGAGCAAAGTTAGATCTAGTTCTACAAGTATAGGATGGATTACTGACCTCAATACCTATAGATTCAATCGTTTTCTTAACCCAAACAAGAAGATGAGAAGCAAAACAATTTACTTGAGGAGATCCATTAGATTCGTGTGTAATACTTGAAGAAGAGAATGAACTATGATCAATAATAGGCACAAAATTGGAAGGAGTAATAGAGATAGGAGTAATAGGTGATATTGGAAAATTCAAGGTAATATGAGATTCTATAGACTTAGGTGGTGGAGAGACATATTGAAATTGAACATCTCTTATGATTATGACACTTTGATTAGAAGGATCAAACAACTTGTAAGCCTTAGAATTCTCATCATAACTAATGAATATACACTTGTGAGACTTGGGTTCTAACCTTTTTTGTTTTTTATCAAGAATATGAGCCCAACATTCACAACCAAACACCTTAAAATTACTATTATTCGGTTTTCTTCCATTCCATTTTTCCTTCTTTCTTCTTCTTACTATTTTCATGATGTGCATTAGTTGCATGACTAGATTTATTAGTAGGATTATAAGTTTGTTAAATAGAACCTTTAGCATTATTAAAAAAATCTAAGGATTCTTATTATCTGCCATAAGAGATTTACTAGGTGAGACTTGTCCTGAAATAATCAACCTTTCTTGATCATTTATCATGGCCTTTACAAAAATCATCAAACGTATGTTTCATGGTACTTTGAGACAATTCAAGAGCCCTTTTCCTAGTTTGGATGAACATGTCAAAAGAAGATGTCATTTTTTGTTCTATGAGAATGTCATTTCTGAAACAATGTAGGGACAACAGCCCATCCGGATTAAGTTTCTCCTATATTAATACACATTTGAAAGATGAGTAATCTTCCAGGCATCGCTATGTCCTGATGATGAGCCGCGCTTGGCTTGAAACGTTGACAGTAACTTTTCCTACCGCTGATTCTCCATTAGATGCCATGAATATTGACAGCGGAATCTTAGCTAATCTAATTTGTATTCGGTATGGAGCGGAAACCCTGAGAAACCTGAGACGCCTGGAAAAACTTCGTATTGATAAATACAAAAAGATTTCCCATCTTTCATTTCTCAAACAATGCAGGGACAACAACCCATATGGATTAAGTTTCTCCTATATTAATACACATTTGAAAGATGAGTAATCTTCCAGGCATCGCTATGTCCTGATGATGAGCCGCGCTTGGCTTGAAACGTCGACAGTAACTTTTCCTACCGCTGATTCTCCATTAGATGCCATGAATATTGACAGTGGAATCTCAGCTAATCTAATTTGTATCCGGTATGGAGAGGAAACCCTAAGAAACCTGAGACGCATGGAAAAACTTCGTATTGATAAATACAAAAAAATTGCCCATCTTTCATTTCTGAAACAATGCAGGGACAACAGCCCATCCGGATTAAGTTTCTCCTATATTAATACACATTTGAAAGATGAGTAATCTTCTAGGCATCGCTATGTCCTGATGATGAGCCGCGCTTGGCTTGAAACGTCGACAGTAACTTTTCCTACCGCTGATTCTCCATTAGATGCCATGATAAGAGTAGTGTCTGTCTTATTGTAACCTATACCACAATTAATTAATTTTTCATTTAAAGTTTTCAATTTAGTAAGATATAATTCTTCTATTTTGAAATTAGTAGGATCTAGCTCACGAACCTTCTTTTCAAGGTAACAAGCATAAACATCATCAAATTTATCATATAAAGAAGCAATAATTTTCCATAACTCAAACATGCTTCCTTTTCCTCAATACTTACTTGAATACTATCTGGATCTGAAAGTTGTGACCTCATTTTTTCCTACAAAAAAAATACTAGATAAAAGAAAAAACTAGATCTAAATAATCAAAAGCTTGATCTTTTTTAGGAGAATCAAAATTTCATATAGATCTACAGAAAATAAGTAAAGAAACTCTTGAAGGATTTATACAAAAATATTCAAAATAGGTGGTTAGGGTTTGAAAAAAAATCTCAAAAAGTAGAATCATGGGCCTCAAATCTGAAGAGAAAGTTAATGGCTACTAGATTAGAAAACAAATATACAAAATAAAAAGAATAATCCCTAGATATGAAGAGAATCCTAATGGATACCATATGAGAAATCAAATTTACAAAACAGAGTGATTTCCCAGATAAGAAATATGAAGCTAACAATTGTTGGTTAAATTCAAAGAAGATACTAGATCATAGTAACCTACCCTCTAACAATATGTTAGAATATTAGATCAACTATATTAGATATCTATCTCAGAAACCACCAACATTTAAAACATAAGAACCATGAAGAGAGAAGAGGAAATATTACACCAGATATGCATGGTTCACCCAATTTGGTTACATCGATAGGAAGGTTGTCTTCTGTTGTCTCTAGAAGTCTCCTTCAGCCTTATAAAGAGAGCACTAGTCCCAAGACGATATACAAGATATGTCTCTATAAAATTCAATATGTATCATGATATGATATGATGATGATGTTCTTAAAGAGACTCCCTTAACCCTATTATATGACGAGAGATGTGGAGGAATTACTCTCACATATTGCACGTGGGATAATATAATACTCCAAAATAACACCTCTTTATATAACAATGGATATAAAGAGTATACTTTACCATAATAAATATGGGATATAATGTATTACTATTTTACATAAGTTTGTGGACAACTTCTCACATAATAAAAAGACATTATTACCTTCCAACAAATATAATATATTCCAACAAATATAGAAAACATGGTTACATTTCTAAGGTGAAGTAAATATTTGTAATGTGACTTAGAGAACAAAGAGGAGTTATAAGGGGTTTTCCATATATATATTGTCTAGTGGAATTGTAATTGAAAAGGGTACATTTTGGATGGGTAGAGGCTAAATCACTTGCTATGGCTATTGAAAAGTCTGTTACTAATTTTCTATATGAACATATTTATACCCGTTTTGGTGTGCCTCAAGAAATTGTGATTGACCGTGGAGAACAATTCACTTCCAATGCAATGAAATATCTTGTGGAACAATATAAAATCAAGCATTGCAAATCCTATCCCTATCACTTGCTGGAAAATGGGAAAGTAGAATCTACAAATAAGGTGTTGGAAGCTATTGTTACCAAGGTTGTTCAATTACGTCACAAAGATTGGGTGAATAGGATCCCGGAAGCACTTTGGGCTTATAGGACTACTTGGAGAAATAGTACAGGCCATACACCTTATGAACTTGTGTATGGGAAATAGGTTTTGTTTCCAATTAAATTCCAAGTAAAAACATTCTGGATGGCCATGCAGTTAGGGCTATATTTGTATGAAGCACAAAAACAAAGAGTCATGCATCTCAATGAATTACATGAAATTTTTCAAGATGCCATTAAACAAAAAATGTTGGTCCAAGATAAAAGAGCTTGTTGGAATGACCAATTTATCAAGAAAAAAATTTCCATCCAAGATATTGGGATTTACTCTTTGATTACGGGTTTAAAAATTTCAAGGGAAAGCTCAATGCCCGCTGGCTAGGGCCTTATGAAATTGATCCTAATTTTCTAATGTACATATGTAAATAATTTCTTGTTCTATTCCTTGAAAAAAAGGATAAAAGGATAAATAAAAATAAAAAATGAGTTTGGTTGTCAAAACCAGGATACTAGGGAAGCTAGATTACAACTTGCTTGAAAACTAGATATCCAGTAGGTAAAGTTGCCATTTGATATTTTGTTTTCAATAATTCATTTTCTCTTACATTGGATGATTAAGGATTCTTTAAGGCCTTCCTTCCAACAACCCTTGTCCTGTCAACTACAAGACTTTATCTAGGCTCTAGGGTAGAGATTTTTATTGGTACCTTGAGGCATGTTTACATAAATGGAAGGTACTGTTAAGATGATAGACGTATTAAAACACCATCATCCTCTATCTATCATATTTTAACTAAGTGAATCGACTTCAACATATTTATTCGTACCAAGTAAAATGTACCATGGCACCTTGGCACTTATTCACATCAAAGCTGAGATTCCTCGCATTGGTTAGCATCATTCCTTAAGAGTCGTTAATCTAATGATTTCTTCTTATGTTATACTTCAAAAAAATCTATTCACATAGTGGGAACTGTGCCACAACGAAGGATATGTCGAAGACCATCAAATTCATGTTCGTGTGTTATTCTAGATTCAAGCTAGTTTAAGTTGGTTTGATCAAATAAAGGCTCATCAAGCTAAGACGGTTACAGTTGGATTTTCCATGTTTTTTTTTTTGTATTTCATATGGAATTCTTGTTACATAATTTGGACTTAGTTGAAGACATTGTCATCAATATCCTCTCTTGTTTTGATTGCAAGGCATGACCGAGGCACTCATGATGTGTCTTTTGATTTGAATATTGAATCTTCCAAATACAATCAAAACAATGTGATTACCCCTTTTCACTTACATATGGGTTACATCTTATGATGTTTCCTTCTCACTTTTTGGTTGAAAAGGGGGGATATTGATGAGGTTTCCAATGTCAAGTTTCAAAATTTATTCAAGCAATGGAAGATTATAGATGGGTTTATGGACACAAGATTGATTTTTGGGATTGATTTTTCATATGGATGATGGATTATGGATTGTGTTCTATTATGATCAGTCAATTTGATCTTCATAGGAAATTTTGGACATAGTTCAACACTTGACACTTTTTGGCTGTTTGACAATGATTTTTATGGATATGGATGGATGGATGATTTTCCACATTTTTGAATTTGATGGTTTTTAGTCAACTCATGAATTTAATGGTAGTTCAATAGTTTGATTGACAGTTCAACAAATTTTTATTTTGGATTTGAGGAAATACTCGTGATCCTCTTAGTTTAATACTCAACATATTTTGTGGATACCAGTTTTGGATTCCCTTTGACACTTTTTTCTCTCAACTAGTTTTTGGAATCTTTTTTATGTGTAATTTTCTCAGAGCAATTTATGATCTTATTTGTTCACTTGATATTATTCGAACTTTACAGGGATGATATTCGAATCTTGTAGAGTAAAAATGAGTCTTATACATATTTGATTGGATTATTATATTTTCATGCTTTTTCAAGTTATGGGATGTGTTGGAATTGAATCCAATTCAATTCTCATCAGGGGTTCTCTCTCATTAGTTTTGGGTTCATTTAAGTGAACACTTGCTACTTGTCTAGCTCATTTGTTACATAATGGGTTCTGTGTAGTTGGGCATCATTGATTATCATGGAGATATGCTTGTGCCCGCTCAATCCCATCTTAGTTTTGAATCAACAACGCATGCGATTATATCCCACTTCGTATAACCATGATTTCCCTATCAACTCTAAGTTTAATTGTATTCGTTTATCCTTGTCACAATATCCATTTGAAGCGCAAATCCTATTTTTCCTTTGAAATCTCCCTTTTATCATTTTCCTCTTCATCATCTGACATTCACTTTTCTACCATGGTTTTCGACCGCCATGAGTGCAATTGTTCTATCACTTGGGTTCAATTTCCACACCTTGGCTATAAGGGAACCTAATAGTGGATTCAATAATTAAAGATTCATGTTGCAAATATAAAGAGAAATACCCTACTCCTACAACATTGTGTATTTAGAGAAACCTTTAAAGGGTTGTAAATTTGGCTTCTAGGTGATGATACAAGTTATTTGAAAGGCGGGACAACTAGTTAAGCATGAATTAAACTGCAAAAACTTACAAACTATTAGGTATAACAAATTATATATTAGCTCTGTGTTGACATGTACAGGATCTGAAACAACTTCCATGATGATTGGACAACAATTCACAGATAGAAATAACCAATGATAAGAACTGAACTTTCCTTAGAATGTATAGTCACCTAAAATAAGACTACACTAAAATTTAGATTCTAGTAAGCTTTTGAGATTGACTAAACCTATCGAAAAGGTTTGAGAGACTGGTATTATATATTGGTCTTATAATGTACAGTTACATAAAGGCATATTCTTATCAATATTTATTACTTTCAAAATGAAGGAATTTACTTGACCATGAAAAGCACATTTATGATGAAGCAAAGGATAGAGAAAATAATGATGAGATTCATATTCCCCATTTGAACTGCCTACAAGAAACTATTTCTTTGTAAGGGTAAGAAAGCATGCCTCCATCCTGCTTGAGTGGAATGTGAAAGTGCCCTGCCCTGATTATCTGATTACAAATTAGTTTTAAGTTCCAATTCCCTTTAGGCCCTATGGCATGTTTACGCCTTCCACTTTGACTCCCCACGTGGGATGCATTGCTTCTTCAATGGAATATAAGAGCCTCACTAAGACCTGGGTCTCATATTTTGGTGTGGAGTTATATTTACAAGTACAAAGTTCAAGGTTCATGAAGACTTGTTCAAAACCTACCAAGCAGTTTCACAAAAAAGAGCAAATACGACACAAAATTTGACACAATAGTTTTTAATTTTATTTTTAAATTTGGTTTTGATTGATCTAGGGGGAGTTACAAACACTCTCAAGATTCAACGCCAATAGTTTCCTTTCTTCATTTCATTAGAAAATTATTTGTTGAATTCTATTTGGCACATACAAAGTTTAAGGCCATGAAATCTTATTCAACACCTACCATGTAAGATCTGTCCATCCTTATTCAACATGTTGAGTTTGTATGGTATCAACATCCCGTTTTCAAGATAAAATATGTGACAATACCAAAAGGATTACTCACTTTGGTGAGTTCAAGAGGCTCAAAAAAGTCATATGTAGTCTTTAGCCATCTACATCTTCTCCAATCCTATTTTTATCAAATTATAAGCATTTTTATTATCACTGTAGTGACCCTTATTTTTGAAGAAATTGAAACATAAGATGCTTAGAATCATGTTAAATGAGAGAAAATAATATGATTTTGTGGTAAGAGAATATGTTGCAAATGTTGATTTGGCCATTACAATAGAGTCTATCCAAGTAGTTGGAAAAATTGCATTATAGTAGTCTGATGTCAACGATATTGTTGATCGAATTCTTCAATTCCTCAAGATGGAAAAGGATTATATCACCATAGAAACTATGGTTTTAATCATCAAAGGCATTTTAAGGAATTATCCACACCAAAGCCATGACTGTACTGTAGTCATTTGAAACATTAGCGGTAGAAATATTCTTGAACCCAAGGCTAAAGTTGCAGTGGATTAGATGTTTGTAGAATATTCTCAAGATATTGTCGAGAAGCCTCTAGAAACCTAGAGCATGTAATTAATCCATCTAAACAAGCAGTTTCTATATTTACAGATACTCAGGAGCAGTAAAATCATGCATTGTATATTTGATGAATTCAACTTTTATTTATGTTATTTCTTGGGAGCCTCTTATACTTTTGTTGATAAGGAACACCAGGGATCGAGTTTTCAAAAGACATGAGATTTTTGGATTTCACCACAGGACCTACTGATAATCTCCTCCTAGAGGTAAAGAGTTGAAGCAAGTGAAAATGATCTATTCCAAAGAGTTGAAGCAAGTGAAAATGATCTATTCCAAAGAGTTGAAGCAACAAATCAGTCTTTTTCATATAATGCTTCTGACTACAATGAAAGTTATGCAACCCTTGTCTCCCATCCTCCATCTCTTACAACTGTCCCTCCTCAATCTAAAATTTTAATGACAAGAGAGGCACCTCTAACACTTATTCCACACATGGGTTCTGTCATTGATGATTTGCTCATGTTGGACCGTTTCATGCTGACACCATCAATTTTTCATTAACACTTGGTCCTATCACCTTTCAACAAAAATGATGTTTTATTCCAATTTATCTAACACGGGTGTACCTATCCCGCTCTATCTTAAGCAGGGACATCAATTCAATGCATTGCATCAAATGGTCCATATCTAAAGTTTAGATTCAACAACACTGTTTAATTTGTTTTGTTAAATGTTATTAGTAAATTTTGTTTTTGATTGATCAGTGGGGAGTTACCCAATAAAACACCAAACCCACGCTCACTTTAATATGAGGAAAGAAAACCCAACAGAACTATTTCTATTATGATCAAGTATTAGGAATTCCTTTACTAGAATAATCCTGACCACAATTGTTTTCTGTTAAGATTGATCAAAATTAACATTTGCTGAAGCTTTCTTGAAGTTCCTATCCTAATTTTGATCATGTTCCCACCATTTAATACAAGTATCAGGAATGTAGCCATTCATCTAGATGTTTGGAAGCCGCAACAATATATAAAAGATGGGAACACTAGCATCGACGTACTTTGGGAAAATATTAAGGAAAATGAGGAAATTAAACATAGAATTTGACAGATTTTAAACCAAACCATCAGTTACCTCTACATGCCAATGTCCTCTATTTTAATTTTCCATTATTTACTCTTCTAAACTGCTCTTTGGGGTGGGGGAACATGAAATATTTAACCTAACTTAGATACAAATACTGCTACACACAGTGTTGGAAATTAAATACAAATACTACTACACATACTGCTGGAACTTAAATATAAATAATGCTACAAATACTGCTGGAAATCACTACAACAACATACAATAAACACAATTTAATTTCTCGCAGCACAACATTCTTAAATAATACTAGAATTTCTAACACTCCCATCTATTAAGTCCAGTAAAAAAACAGTTTTAAAACACAGCTAGGAAGTTTTGAAAGAAGGATAAACATGGATATGTTCAAAATTAAATCAGTCTAACAGTGTTATGGAAAATGAAGAAACAGCTCCAGTGATTTAAGAGCTAAGCATAATGATTTATGCTCTTGATGGAAATGTAGGACACATAAAAGAACACAAGTTTGAATGAAATATAACTAGTGCAGCATATTATAGACAAATAGAAAAGCACATAAAAAGAATCACTAAGTGAAAACCAAATAAAAAAAAGCATTTACAGAGAAATACCTTTATCAAAAGTATTCATTTTTTACTTCCATTTTTCATACTGTTTGGACTTGTGTATTCCAACTACAAAATCATTCCCCTTCATTGCTTGGTGTAATATGCTTGTGCTTGCTTGAATTTTTTCTAGAGACGGTTGACTTACATCATTTAAGCTCTTGCTCTTGACAGAACTTTGTTAAATATTTTTCGCATGATTCATCAATGTCAAAACTAAATATCCATTCAGTTGATGATATGACCAATTTTTCTTCAAACGAACCCAGGATTGCTACATATCAGCGCTATGTACATCCATCAATTACAATTACCAAGGATATGTATGAACAGAATTAGTCAAGCACATGCAAAAAAATTATAAATGGAAAAATAGAAGAAAACAATGTGGTTTATACCTTCCTTAATTTCTATACTCAGATATATAATACAATCATACTTTGTCTCTTAGGAGACAAGTCACTAATGAAACAATGGACATACCTAAGAGAGAGAGAGATAGGTAGTTGTATTCTAGAGTGAGACAAATACAGACCACAAGGTCACGTATCAATACTGTCAACCTCAAAACATATATAAAAAACAAAAGCACCATTTTGCATTTGCAACAACTGTCGACCCAACAGCTCTCCACCCACAAAACTCAAAATCCCTAATCAAGGTTCTACACCCAACTTGACGAGAATTAAACCAGATTTAGTTAATTTTTTTAGGCCTTTATGGCCACAAAAAACTCCACCTAACTGGACTAAACTTTTAACAGCTTCACTTATTTCCTCATGGCTTGGGGCTTGAGATCCAAACCCCACTCAGCGTAGCGAGGATTTCTTCTCTTAGCTTTTTCATACCTCATATATATTAATTGTTTGCTTTAGGAGTACATCATGGATTGTCCTAACTTGAACCCATAACTACCCCACATCTACAAAAATGGCCCAAATTGAATGCTGAGGATGCTAGAAGGTGAAACAAACCCAATAATGTTCAAAACAATACCCATATTGGCTTAATTATTGTTGTAACTTACTGTTATAGGGCCCAAAAATACCTAGATATGAGGTACATGGGCTATTCATTTCCTTTAATTGTCCATAGGTGGCATGGATTTCCCAGAATTCGTTTTACAACTAAGAATACAACAACATCATACTTTAGACTTGATTAGAAAACTCAGAAACCAACCCATAAACCCTCTTGAAAAATTAAGTGAACACCTTATGGGAAACATGGGAAAAAATGGGCATGATTCCTCAATGTCAAAATTAAATATCTATTTAGTTAATGCTATGACCCATTTAGGCTAGAATGAGAAAAATACAGTCCAGAAGGTTACAAATCAATATTGTCAACCTCAAAAAATATATTAAAAAACAAAAAAATCTATTTGCATTTGAAGCAGCTGTCAACCCAACTCTTGACACAACAACTCTCCACCCACAAAACTCAAAATCTCAAAGAAAGACAGAAAATGCATTACCACAGGGAGAACAGAATGAGCCTAGACAACTTATCCAGGAGGCCTCTTGGGTGGAACAAACACACCCCAGGGGAATCAAAACAAGAATATACCCCCAACCAATACAAGAGGACAGGATAAAGAGTCCCATACTTGAAAAGGGAAAAACATGAGTATGCCACAAATACTAAAAAAAAATATTAAAAGAGCTGTATCAATCCTTCCTCAATAATTTCTCCTTCCCAGAGTTCTGAGAAGGAGAGAAAACCATCCTTCATATTAAGTGCTTTCTTGGATAAGCGGTCTTCACTCATATTGTGCTCCCTGTAGACATGCATAAAGTCAAGGGATAAGAAATCCTATTTTATAGACAAGACCCACAAGAACCACACACAATACCCACAAGAAAATACGCACAAGATCGATGTGTACAATCAAGGTGGAGAAACAACCATTTTACCCACAAGAGGAAGGGTAAAATTTTTATCATCTCTCTCAAGGTATATTCCATATGTGTTCTTTACAATAATTCTAAGTTTTATCATTATCGTATAAGGAAGGTCATTTCTTTCAACTTAACACTCTGAAAGGTCCCTATGTTAAAGTTGAAGCATCCAAGGACAATCAATAATAGCAGTAGTAATAAATTAACGAACAAGTTAAACTAGCAAACGTAAAGGAAAAAACAACGTGGTAACATATATAACATAATTCCCATTTCTTTCAACTTAACACTCCCAAAGGTCCCTTTGTTAAAGTTGAAGCATCCAAGGACAATCAATAACAGCAATATTAATAAATTAACGAACAAGTTAAACTAGCATACGTAAAGGAGAAAATAACATGGTAAGATATATAACATAATTTTCATTTCTTTCAACTTAACACTCTTAGAGGTCCCTGTGTTAATGTTGAAGCATCCAAGGACAATAAATAATAGCAATAGTAATACTAGAAACACATAGGTACAGCTGTGACAATGCAAGATAAAGTAAAAACATAATTTTCATTTCTTTCAACTTAACACTCCCAAGGTCCCTGTGTTAAAGTTGAAGCATCCAAGGGAAATCAATAATAATAGTAGTAATAAATTAATGAACAAGTTAAACTAGAATATGTAAAGGACGAAACAACGTGGTAACATATATAACATAATTTTCATTTCTTTCAATTTAACACTCCCAAAGGTCCCTGTGTTAAAGTTGAAGCATCCAAGGACAATCAATAACAACACTACATGCAATATAATTATAAATGTGCAAAAGGAAAAAGGAAAATTGTTATCACATACATTTTGATTCAACACTTTGGTAAGAATTTTAGTTTAAAAAAATATCTATGCTATGTATAACACTCTGCAAAACAGAAGTGAAGCAACTATGAAACACTTCTAGTGACTGCAATACAACATATCTATCAGATAATACCAATAAAGTAATCACTTTCAAACCAAAATATAAAATAAGGATGATATATGGAGTTACCCAACAACGTTCAACACTCTTGTATAAGAAAACCAATAGAATTATACTGTCTAAAAAAGGTGTAATAATTTTAGTTTTAAAAAATATATATGCTATGGATAACACTTCGTAAAATAGAAGGTAAGCAACTATGAAACACTTCTAGTGACTGCAATACAACAGATCTATCAGATAAGACCAATAACGTAATCACTTTCAAACCAACATATAAAATAAGGATGAGATATGGATTTACCCAACACCGTTCAACACCCTTGTATAATAAAACCAATAGAATTATACTGCGTAAACAAGGGGTGCTACTACAGAAAGAGGCCATTACTAGTCAATACTCTCAACAACATGAACTTCAAAAACATCAATATTTGGGACAAGAACATAAAATTTCATCTATTTTGATGACTTTTCCAAATACTTGTTTGGCCACTGAATGAAAATCCTTTCCTTCTCCTCCAAACGGAGACATCCATCTATTTTATCTTCATATGGAAGTGGGATGTTACTTATGACATTGATGACACTAACATTTTCATCTTCAACACCAAGTGCCACTCCATGGATCATAGAAAGTGAATGAATCTGTCCAATGCCGGCAATAGCACTGTCACATGGATCCAATATTTTAATAGTTTCACCTTCCTGGAGTACTTCATGCCCCCCTGGAATTATTGAGCATTATAAAAAACAAAACAGTATACCAATTAATTCATATTCTAATATATAGGGCTTCATGTCTTCTAGTATACCAATTGATTTAGTACATATCTTTTCATGTTCATGGCCATCTTTTGGGTCTTTCAATATTGTTGCACCACCAAGAATTATGGTTTTTCCTATGATTGATAGGCATTTACATTAAAAAAAAGAGGCTTAGTGAGTGAAGTGAAATGGATAAATAATATCCATAGATTAAAATATCAAGTGAATAAATGGTTGGAAGGGAATGATAATTATCTTACCTCATTTGAATCAATATTCCTTCCCTTATTTAAATTGAATGCAGCAACAAGAGATTCAATGGAGGAAGCTATGGTCGACATCTTCTCTGAAAACCCAATTATACAATGATTCATTGCAATTTCATAATCCTCACTAATGTTTTCAACAGTATATGGGCCTCTTGTTTGGCTTCTCTCAACTTCAACATATGGCAAGGACCTCTCTTTTTAAGAATTTTCTAAGTCTACTATATATTGATTCATTTCACTCAAATTGGGTTCTCTATTAGTTCCTTCAACCTACAAATCATTTTCAACACACAATGTATTGGAAATATAGACAAATCAAAAAGGAAGAACACAATGTACACTATTTAGCAAAAATACCATATACTTACACGTATGTGTTGTTTGGCTCTCAACCCTCCCCGACCCAAAAAATATTGATCCTTCACAATATTTCTTCCTTTCTTCCCTCTTGCACTCTTTTCCAGAAAGTCTTCAGCACCCATACTTTCCTTCAAATCTTCCCACTATCTGGGAGTCAAGCTGCTCTCCCTATATTTTCCATCCAAGATTAATTTCCTACATTTATGCCTAAAATTATTCATCAAAACTCTCATTAGATACTTGTAATATTTAATAGAAATCCTACCACCAACCGTCTGAAAAGCATTTTCCATTTGTTGGATCACTAGATCAACATTTCTTGGATCTTGATCTGTAAATGTGGATTTGGTAACATCCAAATAAGACCTTATTCTCATGCCCAACTCTATGGACCACCTTGAAGAATTTGGTCCAGTAGGCTCGTCATCTATTACCTTGACCACGTAAACCTTCTTCCCTTCTGATTTTCTTTCTTTTTCTTCCCTTTGTGTGCTGCTATACAAGCATTGAATAATTTTTCATCTTCTAATGAAAGGTAATGGACCTTTAGAACTAGTTTTGGGCGTTGAAAAACTTCTCGTATTTGTGGATATAGCAGTTTCATTTCTTAGCACGTTCCTTTGAGGAGATGTAATTGGTTCTTTTTCTAAGGAAGAAGGCTTAATTGGTTCCTCATAATTGGAGACAACAACTGTGGCAATAGGTATCTCACCAATCTCCTCAACAATTTTGTCACTAGTTAGATCAGGAATCTCCTCAATGGGTGTGGCAATTGCTAGGTCACCAATCCCCTCAGATGAGCCTTCAAATCTTTGCTTTAATTTTAAAAAATTATCTTGCAAGCCTGATTCTCCAGAAGATGCCACTTTTTCATACAAATCTTGGACATCATCAATTGATATATGAGGAAGTTGATCATCCATCCACATCTTAGAATCTGCCACAAATCGTTGTTTTCCATCAGTGCTCTTATTTTGGGCATGCCATTGCATCAACTCAGCAATGTCTTGACATCTATACATTCGAAGCAATTGTGGGATTAGTGGAAAGTGTCGAAGAACATTTATAGGAGTTGAATTTGATTTCAACCTTGGTTTATACCTCCCTTCTTTACATTTAGGACATTCTGTCTCACTTGCAAGGTTTTTGTGAAATAATATGCAACCATTCACACATGTGTGGATGTTTTTCACACCCTAATCCTAGCTTACTTATTTTTGTTTTACATTCTCTCTGTTTTGTTGGAAATGTGGATTTAGGTGGTAACAAATCATGTAAAAATGCCAATAAATCATCGACACTCTCATTTGTCCAACCATGCACTGTTTGAAAGTTAAGGAGTACAATAATTGTTGTTAAATGACTAAACTTGCAAGTATCATACAGAAGTTTTGAAGCATCCTCCATCAACTTCTACCAATCATCCTTGAAGCCCTCATTCAACATTCTATCAACTTCAATCCCTTCATCTAGGGTTCCGAAGTCTCCATCTGTGTTTGGTTCCTATTCGTTTATGTTTGGCACCTCTACGTCTCTCATGCTATGCAATTGTAAACTATCTAGATAATAATTTTGAGGGAAAGGGATAATCCTAGTATGACCAAATTTTAGCATATGTTCATAAATCACTTGTCTTTTTATGATATTCCCACCACAGCAATCATTACATGGACATGCATATTTAAGAAAGCTCTTTGCATCAGTTATTCTCTCGTTATTTTCATGGTATTCAACAATTGTCAAAATTGGTTGTTGACTTATCTTCAATTTTCTGCATTCAATTATAAAACATATATGTTAACTTTAAATTTCCACTATTTTCATCTATCTCGTCTTTAATTGATATGCATCAAAACCAATACATAGAGAAAAAACACAAAGGATCAACATTAATCATAAATCATTTTCAAATTCCGATGCAACAATAGGTTAGGAGCAGCATTGAAGAAGACATTTAAGCAAGAGAGTGGAAAATTTATCAGCAGACTGAGGTCTGAGTTTGGAGCTGACATTGGACTGTGTATGGGGAAATCTTGAAGTATGTTATAGTGAGCTAGAAAATTTCCTCAAATTTAGTAGTTATAGTGATTAGAATCTTCCATATAATATTTTTTGTTGCATGGGACATGTTGTCAATCTGTGGTAGGATTTTGTATAGACCATCCCCAAGGATCAACAATACATGGCCATTTATTCCTTCAAGTTACCAATCCAATCCATACCTTCCATGATATTAGGAAACAAAAAGAGAACCTTGGAAAATAGGCAGTGGTTTAAGTAGCACCAATTCCAGTAGCAGCATATATACTAGTAGAGTAATAAGCAAAGGTAGCATCAATAAGCCACTTTCTTTCTATCAGATTAATGAATTTTCCCATACTATTCCAAAAAAGGCCATTGATAGTATTTATTCCAAGGAAAAAATGCTATTTAATCCTTGGATCATTTGGCCAAATCGAAAAGTGTGATTTGAAAAATAGGGGGAGCAAAACACTTAGATGTAACAATGAATTTGTTTTCATTATCATTGTAGGATTATGCAACATAATGGTTCAAGGGTTTGTCACATAACAGTTTTAATGCATAGTCCCCCTTGAAAGTGCCTTCCTTGAAAAATGGGGATAACCTAGAGATGTAAAGGGAGGTATAAACCTTGTGCTGTGAGAAATTGAATTGTGTTTATTATATGTTGTTGTAGTGATTTCCAGTAGAATGTGTAGCATTATTTGTATTTAAGTTCCAGCAGTATGTGTAGCAGTATTTGTATTTAAGTTCCAACACTGTGTGTAGCAGTATTTGTATCTAAGTTAAGTTAAATATTTCATGTTCCCCCACCCCAAAGAGTAGTTTATAAGAGTAAATAATGGAAAATTAAAATAGAGGACATTGGCATGTAGAGGTAACTAATGGTTTGGTTTAAAATCTGTCAAATTCTATGTTTAATTTCCTCATTTTCCTTAATATTTTCCCAAAGTACGTCGATCCTAGTGTTCCCGTCTTTTCTATATTGTTGCGGCTTCCAAACATCTATATGAATGGCTACATTCCTGATTCTCGTATTAAATGGTGGGAACATGATCAAAATTAGGATAGGAACTTCAAGAAAGATTCAACAAATGTTAATTTTGATCAATCTTAACAGAAAACAATTGTGGTCGGGATTATTCCAGTAAAGGAATTCCTAATACTTGATCATAATAGAAATAGTTGTGTTGGGTTTTCTTTCCTCATATTAAAGTGAGAATGGGTTTGGTGTTTTATTGGGTAACTCCCCACGGATCAATCAAAAACAAAATTGACTGATAACATTTAACAAACCAAATTTAAACAGTGTTGTTGAATCTAAACTTTAGATATGGACCATTTGATGCAATGCATTGAATTGATGTCCCTGCTTAAGATAGAGCTGGATAGGTACACATGTGTTAGATAAATTGGAATAAAACATCATTTTTGTTGAAAGGTGATAGGACCAAGTGTTAATAAAAAATTGATGGTGTCAGCATGAAAGGGTCCAACATGAGCAAATCATCAATGACAGAACCCATGTGTGGAATAAGTGTTAGAGGCGCCTCTCTTGTCATTAAAATTTTAGATTGAGGAGGGACAGTTGTAAGAGATGGAGGATGGGAGACAAGGGTTGCATAAATTTCATTGTAGTCAGAATCATTATATGAAAAAGACTGATTTGTTGCTTCAACTCCTTGGAATAGATCATTTTCACTTGCTTCAACTCTTTACCTTTAGGAGGACATTATCAATAGGTCCTGTGGTGAAATCCAAAAATCTCGTATCTTTTGAAAACTCGGTCCCTGGTGTTCCTTATCAACAAAAGTATAAGAGGCTCCCGAGAAATAACATAAATAAAAGTTGAATTCATCAAATATACAATGCATGATTTTACTGCTCCTGAGTATCTATAAATATAGAAACTGCTTGTTTAGATGGATTAATTACATGCTCTAGGTTTCTAGAGGCTTCTCAACAATATATTGAGAATATTCTACAAACATATAATCCACTGCAACTTTAGCCTTGGGTTCAAGAACATTTCTACCACTAATGTTTCAAACGACTGCAGTGCAGTCATGGCTCTGGTGTGGATAATTCCTTAAAATGCCTTTGACGATTAAAAACATAGTTTCTATGGTGATATAATCCTTTTCCATCTTGAGGAATTGAATAATTTGATCAACAATATCGTTGACATCACACTACTATAATGCAATTTTTCCAACTACTTGGATAGACTCTATTGTAATGGCCAAATCAACATTTTGCAACATATTCTCTTACCACAATATCATATGTGTTGCTCTCATTTAACATGACTCTAAGCATATTATGTTTCAATTTATTCATAAATAAGGGTCACTACAGTGATAATAAAAATGCTTATAATTTGATAAAAATAGGATTGGAGCAGATGTAGATGGCTAAAGACTGCATATGAATTTTTTGAGACTCTTGAACTCACCAAAGTGAGTAATCCTTTTGGTACTGTCACATATTTTATCTTGAAAATGGGATGTTGATACCATACAAACTCAACATGTTGAACAAGGATGGATAGATCTTACATGGTAGGTGTTGAATAACATTTGATGGCCTTAAACTTTGTATGTGCCAAATAGAATTCAACAAATAATTTTCTAACGAAATGAAGAAAGGAAACTATTGGCATTGAATCTTGAGAGTGTTTGTAACTCCCCCTAGATCAATCAAAACCAAATTTAAAAATAAAATTAAAAACTATTGTGTCAAATTTTGTGTCATATTTGCTCTTTTTTGTGAAACTGCTTGGTAGGTTTTCAACAAGTCTTCATGAAACTTGAACTTTGTACTTGTAAATATAACTCCACACCAAAATATGAGACCCAGGTCTTAGTGAGGCTCTTATATTCCATTGAAGAAGCAATGCATCCCACATGGGGAGTCAAAGTGGAAGGCGTAAACATGCCATAGGGACTGAAGGGAATTGGAACTTAAAACTAATTTGTAATCAGATAATCAGGGCATGGCACTTTCACATTCCACTCAAGCAGGATGGAGGCATGCTTTCTCACCCTTACAAAGAAATAGTTTCTTGTAGGCATTTCAAATGGGGAATATGAATCTCATCATGATTTTCTCTATCCTTTGCTTCATCATAAATGTGCTTTTCATGGTCAAGTAAATTCCTTCATTTTGAAAGTAATAAATATTGATCAGAATATGCCTTTATGTAACTGTAAATTATAATAACAATATATAATACCAGTCTCTCAAACCTTTTCGATAGGTTTAGTCAATCTCAAAAGCTTACTAGAATCTAAATTTTAGTGTAGTCTTATTTTAGGTGACTATACATTCTAAGGAAAGTTCAGTTCTTATCATTGGTTATTTCTATCTGTGAACTGTTGTCCAATCATCATGGAAGTTGTTTCAGATCATGTACATGTCAACACAGAGCTGATATATAATTTTTTATACCTAATAGTTTGAAAGTTTTTGCAGTTTAATTCATGCTTAACTAGTTGTCCCGCCTTTCAAATAACTTGTATCATCACCTAGAAGCCAAATTTACAACCTTTTAAAGGTTTCTCTAAATACACAATGTTGTAGGAGTAGGGTATTTCTCTTTATATTTGCAACATGAATCTTTAATTATTGAATCCACTATTAGGTGCCCTTATAGCCAAGGTGTGGAAATTGAACCCAAGTGATAGAACAATTGCACTCATGGTGGTCGACAACCATGGTAGAAAAGTGAATGTCGGATGATGAAGAGGAAAATGATAAAAGGGAGATTTCAAAGGAAAAATAGGATTTGCGCTTCAAATGGAT
>LPNX010577990.1:36045-75657 GCA_001517045.1 Pseudotsuga menziesii
AAAACATGGAAAAGCCAACTGTAACCGTCATAGCTCGATGAGCCTTTATTTGATCAAACCAACTTAAACTAGCTGGAATCTGGAATAACACACGAACATGAATTTGATGGTCTTCGACATATCCTTCGTCATGGCCCACTTCCCACTACATGAATAGATTTGTTTGAAGTATAACATAGGAATAAATCATTAGATTAACGACTCTTAGGGAATGATGCTAACCAATGCGAGGAATCTCAGCTTTGATGTGAATAAGTGCCAAGGTGCCATGGTACATTTTACTTGGTACGAATAAATATGTTGAAGTCGATTCACTTAGTTAAAATATGATAGATAGAGGATGATGGTGTTTTAATATGTCTATCATCTTAACAATACCTTCCATTTATGTAAACATGCCTCAAGGTACTAAGAAAAATCTCTACCCTAGAGCCTAGATAAAGTCTTGTAGTTGACAGGACAAGGGTTGTTGGAAGGAAGGCCTTAAAGAATCCTTAATCATCCAATGTAAGAGAAAATGAATTATTTGAAAACAAAATATCAAATGGCAACTTTACCTACTGGATATCTAGTTTTCAAGCAAGTTGCAATCTAGCTTCCCTAGTATCCTAGTTTTGACAACCAAACTCATTTTTTATTTTTATTTATTTTTTTATCCTTTTTTTCAAGGAATAGAACAAGAAACTATTTACATATGTACATTAGAAAATCAGGATCAATTTCATAAGGCCCTAGCCAGTGGGCATTGAGCTTTCCCTTGAAATTTTTAAACCTATAATCAAAGAGTAAAGCCCAATATCTTGGATGGAAATTTTTTTCTTGATAAATTGATCATTCCAACAAGCTCTTTTATCTTGGACCAACATTTTGTGTTTAATGGCATCTTGAAAATTTTCATCTATTTCATTGAGATGCATGACTCTTTGTTTTTGTGCTTCATACAAATATAGCCCTAACTGCATGTCCATCCAGAATGTTTTTACTTGGAATTCAATTGGAAACAAAACCTATTTCCCATACACAAGTTCATAAGGTGTATGGCCTATAGTATTTCTCCAAGTAGTCCTGTAAGCCCAAAGTTCTTCCGAGATCCTGTTCACCCAATCTTTGTGACATAATTGAACAACCTTGGTAACAATAGCTTCCAACACCTTATTTGTAGATTCTACTTTCCCATTTTCCAGCGGGTGATAGGGACAGGATTTGCAATGCTTGATTTTATATTGTTCCACAATATATTTGATTGCATTGGAACTGAATTGTTCTCCATGGTCAATCACAATTTCTTGAGGCACACCAAAACGGGTATAAATATCTTCATATAGAAAATTAGTAACAGACTTTTCTATAGCCATAGCAAGTGATTTAGCCTCTACCCATCCAAAATGTACCCTTTTCAATTACAATTCCACTAGACAATATATATATGGAAAACCCCTTATAACTCCTCTTTGTTCTCTAAGTCACATTACAAATATTTACTTCACCTTAGAAATGTAACCATATTTTCTATATTTGTTGGAATATATTATATTTCTTGGAAGGTAATAATGTCTTTTTATTATGTGAGAAGTTGTCCACAAACTTATGTAAAATAGTAATACATTATATCCCATATTTATTATGGTAAAGTATACACTTTATATCCATTGTTATTTTGGAGTATTATATTATCCCATGTGCAATATGTGAGAGTAATTCCTCCACATCTCTGGTCATATAATAGGGTTAAGGGAGTCTCTTTAAGAACATCATCATCATATCATATCATGATACATATTGAATTTTATAGAGACATATCTTGTATATAGTCTTGGGACTAGTGCTCTGTTTATAAGGCTGAAGGAGACTTCTAGAGACAACAAAAGATAACCTTCCTATCGATGTAACCAAATTGGGTGAACCATGCATATCTGGTGTAATATTTCCTCTTCTCTCTTCATGGTTCTTATGTATTAAATGTTGATGGTTTCTGAGATAGATATCTAATATAGTTGATCTAATATTCTAACATATTGTTAGAGGGTAGGTTACTATGTTCTAGTATCTTCTTTGAATTTAACCAACAATTGTTAGCTTCATATTTGTTATCTGGGAAATCACTCTGTTTTGTAAATTTGATTTCTCATATGGTATCCATTAGGATTCTCTTCATATCTAGGGATTATTCTTTTTATTTTGTATATTTGTTTTCTAATCTAGTAGCCATTAACTTTCTCTTCAGATTTGAGGCGCATGATTCTACTTTTTGAGATTTTTTTTCAAACCCTAACCACCTATTGTGAAGATTTTTCTATATATCCTTCAAGAGTTTCTTCACTTATTTTCTGTAGATCTATATGAAAATTTGATTCTCCTCAAAAATATCAAGCTTTTGATTATTCAGATCTAGTTTTTTCTTTTATCTAGTATTTTTTTTGTAGGAAAAAATAAGGTCACAACTTTCAGATCCAGATTTAAAAATTTTGATGTCAAATATGAAGGAACTTGTTACATATCTGATTTCTTCATGAAAAAATGTGCGTTTTAAACAAAATAATCATCTAATTTTGTTTTCAGAAAGCAAAGATATCGTTGATATAAAATCAACTATTTTTTAGAAATTTTTCATACACACGAAAATACTGCAGAGTTGATATCTTTTGACAGAATATCCATATTTGTATTCGGTTTGTGTTATTGGATATAGAATGAACATGAAATTACTAGAAATAGGTTACGTTATAAATTCTGAGTCATATTGATCACGTTAATGGTTAACACGATAATCTCGCAGATGCTCAAGTTGTGGTTAAATGGGAAGAAAAGTGTGATCAAGCAAGATGGTTCATTGGTCAAACAGTTTCAAATAGTATTCAGGTAAGTATTGAGGAAAAAAAAATCATGGTTGAGTGATGGAAAATTATTGTTTCTTTATATGATAAATTTGATGATGTTTATGCTTGTTACCTTGAAAAGAAGGTTCATGAGCTAGATCCTACTAATTTCAAAATAGAAGAATTATATCTTACTAAATTGAAAAATTTAAATGAAAAATTAATTAATTGTGGTATAGGTTACAATAATACAGACACTACTCTTATCATTCTCATAGAACAAAAAATGACATCTTCTTTTGACATGTTCATCCAAACTATGAATAGGGCTCTTGAATTGTCTCAAAGTACCATGAAACATACGTTTGACGATTTTTGTAAAGGCCATGATAAATGATCAAGAAAGGTTGATTATTTCAGGACAAGTCTCACCTAGTAAATCTCTTAAGGCAGATAATAAGAATCCTTAGAATTTTTTTAATAATGCTAAAGGTTCTATTTAACAAACTTCTAATCCTACTAATAAATCTAGTCATGCAACTAATGCACATCATGAAAATAGTAAAAAGAAGAAAGCAGGAAAAATGGAATGGAAGAAAACTGAATATTAGTAATTTTAAGGTGTTTGGTTGTGAATGTTGGGCTCATATTCTTGATAAAAAACAAAAAAGGTTAGAACCCAAGTCTCACAAGTGTATATTCATTGGTTATGACGAGAATTCTAAGGATTACAAGTTGTTTGATCCTTCTAATCAAAGTGTCATAATCATAAGAGATGTTCAATTTCATTATGTCTCTCCACCACCTAAGTCTATAGAATCTCATATTACCTTGAATTTTTCAATATCACCTATTACTCCTATCTCTATTACTCCTTCCAGTTTTGTGCCTATTATTGATCATAGTTCATTCTCTTCTTCAAGTATTACACACGAATCTAATGGATCTCCTAAAGTAAATTTTGTTGCTTCTCATCTTCTTGTTTGGGTTAAGAAAACGATTGAATCTATAGGTATTGAGTTCAGTAATCCATCCTATAATTGTAGAACTAGATCTAACTTTGCTCTTATGACCAAAGTGTTGGCTACATACGATCCTACTTCTTATGCTCAAGCTAAGGGTAAGAATCATTGGGAACAAGCTATCTTTGCTGAGTATGACTCTCTTTTGAGAAACAAGACTTGGTCTCTTGTTGCTCTTCCTTTAGGAATTCTTTATTTTGTTGTAAATTGGTTTGTAAAACTAAGTTCACTACAAGAGGACAAATTGAAAAATATAAAGCTAGATTAGTTGTAAAAGGTTTTAATCAACTTCAAGGTATTGATTATAATGAAAAAATTTCTCCTTTTGCTAAAATGAACACAATAAGAACCATTTTATCTATCGTTGCATATTATAAATCAGAATTAAACCAAGAGGATATTAAAATTGTTTTTTTAAATGGTGATCTCTTAATGGAGACATTTATATGCAATAACCTCCTGATTTTATTTCTACTGAATCATCAAGTTTAGTATGCAAATTACACAGGTCTTTATATGATCTCAAACAAGCACCTAGGGCTTGGTATGATAAAATAGATGCATATTTATTGACTAATGGTTTTAAGTGGTGTATAATTGATCCAAATTCGTAGGTTAAGTACTTTGGTGATAATGTCCTCATTATTATTTTTATATGTGGACGATCTTATATTTATCGTTGACAAACTACTTATTTTAATTCAAAATATGAAAAGTGATATTCAAAATAATTTTGAGATAATGATTCTTGGTATATTGCACTACTTGTTGTGTCTTCAGATCTAGCATATGGAAAATGTCTTTTTCTCTCTTAGCCTATGTATGCAACAAAATAATTAGATCATTTTTTTATGAGTGATTGTAATCCTGCTCCTACGTCATTTAAGCCCGGTGTAAAGTTAATTGTTGAGTGTACCACTCCTCTTGTTGGTGCTACTCTTTATCTTCGGCTCATAGGAAGCTTGCTATATTTAAATCACAATAGAATAGATCTCTCTTTCACCATCAGTATGGTTTCTTGGTTCATGCAACAACCTCATGAAAGTCATTCGCATGAAGACAAGAGAATTTTGATATATTTACAAAGGGAATTACATGATGGTGTCTTTTATTCGAGCAATGCTATAGCTTCATTGTCTGGTTATACAAATTTTGATTGAGCAGGTGGCAGTTATGATCAATGGTCAAGTGCTCATTATATATTTCAACTTGGTTTAGGTTCAATTTCTTGTTCCAATAAGAAGGTGAAGAATATTTATTTATCTCTGTGTGAAGCAAAGTATAGAGCATCCAAAGATGCAACTAAAGAAGAAATTTGGTTATGGCATGTTCTTTCCTAACTTGCTATGGTTTCAAAATTGTCCACTATGTTAAAATATGACAATCAAGCTGAAATTCAACTTCTCATAACCCGATATATCACTCTAAGACAAATCATTTCGACCTTGAGTCTCATTATATTCATGGTCTTGTGGAAGATGATATTCTTTTTATGGAGTATTGTCTTACCAAGTAGCAGGCCATCGATGTCTTCACCAAATCCTTGACATGAGAAAAGTATGTGCATCTTAGTTCTTTTCTTCGGATGAGGGAAGTTGTCATCGAGTGGGAGCAGTAGTAACTCTTTCATTCCTTAGTGTTATGGCGGGATCTTCTCCCAGCCATTATTAAGGGGGGTGTAGGAATATATTATATTCCTTGGAAGGTAATAATGTGTTTGTATTATATTGGAAGTATTCCACTATCTTGTGTAAAATAGTAATACATTATATCCCATATTTATTATGGTAAAGTATACTCTTGATATCGATTGTTAAATAAAGAGGTGTTATTTTGGAGAATTGTATTATCCCACATGCAATATGTTAGAGTAATTCCTCCACATGTCTAGGTATATACTAGGGTCAACGGAGTCTCTTTAAAAACATCATCATCATATCATCTTATTATACATCTTGAATCTTGTATATCATATTGGGACTAGTCCTCTCTTGGTGTGGATATATCCCAATTGGATGAACCACGTATATCAATATTTTAAATACCTCATATAATATTTTATTTATACTCATTTCAAATTCACAAATATTGCATTTATACATGATTTAATCACAACCGCCTTACATCAGAATTTTTATATTAAAATGCTTTTATTTTATTTAATAAATTCGCCCATTGTTTTTTTTATATATAGCTTCTCCAAGGTAATTCACATTCATCCCGAAAGAGTGAAAACTGGAAAATGAATATTAGCCCACAAAAATATTAATTTTTGCCCACATTCGCCTGGATTTTTTCGATTGGGAGGAGATATTTGCCCAAATTCGCCCGATTGTTTTTGATTGGGAGGAGAAATGAAGATGGTTCGTCGGATTTATATATAATAGGTTGAAAATTTGGTATTTCGCACAGGATTTATGGATAATACAATTAAAAATTTGGTATTTCACTGGGATTTGTGAATATTTCAGTAAATTGGTCTTACTTCAACCTCGATTGGGATAAATTGGACATAGTTCATCCTGGATTTGGATTTGTGGACAATTATTTGAGTAAAATGTGGAGATTTAATCAATTGGGGAAGTTTTTTTACTGGATTTGGTCCATATTTGAGACAAACATGGATAAATTTAGTCAAGTGAGGTGTTTTTTACCTATATAATGGTGCAAGAGTCAGGCTCAACATCAAGCTTGATTTCTATTGCAAATCGGTATTTACAGTGGCTGAGTGGATTCATGCAAAGCAATTTCACAAGGTTTGTTCTATCTGCAGGATTTTTACAGGTTATTTTCTTGAATCTTCTTTAAATTATTTATTTTCTGGTTTATGGTAGAAGGTTGAAGCTGAATTAGCACGAATTGTTTCTAGACTTAGACCATCACACAAAATTTTGCTAGTCTTAATTAATTTCTTTAACAAGTGCACCTTCTATTAGCTTAGAAAATGTTGGATTGACATAATTTTTCCCCCTACTACTCATAGTTGTTGAATCTGCAATACCAGTTGTATGGAATTTTCACGGAATGTTCCACTTGGAATTGATCTTGTATCTTGTCCCTTTCCTGAATGTATATGCCTTTGGAGCTTCAATTCATTCTCTTCAATTTTCTTTCTTAAGTTCTCCAAGTCAGTGCCACTGGGTTTAGTTACAGATGAGCCAATCTTGAAAGTATGTTTCTGGCCAATTGAACCATTGTGTCAAACAATAGGATTTTTATTACAGGATGACTGTCGAGGTGGACCCTCTCCAGACCCCATAGAAGTCACCCCATGGACTTGCACTGCACTTGACATGGTTGTACAAAATGCAACTAACTACTTCTGCATCATAGCCATTTGCTTCCGCATCCCTGAGGTTTGTTGCGATGTTGTTGTAGCCATCTATGAAGAAGCTGCAAGTGATTGGCTTGCTCCAACTTTTATTTTCCCTTGATGATCCATCTTTCTCACTTCGATCCAATCTCCAGCTTTGTTCTTCACCCTCACTGTCACTATCTCCATCAGAGAATCTAATCACAAGCTTATCATCTTTATCTTCTGCTGCAGGAGATCTAATAGTAGGATGTAGATCTTGTAAACTGGATAAGAAGACATCATTTTCCTTATGGACACATAATGGAATTGATTGTGCACTAGAAACTTGTAGTTGTGTCCCATTTCTGTCGAACAAATTATTAGTGGGAATAAATTTCCAAGATGAGAGTGGGTGCAGGGGCACCTGCTTTCTCTTCCTCGTCTTGTTGGGCATGGAAGCCATTGCCCTTGCTCTGAGTTCTTCAATGTCCATAGTGCCAAAATTGACTTATGAACTGAAGTTATTTGACGCAGAAAGTAAAAAACATAATTGGGGAGGTTAGACCCTCTCTTACTCCTGTTGTCTGCTCTGCCCTGCCCTATCCTCCCGCCTCTGTCTTCGTTGGTCATTTATTTCATCCATTTACCAGTTTCCATAAGGTAGAAATAAGAAGCTCCGTGTCTTTGAGAGTTCCCCTGTCAACTAATTAATTTGTGGCAAGGGAAACACCGATTCCTAGTGGTTAATCCCTAGATCTTTCAATTTCTTCAAAATATGATATAAATCCATAGGAATTGTTGAAAATTTTCCAATTTTTGTGTGATTTCTTTATGAAAATATGATATTAAGCCATGAGAATTTATAGTTTTTTTTTTCAATTTGTTTTGTTGAAAATGCATCATATAGTTCACTATAAGTCAATATACATGTACATGATGCTTTTAAAATCCCCAACCGAAGAGTTGATACACAAAGAATTCTACATTTTTATACATATAAATCTAGGGGGGGTTCTTAAAATCATCCCTGCCTATGTGTGAAACCAATGATGGATGTGGCTCTAATATGAGGGAATGAGTGGAGGTATCATGCGCATAGTTTGAAACATGGGATATATGGGAAAGGAGCTGAGGTAACATGCCTGCTCTGAGAAATTTTGTTGTGGGAGCATGCTTTCCTCATGGTTCTCATTCAGGAGCTGAGAGCATATCATTGCTCTACTGTGGGAGTTGACATGCCTCACAGGACAAAGCAGTTGAACTTCCAAGCCTAGTTGAACCATACAAACGGGCTATGGTCTTTGTTTGGAATTAGCGGACTAGGAAAGTTGCATGAACTAGTATTGCAATGCTACCTAATTTTCAAGAACCCTTAGTTTGAAGACTCTGAATTGCATTGTGATTTACATAGGGCTAAGTGGGATAACTTGTAGGTTTCTGCATGGTTGAATATTCCCTTTGTCAAAAAGTATCTGTCTGACATATTAGTAACTGGTCACCCCACTACTTGTACATATCCTTGTTTTTTGTTTGTTGAGCCTTTGATTGTGCTTCCACACAGTTTGGGGGTCCTAAGGAAAGAATAATTTCATGGGAAAGGTTGGGTGAAAATCGGATGGTAATTTAAGAGTTGTCCACGGAAGGAGTTGGATATAGCAATTCATCCACTGGAGCTAGTTGACCAAGTGCGGGTATAATCTATTATATTTTCTTGTATATCAAACTTATTTCATAATTTTTTTGATAAGTTGTTAATGAACTAATATGACATACTGTTGGAAATGCCACTTGTATCTATGGTTGTTAAGTGGAATCTTTGCTAGTATGAATGGCTATGGGATTTATTTTACCTCTGCTAAAATACAAATGGCCATAAACTTGATGATTGAAAGAGATGGCAAAGTATAGTTCTAAACTATTGGTAAAAGAGGACTAGGGATGAGACCTCACTATATCATGTCTTTTCATTATTGTTTCTCGGAAAGATTTTCTAAAAGTGTCAATGATATATGCTGGTTTAGTGCATGAAGCTTAGAGAGCAATTCCTGTGTTTTTCTAATATTCTGGAATGAGTTACTCTGTTGTATTTCCTGGAGTTATGGCAACAAATTAGAAATGTTAGTCTCAATATGTTTTTTTATATGAAATCATACTTCCATGCTTAATTGGTGGATTTTCAGTTTTCTAAACCAGTGTGATTGTGAGGAATTTATTTTCTTACAAAGCTATTCTCGTTGAAGCCATGATTGCTGGTAGAGTTGGGCCATTAAAGGAAATTTGGGGTCTAAAATGGTCCTTATAAGAAAACACGTCGACAATAAGTTCTTGTGAGTTGGAATTCAAGAACCAATAGAATTCCAATAAAATGAGTCAACCATAATGGTTCAATTGACATATTTGGCATAAAAAAAAAAACTTTTTTTGTTCAGATTTTCGACATATCTCCCTATGTTTTTACTCAAATTTCGATCATAGGAGCTCATTGGATGCAGAATTTGATTCCACATCCAACAAGTACCCACACTACGTACTTTTGATAGACCTCTCTACCCCAAAAACAATAAATACATGAAAAAACATGATGATGACACCATCATCACGTTTTTTAAGTATTTCTTATTTTTGGGGAAGCAAGTTCTGTCAAAAGTACATAGTTTGGCTACTCGTTGGATGCAGAATCAAATTCCACATCCAACGAGCTCTCTTGATCGAAATTTGAGTAAAAACACAAGGAGATATGTCGAAAATACGAACACAAAAAGTAGTTTTTTTCTTTTTCCTCCAAAATTAATATATATTATTTTATTATTTTAACTATTATTTTATTATTTTAACTATTATTTTATTATTTTCCTTAGGAGGCCCATTTTAGGCCTCAAAATTCCTCTAATGCATATAACCTACTTAGAAAAACGCAAACTCTATTTATGGAAATTGTGAAGACATTTAGTAGGTGAATTGACGCATAATGGTAATGAGTAAATTTCTGTTTGTGAATACTGAAAACAGGTATTAGAGTTGTTAACTGCTATTTGTGACACAACCAAAATATAGATGTATATTGTTGCAGCTTGATATTAGTATATTACTGATACATGAGGTATGTATTGACCATGGAATGCAAAATTCATGCCTAGCTTTCACTACATGTTTGAATAAACAACCACTATCTTAAGCTAGAGCTTTCTCTACGTGTACCTATCCAGCTCTATCTTAAGCAGGGACATCAATTCAATGCATTGCATCAAATGGTCCATATCTAAAGTTTAGATTCAACAACACTGTTTAAATTTGTTTTGTTAAATGTTATCAGTCAATTTTGTTTTTGATTGATCCGTGGGGAGTTACCCAATAAAAAACCAAACCCATGCTCACTTTAATATGAGGAAAGAAAACCCAACACAACTATTTCTATTATGATCAAGTATTAGGAATTCCTTTACTGGAATAATCCCGACCACAATTGTTTTCTGTTAAGATTGATCAAAATTAACATTTGTTGAAGCTTTCTTGAAGTTCCTATCCTAATTTTGATCATGTTCCCACCATTTAATACGAGAATCAGGAATGTAGGAATTCATATAGATGTTTGGAAGCCGCAACAATATAGAAAAGACGGGAACACTAGGATCGACGTGCTTTGGGAAAATATTAAGGAAAATGAGGAAATTAAACATAGAATTTGACAGATTTTAAACCAAACCATTAGTTACCTCTACATGCCAATGTCCTCTATTTTAATTTTCCATTATTTACTCTTATAAACTGCTCTTTGGGGTGGGGGAACATGAAATATTTAACTTAACTTAGATACAAATACTGCTACACACAGTGTTGGAACTTAAATACAAATACTGCTACACATACTGCTGGAACTTAAATACAAATAATGCTACACATTCTACTGGAAATCACTACAACAACATATAATAAACACAATTGAATTTCTCACAGCACAACATTCTTAAATAATACTAGAATTTCTAACACTCCCATCTATTAAGTCCAGTAAAAAAATAGTTTTAAAACAAAGCTAGGAAGTTTTGAAAGAAGGATAAACATGGATATGTTCAAAATTAAACTAGTCTAACAGTGTTATGGAAAATGAAGAAACAGCTCCAGTGATTTAAGAGTTAAGCATCATGATTTATGCTCTTGATGGAAATGCAGGACACATAAAAGAACACAAGTTTGAATGAAATATAACTAGTGCAGCATATTATCAACAAATAGAAAAGCACATAAAAAGAATCACTAAGTGAAAACCAAATAAAAAAAAGCATTTGCAGAGACATACCTTTATCAAAAGTATTCAGTTTTGACTTCCATTTTTCTTACTGTTTGGACTTGTGTATTCCAACTACAACATCATTCCCCTTCATTGCTTGGTGTAATATGCTTGTGCCTGCTTGAATTTTTTCTAGAGACTGTTGACCTACATCATTTAAGCTCTTGCTCTTGACAGAGCTTTGTTAAATCTTTTTTGCATGATTCATCAATGTCAAAACTAAATATCCATTCAGTTGATGCTATGACCAATTTTTCTCCAAACCAAGCCAGGATTGCTACATATCAGCGCTATGTACATCCATCAATTACAATTACCAAGGATATGTATGAACATAATTAGTCAAGCACATGCAAAAAAATTATAAATGGACAAATAGAAGAAAACAATGTGGTTTAGAACTTCCTTAATTTCTATACTCAGATATATAATACAATCATACTTTGTCTCTTAGGAGATAAGTCACTAACGAAACAATGGACATACCTAAGAGAGAGAGAGAGAGAGATAGGTAGTTGTATTCTAGAGTGAGACAAATACATACCACAAGGTCACGTATCAAAACTGTCAACCTCAAAACATGTATACAAAACAAAAACACCTTTTTGCATTTGCAAGAACTGTCGACCCAACAGCTCTCCACCCACAAAACTCAAAATCCCTAATCAAGGTTCTACACCCAGCTTGACGAGAATTAAACCAGATTCAGTTAATTTTTTTATGCCTTTCTTTCCACAAACAACTGCACCTAACTGGACTAAATTTTTAACAGCTTCACTTATTTCCTCATGGCTTGGGGCTTGAGATCCAAACTCCACTCAACGTAGTGATGGTTTCTTCTCTTAGCTTTTTCATACCTCGAATATATTAATTGTTTTCTTTAGGAGTACATCATGGATAGTCCTAACTTGAACCCATAACTGCCCCACATCTACAAAAATGGCACAAATTGAATCCTGAGGATGCTAGAAGGTGGAACACACCGAATAATGTTCAAAACAATACCCATATTGGCTTAATTATTGTTGTAAATTACTGTTATAGGCCCCAAAACTGCCTAGATATGAGGTACGTGGGATGTTAATTTCCTTTAATTGTCCATAGGTGGCATGGATTTCCCAGAATTCATTTTACAACTAAGAATACAACAACATAATACTTTAGACTTGATTAGAAAACTCAGAAACCAACCCATAAACCCTCTTGAAAAATTAAGTGAACACCTTATGGGAAACATGGGAAAAAATAGGCATGATTCCTCAATGTCAAAAGTAAATATCCATTTAGTTAATGCTATGACCCATTTAGGCTAGAGTGAGAAAAATACAGTCCACAAGGTTACAGATCAATATTGTCAACCTCAAAAAATATATTAAAAAACAAAAAAATATATTTGCATTTGAAGCAGCTGTCAACCCAACTCTCGACACAACAACTCTCCACCCACAAAACTCAAAATCTCAAATAAAGACAGAAAATGCATTACCACAGGGAGAACAAAATGAGCCCAAGCAACTTATCCAGGAGGCCTCTTGGGTGGAACAAACACACCCCAGGGGACTCAAAACAAGAATATACCCCCAACTAATACAACAGGATAGGATAAAGAGTCCCATACTCGAAAAGGAAAAAACATCAGTATGCCACAAATACTAAAAAAAAAATATTAAAAGAGCTGTATCAAGCCTTCCTCAATAATTTCTCCAGTTCTGAGAAGGAGAGAAGACCATCCTTCATATTAAGTGCTTTCTTGGATAAGCGGACTGCACTCATATTGTGCTCCCTGTAGACATGCCTAAATTCAAGGGATAAGAAATCCTGTTTTATAGACAAGACCCACAAGAACCACACACAATACCCACAAGAAAATACCCACAAGACCGATGTGTACAATCAAGGTGGAGAAACAACCATTTTACCCACAAGATGAAGGATAAATTTTTTATCATCTCTCTCAAGGTATAGTCCATATGTGTTCTTTAAAATAATTCTAAGTTTTATCATCATCATATAAGGAAGGTCATTTCTTTCAACTTAACACTCCCAGAGGTCCCTGTGTTAAAGTTGAAGCATCCGAGGACAATCAATAACAACAGTAGTAATAAATTAACGAACAAGTTAAACTAGCAAATGTAAAGGAAAAAACAACGTGGTAACATATATAACATAATTTCCATTTCTTTCAACATAACACTCCCAAAGGGCCCTTTGTTAAATTTGAAGCATCCAAGCACAATCAATAACAACAATATTAAAAAATTAACGAACAAGTTAAACTAGCATACGTAAAGGCGAAAAGAACATGGTAAGATATATAACATAATTTTCATTTCTTTCAACTTAACACTCCTATAGGTCCCTGTGTTAATGTTGAAGCATCCAATGAAAATAAATAATAGCAATAGTAATACCGGAAACACATAGGTACAGCTGTGACAATGCAAGATAAAGTAAAAACATAATTTTCATTTCTTTCAACTTAACACTCCCAAAGGTCCCTGTGTTAAAGTTCAAGCATCCAAGGGAAATCAATAATAATAGTAGTAATAAATTAATGAACAAGTTAAACTAGAATATGTAAAGGACGAAACAACGTGGTAACATATATAACATAATTTTCATTTCTTTCAATTTAACACTCCCAAAGGTCCCTGTGTTAAATTTGAAGCATCCAAGGACAATCAATAACAACAGTACATGCAATATAATTATAAATGTGCAAAAGGAAAAAGGAAAATTGTTATCACATACATTTTTTTTCAACACTTTGGTAAGAATTTTAGTTTTAAAAAATATCTATGCTATGTATAACACTCCGCAAAATAGAAGTGAAGCAACTATTAAACAATTCTAGTGACTGCAATACAACATATCTATCATATAATGCCAATAAAGTAATCACTTTCAAACCAACATATAAAATAAGGATAATATATGGAGTTACCCAACAACGTTCAACACCCTTGTATAAGAAAACCAATAGAATTATAATGTCTAAACAAGGGGTAACAATTTTAGTTCTAAAAAATATATATGCTATGGATAACACTTCATAAAACAGAAGGTAAGCAACTATGAAACACTTCTAGTGACTGCAATACAACAGATCTATCAGATAATACCAATAAAGTAATCACTTTCAAACCAACATATAAAATAAGGATGAGATATGGAGTTACCCAACATTGTTCAACACCCTTGTATAAGAAAACCAATAGAATTATACTGCCTAAACTAGGGGTGCTACTATAGAAAGAGGCCATTACTAGTCAATACTCTCAACAACATGAACTTCAAGAACATCAATACTTGGGACAAGAACATAAAATTTCATCTAGTTTGATGACTTTTCCAAATACTTCTTTGGCCACTGAATGAAACTCCTTTCCTTCTCCTCCAAACGGAGACATCCATCTATTTTATCTTCATATGGAAGTGGGATGTTACTTCTGACATTGATGACATTGACATTTTCATCTTCAACACCAAGTGCCATTCCATGGATCATAGAAAGTGAATGAATCTGTCCAATGCTGGCAATAGCACTGTCACATGGATCCAATATTTTAATAGTTTCACCTTCCTGGAGTACTTCATGCCCCCCTGGAATTATTGAGCATTATAAAAAACAAAACAGTATACCAATTAATTCATATTCTAATATATAGGGCTTCATGTCTTCTAGTATACCAATTGATTTAGTACATATCTTTTCATGTTCATGGCCATCTTTTGGGTCTTTCAATATTGTTGCACCACCAATAATTATGGTTTTTCCTATGATTGATAGGAATTTACATTAAAAAAAAGAGGCTTAGTGAGTGAAGTGAAATGGATAAATAACATCCATAGATTAAAATATCAAGTGAATAAATGGTTGGAAGGGAATGATAATTATCTTACCTCATTTGAATCAATAGTCCTTCCCTTATTTAAATTGAAAGCAGCAACAAGAGGTTCAATGGAGGAGGCTATGGTCGACATTTTCTTTGAAAACCCAATTATACAATGATTCATTGCAATTTCATAATCCTCACTAATGTTTTCAACAGTATATGGGCCTCTTGTTTGGCTTCTCTCAACTTCAACATATGGCAAGGACCTCTCTTTTTAAGAATTTTCTAAGTCTACTATATATTGATTCATTTCACTCAAATTGGTTTCTCTATTAGTTCCTTCAACCTACAAATCATTTTCAACACACAATGTATTGGAAATATAGACAAATCAAAAAGGAAGAACACAATGTACACTATTTAGTAAAAACACCATATACTTACACATATGTGTTGTTTGGCTCTCAACCCTCCCCGACCCAAAAAATATTGATCCTTTACAATATTTCTTCCTTTATTCCCTCTTGCACTCTTTTCCAGAAAGTCTTTAGCATGCATACTTTCCTTCAAATATTCCCACTATTTGGGAGTCAAGCTGCTCTCCCTATCTTTTCCATCCAAGATGAATTTCCTACATTTATGCCTAAAATTATTCATCAAAACTCTCAATAGATACTTGTAATATTTAATAGAAATCCTACCACCAACCGTATCAAAAACATTTTCCATTTGTTGGATCACTAGATCAACATTTCTTGGATCTTGATCTGTAAATGTGTATTTGGTAACATCCAAATAAGACCTTATTCTCATGCCCAACTCTATGGATCACCTTGAAGAATTTGGTCCAGTAGGCTCACCATCTATTACCTCGACCACGTAAACCTTCTTCCCTTCTGATTTTCTTTCTTTTTCTTCTCTTTGTGTGCTGCTATACAAGCCTTGAATAATTTTGCATCTTATAATGAAAGGTGATGGACCTTTAGAACTAGTTTTGGGCGTTGAAAAACTTCTCATATTTGTGGATATAACAGTTTCATTTCTTACAACATTCCTTTGAGGAGATGTAATTGGTGTTTTTTATAAGGAAGAAGGCTTAATTGGTTCCTCATAATTGGAGACAACAACTGTGGAAATAGGTATCTCACCAATCTCCTCAACAATTTTGTCACTAGTTAGATCAGGAATCTCCTCAATGGGTGTGGCACTTGCTAGGTCACCAATCCCCTCAGATGAGCCTTCACATCTTTGCTTTAATTTTAAAAATATATATTGCAATCTTGATTCTCTAGAAGATGCCACTTTTTCAACCCTGGTTTATACCTCCCTTCTTTACATTTAGGACATTCTGTCTCACTTGCAAGGTTTTTGTGAAATAATACGCAACCATTCACACATGTGTGGATGTTTTTCATACCCTAATCCTAGCTTACTTATTTGCATTTTACATTCTCTTTGTTTTTTTGGAAATGTGGATTTAGGTGGTAACAAATCATGTAAAAATGGCAATAAATCATCAACACTCTCATTTGTCCAACCATGTACTGTTTGAAAGTTAAGGGGTACAATAATTGTTGTTAAATGACTAAACTTGCAAGTATCATACACAAGTTTTGAAGCATCCTCCATCAACTTCTACCAATCATCCTTGAAGCCCTCATTCAACATTCTATCAACTTCAATCCCTTCATCTAAGGTTCTGAAGTCTGTGTTTGTTGCCTCTTCATTTATGTTTGGCACCTCTATGTCTCTCATGCTATGCACTTGTAAACTATCTAGATAATAATTTTGAGGGAAAGGGCTAATCCTGGTATGACCAAATTTTAGCATATGTTGATAAATCACTTGTCTTTTTCTCATATTCCCACCACAACAATCATTACATGGACATGCATATTTAAGAAATATCTTTGCATCGGTTATTTTCTCGTTATTTTCATGGTATTCAACAATTGTCAAAATTGGTTGTTGACTTATCTTCAATTTTCTGCATTCAATTATAAAACCTATATGTTAACTTTAACTTTCCACTATTTTCATCTATCTTGTCTTTAATTGATATGCATCAAAACCAATACATAGAGAAAAAACACAAAGGATCAACATTAATCATAAATCATTTTCAAATTCCGATGCAGCAATAGGTCAGGAGCAGCATTGAAGAAGACATTTAAGGAAGATAGTGGAAAATTTGTCAGCAGACTGAGGTCTGAGTTTGGAGCTGACATTGGACTCTGTATGGGGCAATCTTGAAGTATGTTATAGTGAGCTATAAAATTTCCTCAAATTTAGTAGTTATAGTGACTAGAATCTTCGATATAATATTTTTTGTTCCATGGGACATGTTGTCAATTTGTGGTAGGATTTTGTATATACCATCCCCAAGGATCAACAATACATGGCCATTTATTCCTTCAAGTTACCAATCCAATCCATACATTCCATGATATTAGGCAGAAAAAAGAGAACCTTGAAAAATATGCAGTGGTTTAAGTAGCACCAATTCCAGTAGCAGCATATATACTAGTAGAGTAATAAGCAAAGGTAGCATCAACAAGCCACTTTCTTTTTATCATATTAATGAATTTTCCCATACTATTCCAAAAAAGGCCATTGATAGTATTTATTCCAAGGAAAAAATGCTATTTAATCCTTGGATCATTTGGCCAAATCGAAAAGTGTGATTTGAAAAATAGGGGGAGCAAAACACTTAGATGTAACAATGAATTTGTTTGCATTATCATTGTAGGATTATGCAACCGAATGGTTCAAGGGTTTGTCACATAATAGTTTTAATGCATAGTCCCCCTTGAAAGTGCCTTCCTTGAAAAATGGGGATAACCTAGAGATCACATATATTTGTTGGCTGCCCATTGCAAGGAGAAATGAAAATGAAACTATAGAAGAGTTAAACAAACAAGAAGTTGAACCAAACAGTTACAAGGTTACTTGAAGACTTAAACCTCTAGAGGCAGACATTCTTATATATTAATCCATTCTTTTGATGGATAACTAGGTTTCTAGAGAAAGAAGGATCCCCATGATATGAACGCAGCACAAGAGTTAGTAGTCAAAATTGAGAAGAACATGACTGTATCTAGTAAAACAAGTAAACCTAGTTATTCGAGAGCCAATACTACTAAGAAACACTAGTAGCAACACTAGTAAAAACAATTGTAAGAGTCATAAGTAGTTTTCTATCATAAAAAGTGATAGGTGCAAAGGAAGTTCTAGGTGTAGGATACATATAATATACTTTGGTGTAAAGATTGATAGTTAGTGGATCGAGCTTCTCTACCAGACTATTATCTTTAGGATAATCAGTTTAGGGTATACCAATAATAGAGTTGGAAGTCCCTTATATAGTAGTTTTAGTTGATCCTTTAGTGTATGAAGGAGTACTTGGAGATCCAGTAGTGAAAGAAAAAAATTGAGTCTAGGTCTAAAAATATCTAGCATAAGTAGCACTACTAGTTCTACTAAGAGGATTGAGAGTTAAGGAACGAGCTGGGGGCGTGGTGTGGTTCCTCTAGCAAAGCTGTGAAAGAGAGGTATGGTTTTGTGGTTGTTTCCTTCTCTAAGAGGTTCAGTAAGAGATAACGTAATATATAATGGAAAAAAGGAATTATAAATTGCGAAAGTTATAGTAAAGTTTAAGCTTGAATGAGTAATACAGGAGTAAAGTATAAGTTCAGTGGACGTGTAGTTCTAGTTATCCCTGTTTAGTAATAATTAGTGAAGTGCAGTAGTGGTTAAATAAGTTGAGTAGAATTTGTAAAGTATCATAAGTAAAATATCATTTTTTTTCAAGAAAAGGGCAATTTTAAGAAACAGAAGTTCTTGAGTGGAATCAATGATCAACAACAACACTACGGTCTTTCTTATTATTGTTTTTCCCCTTTGGCTTCACTACTATAAATTTTAGGTCACCTAACAAGAATTTCAAATATATCTTAAGATGATTGATGTTAATAGAACTTATTTGAGAGCCAATACTGCTAAGCAACACTAGTAGCAATACTGCTAAGCAACACTAGTAGCAATACTAGTAAAAACAGTTGCAAGATCCGTAAGTGGTTTTCTATCATAAAAAGTGATAGAAGCAAAGGCAAATCTAGGTGTAAGATACATATTATATATATGGGTGTAAATATTTCTAGTTAGTGGACTGAGCTTCTCTACTAGTCCCTTATCTCTAGCATAGGCATTTTAGGGGATACCAATAATAGAGTTGGCAGTCACTTATACAATAGTTTTAGTTGATCCTTCAATGTATCAAGGAGTAGTGGGAGATCCAGTAGCGAAAGTAAAAAATTGAGTCTAGGTATAAGAGTTTCAGTAATAGATAAAGCAATATATAATGGAAAAAAGGAATTATAAATTGGGAAAGTTATACTAAAGTTTAATCCTAAATGACTAATAGAGGAGTAAAGTATAAGTTCAGTGGAAGTGTGGTTCTAGTTATCCCTGTTTAGTAATAGTTAGTGAAGTGTATTAATGGTTATATAAGTTGAGTATCAGTAGCAATATAGTAAAATATATAATTTGTAAAGTATCATAAGTAAAATATCATTGTTTTTCAAGAAAAGGGCAATTTTAAGAAACACAAGTTCTTGAGTGGAATAAGTGATACCATCACCAACAACACTACAATATTTCTTATTATTATTGTTCCCCTTTGGATTCACTACTATAAATTGTAGGTCATGTAAATTGAATGTTAATAGAACTTATTTTTCTCACTGAAACACATGAAAGTACAGAAAGAACATTCCCTTATGTTAAAGGGTATCATTGAATCTTGACCTTCAGACATGGAACACAAAGATCGAGTGGTGTTTGTGGCTCTGGGGGTGTATATTTCCTTATGTGTGACTATATTAGGTCTAAAGTTTCACTAATAGCCTCTAATGAGCACTATAAATATTATGTCGTTAGTGTTCAGGTCTAACATCAGGCCCAAAAGGCCCCTCCTTGTAACCCACCCTATTCCAAGTCTTTATCATAATGCTTGATTTTGTTGATTATGTGGTTTTCCTGGCTTCTTCTCCTAAGGATTTACAAACTATTGGATGCCTTGGCCAATGCTTGTGAACACCATCAGTTTGTGGACAACCTTAGTGTTCCTTTAGCCTAGCTTCAGGCTCATTCCCATCAACTACACAAAGACAGAGCATCTTCTTCAAAGGGATTATTGCAATTGTACACTATATGCAGGAACCTAAACTAGAACATTTCATCTTTAGACATCTTGTCTAATATGAAATTAGTTTTAGATATCACTGCTTGTTCAGAGACTGTAATAGCTCCTTAAATATTTTCATATAGTAGGAGGACAAGAGATGTATCTCCTTGTTTCTTCCAGAGATAATTCACTTCTAGAAGAAAACTTTCATAGATAGAACTCCCTGCATTGCTAACTCAAAGCTCATCATTTCTTACTTACAACATCTAGATAGCTACAATCACAAGAGGCATTATAAATAAACCTCCAATACTAGTTCTATCAAACAGTGTAGGCTTCGATTCACAAAACTAATTGATAGAAAGAACCTCAAAACACCCTTGAGCATAGCCTTGGATATTATAATAGCTAACAATAGACATCGTTGTTGGTATTGGGCTTCTTACTTGAAGTCCTTTGAACCCTCACTCATTTTGATCTTTTGGGCTCTCTAGGATTCGACAATAAGATTTTTTGCATTCTCCTTGCAGTCTTCTATTTATTTTTCAGCTCTTCTAGAGTTTCCTTAGCACTCTCAATGATTACTACTTGTAATTTTTACAGTACTATTTTCCATTTTTGGCCACAAATGAACTTTCACATCTAAATCAAAGTAACAGTGTGGTGACCTCTCATATGTTGACCAAGGAGTATTAATAAATGTCGATGATACAGAAGTATAACCCTAAACCTACTTGAAGTATAAAATCCAGTAATGGTACCCCACCATTATTATGATATTTTTCCTTTTCAGTAATCATACATCAAACATAACTAAGTTTTGTCCTTGTACAAGTATCTATTAATTGTGAAATCCCATCAGTTCAAAGTTTCAAACTTTCAGAAACTAAATATATAGTTTGTAATGAGCACGTGCAAGTTCAGAAAACTACTAAAACAGACTTTAGATATCATGTAAAAAAGAAAACAGCATCAGCAGGGACCATCACTACCCACTTTGGATTAACAAAAATCATTGCCTTCCATGAAATATCAAGCAAATTTTCTCCATGATGGAAATGCCCAGAAAACTTTGAAGAGTATTATAAACATACCAATATCTTAATCTAATCCATAATCCAGACCTTCACCCACTATGAAATTCCCAATCATAAATAACTCAATCTCTTACCTTGGCGTGCTTATTGGAAATTCTACTCTAACAGTGTAAATTATAAGGTAATAAAAAACAAAGAATCAAAATATAGCAATAGAGAAGAATTCCTCTACAATCGAGGAAACATCCAAATGATATGGATAGTCCTCATATCATATGTCATCTGAAGACTAAAATAGCTATGACTTGCAAAGTTTTAACGAGACATGCAGGTTCAAGCCATTCGTTCAAAGAATATATACCAACATTTAGGACACCATATACAATGTCCAAAACTCAACATTCCAAAAATCAACACCCATAAACGGATTTTAGTTGCAGACACTTAACCCTTTACTTATGGTAGTAGTTTTAGACTTAGCCAAATGTTAAAATTCAAAGACTTCTCCCCATCAAGACTCAGTCAGCTCCACAAAGGAAGTGGCTATGGGGGAAGACACAGTCCAACAAAGACATGGAGATATGGAAAATGAAGAAACAACTCCAGTGTTCAAAGCAGAGGATCAGCTGGAAGCTCACAGTGGGCAATATTTTCACGAAAACATTAAGGTTTTATCTATTATTACTCAATAATAGTATTATGGCAGCTATATTGAAGTAAGGAATTCATTTTTGTGAAGAAAAATGTAAGGGTAATGCTCATTGTAGACATGCATCTGTCAATTTTCATATATTCTAATTTCTCATGACTAGACTCCCTGAATAAATGTAGTATATCTACCAAGAGTTCAAAAATACAATGGAAAACCAATATTTATTAATGAGAGCCACAATCTAATTAAATTATGTACTTACATTCATTTCATTAACTTGAACACTATCAAAAGGGAAACAAAAATGATAGATGAGACGTCGAGTGTGACTGCTTTAAAAAAAATACCAACAATACATGAAAAATCAAATATATGTCCTCAGGTTTCAGCCTGTAGCGGGGAGGGAGGGGGCACAATACTAAGGGATAGTGGGAATTGACTTATGCTTGGTGGTCAACAGTGACCACCTATAATAACACGTAAGCATTAGCTTTAAATCAAGTGATAAAAATTCTAAGAGCCAGGAAGATTCAAAAACATATTGCTAATGCAGACTCGACGATTATCATTTGCAAAATTAGAGACTTGACTCCCTCTGCATCGTAATGTCTTGAAAGAATGATCTATAGACCTAGAATTCAAATAATTGCAAGTATTTTGACATGGGGAATACTATCAAATCCTATGATGAGTCTCATCATTAAACAAGGACATGGATTCAATGGCAAATAAGGGTATGCTATAGAATCAAGGGTTTCTGGTACAATATGTGGATCTTATCACTGATTTGCACCCAAGAATATTGACAATATAAAAATTATGAATTGGATGCACCTTGAATTGCAAGATAAGTTGCAAAGTTCACCATGCCACATGAAATGGAGTTTAACTTCTCCCTGATGTATTCTAGCTTGGGCAACGGATTGAATTTATGGGCGATGAGATGGGTTATCGTAGCAGAGGTGGGATATATCAGGCTTGTCTAGGGTGCTTCTTCAATCCATCAACACTACTCTGCATCCTAGTAGTTGAGTAGAGATATGTAGAACTCCAAATAGCTCAGTATCAAGGGGAAGCAATGGATTTATATGCATACTTGAGGAAATATGTGAGGAGGTTTTGCATTTTAGACTAGAAGAGAACACCAAAGATCAGAACAGACTGGAAATAATTTGGGCTCTTCTTCATTGAAGTGGTCCAGCCTGTTGACCTAAGGCATTTTGGGACATGGGAGAAGGTAATCCAACTTGATTTTCAATTTGTCTAATTTTCTTTAGGAACATTTGAGCCCTTCAGTATCCAATATTTTGAGACTACATTTCCTCACTGCTCTGGGTGGAAACCCTCCTAAGTTCACAAAGTTGTGAGACTACCTCTTCTACAATGGATGGTCATAGGCATATAAGTCATATTTCATGGAAAATAGCAAAACATGCATGGTAATAAGAAGGATGGTGCACAAGACTGAAGATCTTCAAGTAGCAGTATCCAATTTAAACAATAGATTGTTTTCACAATTACAATTTCAACTGGTTTGAAATTCAGTGCTGGAAGTCAAAGTGGCAATACAAGGTGAACAAATTAAGAAAATTGTTGCAGTTTTAGACTTAGCCAAATATTAAAATTCAAATAATTCTCCCCATCAAGACTTAGTCAACTCCATAAAGGAAGTGGCTATGGAGGAAGACACGGTCCAATAGAGACATGGAGATATGGAAAATGAAGAAATGACTCCAGTGTTCGAAGCAGAGAATCAGCTGGAATCCCACAGTGGGCAAGATTTTAACTAAAACATTAAGGTGTTATCTATTATTACTCGATAATAGTATTAGGGCAGTTATATTGAATTAAGGCATTCAGTTTTGTGAAGAAAAATGCAAGGGTAATGCTTGCTATAGACAGACATCTATCAATTTTCATATATTTTAATTTCTCGTGACTACACTCCCTGAATGAATCTATTATATCTACCAAGAGTCCAAAAATACAATGGAAAACCAATATTTATTAATGAAATCCAAAATCTAATTAAATTGTGTACTTGCATTCATTTCATTTACTTGAACACTATCAAAAGGGAAACAAAAATGATAGATGAGATGTCGAGTGTGACTGCTTTCAAAGAAATACCAACAGTACGTGAAAAATCAAATATATGTCCTCAGGTTTCAACCTGTCGCGGGGAGGGAGGGGGATGTTTGTTTACAATCCTAAGGGATAGTGAGAATTGACTTATGCTTGGTGGTTAACAGTGACCACCTATACTAACACAAAAGCATTAGCTTTAAATCAAGCGATAAAAATTCTAAGAGCCAGGAAGATTTAGAAACTTGTTTCTAATGGAGACACGATGATTATAATTTGCAAAATTAGAGACTTTACTCCCTCTGCACTGTAATGTCTTGCAAGAATGATATCTAAACCTAGAATTCAAAGAATTGCAATTTTTTTCACTTGGGGAATACTATCAAATTCTCTGATGAGTCTGATCATTAAAAAATGACACAGATTCAATGGTAAATAAGGGTATGCTATAGAATCAGGGATTTCATGTACAATATGTGGATCTTATCACTGATTTGCACCCTGGAATATTGACAATATAAACATTAGGAATTGCATGCACCTCAAATTGTAGGACAAGTTGCAAAGTTCACCATGCCACGTGAAATGGAGATTAACTTCTTCCTTATATATTCTTGCTTGGGCAGCGGATTGAATTTATGGGAGATGAGGTGGGTTATCCTAGCAGAGGTGGGATATATCAGGTTTATGTGGGGTTTTTGTTCATTTCGTCAACACTACTCTGCATCCTAGTAGTTGAGTAGAGATATGTAGAACTCCAAATAGCTCAGCATCAAGGGGAAGCAGTGGATGTATATGCATACTTGAGTAAATATGTGAGGAGGTTTTGTAGTTTAGAATGGAAGAGAACACCAAAGCTCAGAATAGACTGACAACAATTTGGGCTCTTCTTCATTGCAATGGTACAGCTTGTTGACCTAAGTCATTTTGCGACATGGGAGAAGGTAATCCAACTTGATTTTCAGTTTGTCTGTTTTGTTTTAGGAACATTTGAGCCCTTGGGTATCCCATATTTTGAGATTGCATTTCCTCATTGCTCTGGGTGGAAACCCTCCTAGCTTCACAAAGTTGTGAGACTACCTCTGCTACAATGGATGGTCATAGGCATATAAGTCATATTTCATGTAAAATAGAAAAAAATGCATGGTAATAAGAAGGATGGTGCACAAGACTGAAGATATTCAAGTAGCAGTATCCCATTTCAACAATATATTGTTTTCACAATTACAATTTCAACTAGTTTGAAATTCAGTACTGGAAGTCAAAGTGGCAATACAAGGTGAACAAATTAAGAAAATTGTTGCAGTTTTAGATTTAGCCAAATGTTAAAATTCAAAGAATTATCCCCATCAAGACTCAGTCAGCTCCATAGAGGAATTGACTATGGAGGAAGACACAGTCCAACAGAGACATGGAGATATGGAAAATGAAGAAGCAACTCTAGTGTTTGAAGCAGAGTATCAGATGGAAGCCCGCAGTGGGAAATATTTTCACGGAAACATTAATTTTTTTTCTATTATTACTCGATAATAGTATTAGGGCAGTTATATTGAAGTAAGGAATTTTGTAAGGAAAGAAGGTGATGTTGACACTAGAGGTGCATAATTCATGGTGCGCCTCTTCAAAAGCCTCAAGGTTCTCTTCAATGCTTCATTATCCATGGAAGCTATGGAAATTAAATAGAGAAATTGTAAACTCTCAATAGTGGTTAATATCAATCCCAATCTCCTCAACGGATATTACCAATATCTATATCCATAACCCACCAAACCCTCCAATGTTTGGCACCAACAGATAGGCTATTTGACACAAAATAGCGGGTTGAACAGTAATCGGAATTGAAGGATAGAGGTTAAGGAAAATTGACCATCTGCCATGAATGTCATTGCCATAGAGGTGGGTGCACAAATGTTTGGTAAACTAGTTGGGTCATAGTTGGGTCGAGCTCCACATGGAAATAGATTTTTTCTGCTTCTTTATATATATATATATATATATATATTATTTTATTTTATAAATTATATAGATGTTTTGGTTTTGTTTTATTTTTATTATCCCCATTTGAAATAGGCACCCAGAGACAAAACTACCAGCACCAAGGTTTATAAGAATCGCCCTCAATAAAAATAATCTAACGAATACTTCCATGGATAACAAGGCATCGACTCCTATATCAACTCTGGGATCGACTACATGGAGTATCATAATGAGTATTGGAATTGAATCTTTACGCATACTTGGATTGATTAACAACATCGCCACCTGACATCGACTACATGAAGTATAAACATCGAGTGTATCAACTCTTGGGATCGACAACATTTATATTTTTTTCAGTTTTTATTTTTATTTTTTGTTTTATTATATAAATTATGTTAATTGGTTATATATTATATATTTTTAATAATTATCATATAAGTTATTTAGTTTTATATATGGAGTAGTTTAAGGAGTTGACGATTTGGCTCGAAATTCGGTCAACCTCGTTGCCACTTCTCGTCCAAATCATTGACTACAATCGATACCAAAATCCTATCAATACTCTTAGGGACGGAGACATCCACAGATGACGAACCTACATCCCCTCAAGAACCGGCCATTTGAATGCGCCTCCTCCATGTACGCTTACCAAATGCATCCAATGCATGAAAAAAAAAATGTCATCTTTGGATCTATGGGCTAAAGGTATCGTTCGACCCTTGCTCTATCTACAATGACATCTACGACAAGTAAACCTTCTTGCAAATTTTAATCACTTAATGTTTTAATGTTTGCTTCATTTTTCCTAATTTGGAGTGTGTGAGGAATGTCGATGCGCAAAAATAAGTGACCTTTGCAAATAGTGGCATTGGAGGAGGGTGCTCATGCTTTTCCTAGGCTGCAAGCTCAAAATGCATATGGTTATGAGAGCATAGGTTGGAGATGGTGATAATTGTGAATGCAAAGTGGAATCAGTAACTCTAGTGGTAGCATTGAAACCAAGTGTAAAAATCCATAGTTACAATTGGTTATTGATTGGAGTGATGAACATGATCAGAGCAGCAAGCCTCCATACCTTTGAAGTGCTCTGACTAGTCACTGCAAGATCCTAAACCGACCTATCATCTGCAAAAACAGGGTATCGAGTGCAAAAACAGGGGAGCACAGGTCAAATGATACCTTTAGCCCACAAATCCAAAGTTGACGTGGTTTTTTGGCCATGTATTTGGTAAGTCTACATGGAGGAGGCACATTCGAATGACCGGTACTCGAGGGGATGTAGAGCTATGATGCTTCTAGCTATGTATTGATATGGTACTGGGCCTAGTGCCTAATTCATAATACTCCTTTTCGAATGCGCTTAACCGGGTTTGCTAATTCAATGGTGCAGTAGGGATAAAGATGGTCAAGAGAAAATTCATGCAAATGCTTTGTTGGATCTCTGAAGATCGAGGTGTATGACACCAATTTTACTAATAGAAGGTTGAAAATTTACAAAATTTACACTTCAATATTGTCAAATTTGTAATTTACCACGACACAATTAAAAATGACTAATTCATGTTCTTTTAGCTAGTCATTTTTTATGCTGTGACTAAATTAGTCGTTTATGTTAGCCATTTTTAACTCTGTCACTTATTATCAAGTCATATTCATTAACTGGTGACTAAATTAGTCGTTAATTTTAGTCATTTATAGTTGGGTCAATAAAAATTGCTCATATTTAGTAGTAAATCACTTGAAAAACCTGTGGTGACTAAATTTTTAGTCACCTAGTAGCTAATTCCTCACTTTGTACTAGTGATATTCAGTTCACCAAGGAACATGACTATGCTACCTGATGAATTTAATTATCAAAATAACCCCTCCTTGCAGGCATTTCAAAATGCCTTTTCAATTTCCCGAATCTAACAACCAATTTTCTTGTGTTCTTAAAATGCAAAATAATATTTTTATTAAAACACTCCACGGGATAACTGAAACCATGGTTAGATGCACCCAGCAAAAATCTATAGCCTAACACTTTCATATTATTTTTTTCATCATCCTATGAGATAGGAGGGGAATTTCTTTGAGGCCACCGAGGTAGTTTTTCCAGTACTAGAATAGTGCAAAACAACCCGAAAGTTTGTTTTTGTAGACCATTATCTTTGTCATCAAGCATCTTCTTTGAGAACTGATACCATGGTTAGATAGCCTCTTCAACAAGCTATAGGATGATAGCTTCAAATAATTTTTATCATACACCTATAAGGTACAACGGGCATGTTTCCAAGGCCACATGAGCCAATTTTTCCAACACTAGGACAATTTTCTTAGTCTTGTCCAATCTTCCTAAAACATTTTTTGGCAGGTTCATAGCTTCTTCCTCAGCTACTTCCAAGACCGTCTGAAGACATGATCAGGTAGGAAAAATATCAATCTACAATACCCCCATATGGTGCAGGCATTTTCTTCAACACACAATTTGTGGAAGGCATTTTCTTAAGGTTACCTGAGCTAGTATTCCAACACTTTGTCATTTTCAGGACTTTCTCCAAAATTTATTCTGAAACCTCATTTTGGCAGATTCATAACTTTGTCTTCAGACATGCTTAAGGAGAAATAATACCATGGTTAGGTATAAAAACAAACACACTACAAGACCCCCATGTGCAGCGGGAATTTACTCTAACCCATAATTTAGGGTAGGCATCTTTCTGAGGCTACTTAGCCATTTTTTCTTGCTCTGGCACAAACCCCTATTTTGGCAGGTCCATAACTTCTCCCTCATACTCTTTTAGGAAAAACTGAAGACATGATCAGGTAGGAAAAACAACAATCTAGAAGACCCCCATGTGCTGTGGGCATTTATATTCTCCAATAAATTATGGCATGCATTTATATTCTCTTAGAGTAGTTTTGACTACTTTTTCATACTTAGTCAATTTCCAAAGTTTCATGAAGTTGGAAGGTTGACATCTTCCTCCTTAAAGACTCTCTTATGAGGCAAGTGACATGGTTGTATGCTCCATACAACACTCTAGAGACTCACATTCTCAATACATTTTTCACATCATCCTATGAGGCATAGTGGGCATTTCCTTAAGGCCACTTGGGCAGATTTAATACCAATTCCATACAAATTTCACAATTTTGACTAATCTGCCTAAAACACCCTTTTGGCAGGTCCATAACTTTTTCTTTATCAACTTCCAAGACAATATGAAGACATGAACAGGTAGGCCGAAGACCAATCTACAAGACCCCCATCTATTGTGGGCATTTACTCTAACCCATAATTTAGGGTGGGCATCTTTCTAAGGCTACTAAGCCATTTTTGCATCCATCGGTGAAACACCCTATTTTGGCAGGCTTGTATCTTTCTCCTCAAGAAATATTAAAGAAAACTCAAATCATGAATAGGTATCCAAACCAACTAGCCATAGGATGGTACCATGGTGTGAGCATTCTTCTCAAACCATGAATTGTGGTGGGCATTCTCTTAAGGCTGCTGGGACCAATTTTGACTAAGGATACTGGGACCAATTCTCCCTTAAATATATGTTGTAGTTTGGTGAGGAAAGTGACATAGTTGTATGATCCATACAACACTCTAGTGACTCACACTCTCAATACATTTTCCACATCATCCTATGAGGCATGGCGGGAATTTCCTTAAGGCCACTTGGGCAGATTTAACACCAATTCCATACTTAGACATGTTTCTCAACTTGGTCTAATCTACCTAAAACACCCTTTTTGCAGGTCCACAACTTTTTATTCATCCACTTCCAAGACAATCTGAAGACATGGTCAGGTAGGCCGAAGACCAATCTATAAGAACCCCATGTGTTGCGGGCATTTAATCTAACCCATAATTAAGTCCAGGCATCTTTCTGAGGCTACTTAGCCATTTTTGCATCCACTAGTGAAAAACCTTGTTTTGGCAGGCCTGGACCATATACACTAATGACGAATTCTGGACCATATATACACTAATGCTCAAACATCAAAAGCAAATACAAACTGGAATGAAAAATAGGATAAACATTCACGTAAAGAAGTGACTTATTGAAGAAAAAGACGACAGAGGAATCTCCACCCTAAAAGGATTATCATTCCTCTGCAATTTTATTCACATATTTCTAGAAAGCTTGAAACACATTATAGTGGAGATCCTCTACTCTTGAAAATTCCCAACCCTTCTACCCTTTGTGGGGAGAAATTTATACTATCTCAGTCCCCAAGGCTAATCCTTGAAACATGACATGAAACTGTTTACAGTCATAATCAACTACTAACAACTTAGAGCGTGGTACTACTGCCACAGTTTACATATATTAAAATAGACATTATATATGGAGCTAATGTGTGTGCTCGATCTGGATGGCAGCATGTCGCTTCTATTTCTGAACTTTCAGGTCGTGAAAATGAAGTTAAGGATGCTTATGATGACTCATTGCTGACTGGGATCAACCACTCATCTGTCTATCGAATCAGCAATGTGTCCTTTCTTGGGTGTGTGTAATTTTGTGCTCAAAGGCACCTTTCTTCATGGTTTCTGGACTGGTAGAGGATTTTATATCCTTTCCATGCTTTTCCTTTTCTACAAACCCCCTCTTTCATTGTAATATTCTTGTATGAGGGGACTTGGAGAAGGGAAACTTTGTACTTCCCCACCTCCCATGTTGCGGTTTCTCCTACAGGTCATACAGTGGGGGTGTCTTCCACCTCCTCACAACCTTAGAAAAAGTTGGGAATTGGAGTTCACAAACGATGTGATGAAGAATTTGGACACTCGCCACCCCAGCATGAGCATTCACTCCTACTGGTTTCCACTAAACACGGTCACCATGTACCGAGAGTTTGGAATTCACTAAGAGGGAGATGACGACGATGATGATGATGATGATGTGATGACAAGATCTTTACTTTGGTATTCACTAAATTGTTCTAAGCTTCGTAAACATTATAATAGAATGGTTATGAGTAAATTCACTCCTATAAATAATGCACTTTATGGAACTACCAAACTACTCAGTTTGGATCTTCCTCTTTTAAGACAACCGACTAGGTCCATAAGTCTTGATTCTTCATGTGCACAAATATAAGAATAGGAGGCTTCACAGGGCCCAAAAAGTTGTATTTTATTTTTTACTACTTCCTCGAATCATATTGAATTGTCAAATTAGTCCTTGGAATGGGTGTTAGGATCAATCCTTAATTTTTCACTTAACTAGTTGTTCCCCATATCATGTAGACATCTCCATTCACCGAGCTCCCCCTAAAGTTGCGATGATGAAGATGATGATGATGACGAATATGATGATGATGATGAAAATGATGATGATGATAATGAAAATGATGATGATGATGATGATGATGATGATGATGATGATGATGATAATGGAGATGCTGATGAAGTGGATGACGATGATGTTGATGATGAATATGATGATGAAGATGAAGACTCTAATGATGATGACGAAGAAGAAGATGATGATGGTTATAACAAAGAAGTTGATGATGAATATGATGATGATGATGATAAGGAAGATGTCGATGATGAAGAATATCATGGTGATGATGATGATGAATACGACGGCGATAATGATATCAATGAAGACGATGAAGACGATGGTGATCACAATGACAAGGATGATGATGATCATCGTCGTTGTTGTCATCATCACCATCATCTTCATTGTCTTCATCGTTATCATCATTGTGTTCATCCTTGAAGGGAATTATGTATAGGATCTCACTATAAGCAATGCAACCAATACAAATTATGACAAAATCCTAGTTAAATTAAATTAAATTAAAAACATAGAGTTGTTTAACTATAATTAATTTAAAATGCAACAAAATATAAAATATGCAAATTAAAAAATCCAATATAAACTAAACAAAAGATAAATATGCGAAATAAAAAAACAAAACAAAACACCCAATATAAAATATGCAAATAATCAAATAAACAACGTAAAATTCAAAAACACCCACGCACCCACGCACTAGCTCATTAGCAGTAAAAAACACCCGCGCATGATCTACTTCGGCTCCCATTTGAGGGTTTTCGATTTTGAACTTTCACTGAAGGATTTGGAACATGCTATGGTGTTTTTTTTATAGGAACGGCGGACGAAGGACTTTTCCTATTAGTGCATCATCCACTCCCTTCGCATGTGAGCCCATGCTTCTAGAACCACTTGCCACACCTCCAGAATGGCAGCAATGTTTAGACCTTCACGTTTGTTTCCTTCTATGTTTATCTTGATTACCTATTGTGTTTTTATTTTATAGATGGTTTTTTTTCATTGTTGTGGATGTGGTGGAGATGAAATGGCTCAAATATCCTAGAAAGCATGAAGCACAAGCTATCCAGGTGAACTTGGGAAATTCAAGGTGAGAAATAAAGCCAACTATTATCGAGGAAAAGGAGGAAGGGAATGTGGAGCTATATGATTGCAGGGCATGCTCTGAATGGGAAAGATGAAGAAGCTTCTGATTTTACTTTCTTGACAGTGCTTCTGATTTGTGCAAACATCATGGCTTATGATCAGGGTAAGCAAGTTCATATCCTCACCATAAAATATGGATTTGATTCATATGATTTTGTGGGTATTTATCTAGTTGTGATGTCTACAAAATGTGGGTTTGTTTCTAGTTTTGTCCATTCCTTTTGGGAATCATGTCAAATTTTCCATGAATTGACAGTTCAAAGCTAGACTGTGAATGTTTTTAATAGTACAGTTGTTAGTTTTTCTTAGATAATGGAAACTTTTTGGAGTTTGAAGCCCAAATTTTCTATAGAAACTATTTTTGTTTTCTCAGAGTGGTTTTGAGGCTACTGATCGGAGCTTTGTAGCAATTGTGGAACGCCAGAGCTTGTATTGAGTTGTACATGCATAATCGCTTTGAGTAATTAGTGAGAAATTGACCCCATCAATAGAAATCTCTGTATAAACTAACGAAATACCGTTACAAGCATCAATTCTTGCAAATTCTAAGCGTAGGCAAGCATTGCAATATAATAACACAATATTCCCTCTACGGTTTTCCGTTTGTTCTGTCCAAGATGGAAGAATATTCTACCATGAGGAAAAGAAGCAGCAATGAGGGCTACCTTGGACTTCTTCCTAAGAAGAAACCCAAGGCTGAACCTCAGGAGAACAAATCCATGTTCAGGGTTTTGTTTCATAATGGTTTGAATTTAACTCTACAGTTAGAGGATGTCGTTGAAAAGATGTCAGTCACCTAGTTTGTAAGGACTGTTAGGAGAAAATATGATAAATAAATAATACAAAAGGAGTCAAGAAAGACCCACTCAATGTTGCAACAAAATTGCATGTACTTACCGTAGTTATTTGGATGTTGAACAAAGCTGAATAGTATTTTCAAATGACATGATTTATCTTTCATAACTTATAGAATACTAAAATCTGGTGATTAAGATTGCTATGCAACTTTGATGATTTCAGCTTTACATAACAATTAGAAACCCCTTAGGTCTATGGTTGGACTCTGAAGTATGACAACCAAATCATGGAAAACCACTGAAAATTTTGAAATTAATCACCATACACCAAACTTTAAAATGAAATATTTTAAAGAATGCATAATAAATTCTGAGCAAAGAAATGTATTTTTAAATTTGTAAAGTTGTTTTTATACAATATATTTCCTTTCACTTCATGTGTATTTAAATTTTTTTGGATTAAATTAATTTTTTTGTATTTCCTTGCAGAAAATTGAAATTTATGTTTACTAAAATGTTGTTTATATTTTGATAACGCTTATAGGGTGGCTCTTTGCGTTCTGATCGTTGCATAGTAGAGGTGGATTTGGTTCTGAATACTATGGCAATGAATGCTTCAACTAATTCGTGAATCCTGTGGTTTTGTGACGAGGAATTCTCTTGTTTCAAAGACGTGCCATCTTTCACCCCCTTATCATTATATATCATTATCATTATCATTATTAGTATATATCAATATAGCAAGACTAAATGTAAAAAAAATCAATAATATCTCATTATGAATTACTAGTTGTGTCTACATAGTTTAAGAATCCATATACAACAAGTACTTTTCATTGATATTCCATACAGATAAGACAATAATAGAATATATTCAACACACATGATAATAATAATTAAAAAATAAGGTAGATATACAATGATTATAAAAGGTCAAAATTTGATCAACATTCAAATTCAGAAATCCCAAGATAGTGATGTATGTTAATGGTGAGATTAAGATAAGGGTTCTAACCATGTATTTTCTTTGGGAAATTTTTTGTTGTTCCATCTTAAAACACTATTATATTAAATGAAAACACGGAGTAATGTAAACTAATGTTGAGGATCAACATTAGATATGTAAAAATTGGTTCTTCCTAGCCTAACTTAATGTTGAGGATCAACTTTTTCCTAGCCTAACGTAAGTGTAATATGACATGTCAGGCTCGAGATTTTTTAAACCAAGCATTACATAAAGTGAGCACCTTGTATTATTATGTATCATGAGCATGTTTCCAAAAAGTTGGATTGCATCTAAAAGGTCCCTCAACTTCTTGCACACACCCCTAACCATTATCAACCATTATCCCCAACAAAAGTCAATTATGGGAAACCAAAGTCAACCATGATCAATTATTCAACCAATGTGAGTAATAATTAAAGAAAGTAAACCATATTCAACCATTTTCAAATAAGGTTAATCATAGTCAACCATATTCCACCATCATCAACCATGGTCAACCAATAGACAAGTATGCCCAAACTAGTTCAACCATAGTCAACCATGTTCATCATTGAACCATGGTTAAATTATAATTTTTTTTATATAATTGTATTTCATTATTATTATATAAATAATTTAAATAATTATTATTGTAATTTCTGTATTTATATTTAAATTTTATTAAAAATAGATTTATTGCTTCAAAGTTGAGCTTCATATATAGCATAACCATATCAATAATAATATGGTTAAAATATGTGAATCTAGTACATTATTATTATTTCCTTACCTCCAACCGTCATAAGCAAACTAACTATAAGTATCTATGTAGTACAATGAATTATCATTATCATTATATATCAATATGGCAAGACCAAAGGTAAAAAAATCAATAATATGTGATTGTGAATTACTAGTTGTGTCTACATAGTTTAAGAATCCATAAACAACAAATACTTTTCATTGATATTCCATATACATAAGACAATAACAAAATAGCTTCAATAGACAAGATAATAAGAATTCAAAAATAAGGTAGATATACAGTGATTATAAAAGGGTCAAAATTTGATCAAAATTCAAATTCCGAAATCCCACTCTATATTAAGTAGAGCATGGAGAGAGGGGCAAGAAAATTGCTTATTTAATAAAAAATGTCATTATATTAAATGAATCCAATGAATCTTATTTAATAAAAACTGCCATTATATTAAATGAATCAACTGAATTTTATTTAATAAAAATTGCCATTATATTAAATGAAAACATACTCACAAATGTAAACTAATGTTGAGGGTCAACTTTAGATATATGTAAAAATTGGTCTATGATCATGGACAGTGGGTCAATATGCATATGTTTCACTAGATCAAGACTTTCTCCACAATGCTCTAGCTCAAACAATACTCCTATTTCTCCACCAATACACCAACACCAAATGTTAAAGAGTCAATACAAGTACTTTTCATTACTATTCCATACACAGACGACAATAACTATCCATCAATACACCAATACAATACAATAAGACTAACTGTAAGACTCAATAGTAAGTGTTAAACAAATCCATAGCACAAACAGTACTCTCATTTGTCCACCAATACACCAACACCAAAGCACAATAAAGTAAAAACAAGTGTAAGAAAATCAATAATATCTAAATGTATATTATTAGTTGAGTCTACATAGTTTAAGAATCCATATGCACCAAGTACTTTTCATTGATATTCCAAATACCTAGAAGACAATAACTGAATAGCTGCAATAGACAAAATAATAAGAATTCACAAGGTAGATACACAATGATTATAAAAGCGTCAAAATTTGATCAGCAGTCATTGATATTCCAAATACCCACAAAACAATAACGGAATTGCTGCAATAGATAAGATAATAAGAATTCACAAATAAGGTATATACACAATGATTATAAAAGCTTCAAAATTTGATCAACATTCATTGATATTCCAAATACCCACAAGACAATAACTGAATAGGTGCAATAGACAAGACAATAAGAATTCACAAATAAGGTAGATACACAATGATTATAAAAGTGTCAAAATTTGATCAAATCAATTCAAATTCAGAAATCCCACTCTATATTAAGTATAGCATGGAAAGAGAGGGGCAAGAAAATTGCTTAAAATGGATCTCTCTCCTCTCAGATCTCTCTCCTCTCAGATTATAGCAAGATAATATAGTGAGTAAAACCAAATTTGAAATACAGAATACTAGTCCATCGACCAGAACAGTTGATTATAGTAAGATAATATAGTCAGTAAAACCCAATTTGTAATACAGAATACAAGTCCACCGACCAGAACAGTTGTTAGTAAGAGTAATGAACCCTAAAGATAATTAAAATACTGCGCAACTCATTGCACGCTGTGCGGCACAGCGTAGGAATGTGCAGATAATTTGCTATTTCTTTATAGTAAATCAGCAACATTTTGTGGCAATTCTTCAATTACCACGTTATAGAATCTCTGGATGTCCTGCAGAATTCTCAAATCATTGTTGGTAACAAAATTGATTGCCACTCCTTTCCTGCCAAATCTTCCACTGCGACCAATACGGTGGAGGTAGTTTTCGGGCTGTGTTGGTAAGTCATAGTTGATCACAAGGGACACTTGTTGTACATCAATACCTCTGGCCAATAGATCAGTGGTAATCAGCACCCGAGAAGATCCCGACATGAATTCTCTCATAATGATGTCCCTTGTGTTCTGATCCATGTCACCATGGGTTGCAGACACTGTGTGATCTCTACTTCGCATTTCATCTGTCAGCCAGTCGACCTTCCTTCTAGTATTGATGAAAATCACACTCTGTGTGATGGCCAAAGTTTCATATAGGTCACACAATGTATCAAGCTTATAATCCTCTTTATCTACATTGACATAGAACTGTTTGATACCCTCCAGGGTAAGCTCATCTCTTTTCACAAGAATCCTCACTGGCTTATTCATGAACTTCCTTGTAATCTCCAACGCTTCAGGAGGCATTGTAGCCGAGAAAACACCAACTTGGATATTTGTTGCAGGTAGAGTTTGAAAGATATCATAAATCTGTCAAGAACAACGTCATGAGCACAATTAACGTTGGAAAACGTCATACTAAAAGTTAAGTTACATTCAAGAGTACTGATTCTGTTATCAATAGCAAGAATTCAGATGTTACCTGGTCCTTAAACCCACGTGATAGCATTTCATCTGCTTCATCGAGCACAAACATTTTGATTGAAGCAGACTTCAAGGCACCACGGCGCAACATATCGTAAACCCTACCAGGCGTCCCCACAACAACATGAACACCAGCATCAAGAAGACGGACGTCGTCTCGAACATTTGTGCCCCCAACACATGCATGTACTTTTACTTGTAGGTAATCACCGAGTGCTCTCATGACTTTTTCTATCTGCTGGGCTAGTTCTCGAGTCGGGGCCAACACTAGCGCTTGACACTTAGGAAGACTGCAGTCCAACTGCTGTAGAATCCCTGAACAGAATGTTGCAGTCTTTCCTGTTCCTGATTGCGCTTGCTGGATAACATCCAAACCTCGGCAGAACGGAACAATACCTCTCTGCTGGATAGCGGATGGCTTCTCAAAACCTGTAAATCCAGTGTTAATATTAGAGATCAAATAATGATCCAAACAATAATAATTGTCTCTAGTCACACTTGACAAAACAACATAAGAAATCTAGCCTTTTCGTTTTATATATCAATACAAGTTTTCGTCAATTACCCTATGCGTAAATTCCTCTTAAAAGGTTCTCCTGAAGCCCCATGGTGTCAAAATTTTCATGAACTTCGTCCCAACTACGAAAAAATTCTTCTCCTCCAAGGCTGCCCGTCAACAAAAAAAACAAAAGATAAGAATTCATGTTTACCGATCAGAGTAAGATTTATTGAATCCAAGAAACTTAGACACTGGTCGTTAATTTACTCACACATTCTGCATGTTACTGTCATAGCTCTTGGCGTCGAAGCTGTTTCCCGCCTGATCCACGCCTCCCATTTTCGGATTTAGCTTATTTTCGGTCTGAGAAACAGTGACTTTGCAGTATTTATGTCGAGACACTCTCAAAGAAAAAGGACTGTGAGGTAAACTCTGCGGCCCCAGTATGAACGCGTAAGTCATAGAAACGATATAATCATGAGTAAATGAAGTAATCTTTGAATGCTTATATATATGGACAGACCAGAACCCCACGTCTTTTGCTGCTCCTATGCTACCATGGATAGCTGAGCCGACATCGTACATAAATGTCAAGTTTGAAGATTTAATTTTTGTGAAAATGTAATCACAACTTCTTTTGAATAGTTTAATGGTTACTTTGAGAAATGTGTGGAGAATAGTAAAGTAGGGGTAAAAAAAAATTTATTCACTTGAATGTGGAAGGACAAATTATTTTTTGAAGGCTTTAATGGTTTAATGGTATTTAGGAGAAATGTGAGGGGAGAAAAATAAAGGTAGTCACCATCTTAGGATTGTGCATGTGAATTATAAAGAATGAGGTTATGCCAAAAATTGGATTACTATTTTAACATCTAGTGGGTTATTGATTTAGGAGATTGACTTAAATATACCTTTCATTCGTTTATAATGGGCCCATTGAAAAGGGTTTTCACTTACTTGATTGGATTTTAAGCCATTTGTTCCATTTGTGAATATATATGCTTCTCTTCCAATTATCAATATGGTTATAATTCAACATTTTTCCAAATAATTAGTTAGAAAACAAATTGGGAACCTAAGATTGGTGAGCCATCACCTTGGTAAGTTGCACAGACAAATACTCAAATACTCTGCAGGCTGATGCCAAGACGCGCACCAACACCTGCATTGGAATTTCTGGGCATCAACACTTGCATTGGAATTTCCGGGCACCAACACCTGCATTGGAATTTCCGCGAGGTTTAATGGTTAGTAGGAGAAATGTGTGGAGAATAATAAAGGTAGTGAGAAAAAAAAATGACAAAGTGAAAATAGAATGACAACTTCTTTTGAATGGTTTAATGGTCACTAGGAGAAATGTGTGGAGAATAGTAAAGGTAGTGTGAAAAAGAAAAAAATTAATAAATCACCACCTTAGGATTGTGCGTGTGAATTATAAAGAATGGGGTTATGCCAAAAATTGGATTATTGGTTTATAATGGGCCCACTGAAAGGAGTTTTCATC
>LPNX010578035.1:0-20701 GCA_001517045.1 Pseudotsuga menziesii
CTTTTGCACTGTTTCATTCTTCAATGGCTGAGTAAATTGTGAGATCTTCTTTGTGAGTTGTGTGTTTGTCTACAGATCTATATGCTCAAATTTACACAATCCTTATAAACCATCCTACCCACGCCCACCTCAAACCCCTCATCCCCCCTAATAGCTGCAATATATTGGTTCAATTTTTGATAATTTCAAAACCCACAATATGAACTAACGTGATAGGATATTGGTAAAAAAGTGAAGTCCCCGTGGAGTTGACCAGATACATAAACAAACTTATGAGCTAACAATATAAGGGAGGAGTTCCATGTAGCATATTTTCATACATAGATTTGTTCATATAGTAGAATGCTATTCCTAGATTGCTCCCTATACCATATTTTATGCACTATTTCAAATTTCCTGTAGCAAATAAGCAGAAATAATAGGACAATTTGCAGACCTAATATAGATGCACTAAACAGTAATAACAAGGTTTTGAAAAATTGTGATCAAGAAGAATGATAACACTACATTTGCATTGATAGGTTGGTCCACTTAAATCAACAACACCTGGAGCAAGTAAATAACAAAGAGAGGCTCAACAAGGCTTGTTCCCTAGATGACCTGTAACATCCTCGATGAGATTGTAGCCTTGGCATAATGTCTTCTATAATGTTTCGAAGTGTTGATCCACCTCGAGGATATATTTTGTATATGTCTTCTATGTAATAAATATAAATTTATTGGAGAATAATATCATGTATTGAATCAACAAAATAAGAACAAAATAAAGGAGATTCTTGTAACAACTATGCCCTTTCTAACTAATAGAGAGTTTCCTTCATTTTATTATATCTAATTGGAGAAAAAAGTGGATAAGATAACCACTTATTATTATTTTATTTAAGAGATGTTGAGGATGTTCAGTAGTTATGTATTTTAGTACTTTCCCATGGAGAAGGATATGGATTTAAAACTAACAAATGTATTATTATTATTATTATTATTTATTAGTGATATTCATGGATGGATCTCGACGAAATTATCCATCATCTCGTTTCTCTATTGCACAAGGGATTCCTCGAGAAACGATTTAACAAGACCCCCTCCTCTATAATCTCTATTTACCTCTGCCACCACGTGAGAATTCTTAGGTCAACAAGAGCGGATATTCCAAATATCAACTAGTTCAATATCCAATTTTGATATATGTATATTATTGGGGACATGCATCAAGAAACAAGAAGAACATATTGCTTTGATACCACTCGATTATTTGCAGAAAAAAATCAAGGAAACTATTTAAAATAGAAAATAACACACATTTTTTTGTATAAAGCACATTAATACAATAAAACCAAAATTCTATTATTGAATGGAAAGGAAAAACATTGTAAACTGCAAATAAATACATACTAGTTTAGATGGTCGTAGCTTATCTCTGAAGAGAGATTTGTGGGTTATGTTCATTGACAAGAGATTATTACTAAGAGATTACAAAGGGCCTTTTTATCATAAGCATAAAAAGGAAAAAAACTAATATCTAAAAACCTAACCCTAGGAGATGAAGTGCGAAAAGGAATTGTGGGCCCCAAAGTGGTTAGTTGATACATCAAATTCCTGGTGGCACAAATTTTGCATACAATCTCCATTTAGGGAACTCAGTAGCTCATTGGAAATAAATAGATGATAATTAAAACTTTTCATTGGGGCTAAGGGATCCCATGACAAATAATGTCCCTCCTATTTTCCCAAAAGCCTCAGTTAGGGCCTCAAAATGACCCCAAAATTTTGGGACCCAAAAAATGTAGAAAATTTCCATGAGGATGGAGAATTGTTGTGCCTCGATGGAATAGGTGGGTGGAAACTAATATAAAATTGGATTAATACTCCTATTATTAGGGAGAAATGGTCCCCATTGCATCAAGTTCCCCCATGAGATGAAAAAGATTATACTAAATATAAGTTATGGTGAGCCACTTTCCTTGGTGAAGAAGGTTCCCTACTTTAATGACTCGATATAGTTAGATGCTATGTCGGTGAGTTCCCTTCATCTCAATGGCCATGATTCGATCGACTATACCTTCCAGATGTAGTTAGTATTGAGTTATGTAAGGGCCAACTTGTCAACTACCTCTGAGGTTACCAAAAGAGGTGGAAAATATGCTCAAAGTAGCTCCACATGAAAGATAGGGTGCAAGCCGAGGAAAGGTGGAATACTCAACTTAAAATCATTCTCAACCACAAATTTGGTGATTGTGTATGTCCCATATAAAAGTGGGAAGAGCTTCCGATGGGGCCCCATGAGGTTCTATTTCTGCAAATGTAACCAAACCTTATTGGCCTGAAACTTTGCTTATAGTAGAGGATTTGTAAATATAACAACACTATGATCATATGTCCTACAGTAAACAAGTGAGAAAATGTTTTCTTTGACTAACTATCTTAAATGTTGAACATGAAGCTCAGCATGCTTCATTTTGTTGTGATAAATATAATTGTCAACGACCTGTGTTGTACTTTGACTATCACAATGGATAATAGTGAAGGATTGAATAGGAAAATCAAGCTCTGCTAAAATTTGAAAGAAATAAACTTCCTCCATACCTGCATTGACATCATCATGACATTTGTCTTCTATAGTTAAACGAGAGGCTACCTTTTGTTTCTTACACGACCAGAACAAGGGTCTAGAACTTAGTTGAAACAGATAGACATAAGTGGAATTTTGGTCATCAATGTCAGGTTTCCAGTCAGGATTAGAAAACTTGACCAGCGGTTTTGTAAGGTGACAATACTTAATACCATTCTAATAGGTTTTTTTAATGTAGCAAAAACTTCTCTTTGCATCTTTCTAGTGTCTTTCTCAAGTATCATACATGAACTAGGAAACCACACTAACAACAAAGGAGATATCAAGGTCGACTACGATTTAAGAAATAAGGCTACATACCAAATTTTGATAGAGAGTGGCCTCGACTAATTGATATTCATAGTCCTTCAACAACTTTATGCACAATTGATAATTTGTAGCACAAGACTTACAATCGTCCATCTTGAATCGTTTCAAGAGATCCAAAGTATATTTTGGTTGAAAAAGAAAGATACCATCATCCATGTTGGCGTTCGTCCCTTTGATCCATGTTCATACCTTCTTTGTATGACAACAAATCCCAATATATTGGCCTGATAGAGCAAGGCTCAGTCGGCAACACTTATGATGCATATGCAGTCTCACCCAAGATATCTCTTATGGGTAACTGCCAGAAACAAATTTTCTGCAGTTGGGTGGGATTTCTCCTCTCACGGCACCTTGTTAACTCACTCACCAGTACATGTGGAAATTTTCCCCATGGAATTTCGTTACTATTGCAAAACTTGTGCGTTGCTATAGCGGCGAAAATGGCCCCTTCATTTCGTGGGAAAACTTTCATCACTATAGCAACACTTTCCACATTTTTTCGGAATTGCGATGAATGGCATTTGTCGCAATTGCGACGAAAGGATGGCTACTACTATGACGGAGTTTTGTTGCTATTGGGATAATAATTTACCGATGAAGGCTTGATTGTCCGTCGCTATAGCGACAAAAAGAAATGTTATTGAAAAATGAGCAAATTTATTGTAACGATGCTTTCGTTGGTTTAGCGATGGATCTTCATTGGTGTAGCGACGAGAGGAAAATATTAAATTTTTTTTTTGCGACGAACACAATGTTGGTTTAGCGATGACATTTCATTGGTTTAGCGATGAGGTGGTCCTCACTCTAGCGACGACAGGAAAATAATTTTTTTAAAAACAATGTTTTTGCGACGAACACGTCATTGGTTTAGCAATGACATTACGTTGGTGTAGCGAGGAAGTGGTTGTCGCTATAGCAAAGATAGGTAAATTTAAAAAAAAAACAAAGTTTTTGCGAAGAACACATCATTGGTTCGGTGACGAAATTGTGTTGGTGTAGCGACAGAAGGTAAATTAAAAAAAAGAAACAAAGTTGTTGGGACGAAGCTTCGTTGGTGTAGCGACGAAGTGTGTGTTTCTATTGCAATGGTACGAAAATTTAAAAAAGAAAATCGCAACAAATTGCTACACTAGGGACGAAGTTGTTTGTCGCTAGTATAGCAAGCTCATCTACACTTTATAGGTATGTTCTTTGCTTTATCCTCATTGCTAAGCGTTATCAGAGATTTCCATAAAAGGGCAAGGACCACGGAAGGACTGAGGAAATAATACCTGGAAGAGGTTCCTTTGAGGGGCATAGAAATACCTCATTTTCCATCAACTTTTGTTTGCTGGCTTGATCCTACTAACTTTTTCCCTATGTTATATTATTCTTCTACTTTCGTATTAAGGGCCTTTCTTGTTTTTATGCACATGTTTGTTTTCCTTTTTCCCAAATTATCCTATTTGATACCCAAACTTGAAGAATTCTAAGACTCGTCAGAATTTTTGGGATCAACTTTATCATAAAATATACCTTCATTTTCTTCTCCCTCCATTAAAAATGAAATTTAAGAAATTTATAGGTGGAGAATCAATATCAGTATTCCTATTTTACTACATAAAATCTCATTGTTTTCGGTAGATTTGAAAATTGGAACTATTTCCTTTTCTTGGATAAGGCATTTCTTATAATTCATGTACTTCTTTAGGTTACCTTAATACATTTTCCAGTTCTCAATTATCGGTGACATTGTTTTCTACTGCAGTCTTTAAGTTGCCAAAAGCCACTTAATTTATTTACTATGAATTTTTAATCATACTAAAAAATAGGAGATCGCAAGTTATTGGCAACAAAGGACAAGTATTCTAGTCCTTAAGGAAGTACTCATCATTGTAATAACAAATGATGCATCAAACAAGTTCTGTGGATTTTCCACACTTCATGTATATTTTTTATTTAATATCTTGTATTTGTCATATGCAGTGATTTCCCTTATTGGTAGTCCTGATTAATAGAAAACTAAATCAAGGAAGTGAATAGGGGGAAAAAAGTTATACTTCCTAAGTTTTAGTAATAGCACAAACTTATGCTTAAAGCGACAACAACAACTACCACTAAGGGCGTCATTGCAAACATAGAACATCACAGAAAGAAATAAAAGTCTCAAATACAAAAGGTGGACTCCATAATCAAATTGTTTTCATTTTTTAACAAAGAAATTGTATTTACTGTGAAATTAATCAAATTGTGGCCACATAGCTATTGTAGGGCTTTACCCTTCTTCTCTCTCTAGGTATTCCTTCTGGAGTGCCATACCTTGTTGCTTCTCATATAATCTCCCGTGGCCGTGTTGGTTTCCTCTTATGGGAGTCCTTCTCAATGATTATCTCTACTGGTTCTTGAATTTCTCCCTGGTGTGAACTGTGAGAGATTGATATTCAATTTCTCCCATCTTCCCTTCTCTTGTCACGAGTCGAGATATTTATTTTGCACATTATTCTCGTAGTCTCCTGAAATATATCAACCTCCTTATTCTAGAAATTCCTTGAATGAATGAGTCCCATGATCTAGGGATACCATTCAAGGTAGTCATTACAAATTCTCTTTATTCGACATTCTCTTCAACCACTTCAAGTTGTTATTTGATTTGAGAAACCCTTGTGAAGTAATACTGTATAGTCTCAGATTTATGTATCTTAACATTCTTCAACTGGTTCCTCAAAGTCATATTTTGGTTGATTTTATTTCCTTCGAACATCTTTGCCAACGCGCCCTATACTTCATTCGATGTATTGAATGAAGACACATGGGGGATGAGGTGATCCTTAATAGAATATGTAGTGATTTTCTAATCCTTATCAATTCTTCTCTTATGAGAAACCTTAGCCTCATCTCCCTTTGGTTTTGGAACCTCCTTAAGTGATGTACTCATCCAAATAATTTTCTTCAAGGATCGGGAAGATTCTATACTTCTATGCTTGAAAGTTATCAACCCCTCCAATATTGTCCTCAGGTTGAGTATGGTGAGTCATCTTTTCAAATGAGAACCTCAAATGGAAATAAAAAATGATTTAGTTATACTAATTTTAGGTGTTCGACCTGTTTTCGGAGCTAGATGACCTAGGGCTTGTTAGAGAAACCCTAATTTTCCAAAACTTGCAGTTTGGGAATTATGTTTGGACAAAAAGATGCACCTCCTTGAGGCAAGTTGCTCAGCAAGGTCACTTTATGAATATTGAGGTGGGAAGCCTTTGAAACTTGATGCCCTAGTTTCTGCTGGCACTAATGATAGGTTCAAAAATGAAACTTATTCAAATACGAAACTACTTCCACCAAATTAGGCACCCTACTGAGGCGAGTTATCCTAGCCCTCTTTCCTTTATGATATGTGGAGAGAGCACCTTGAAGTACGAATCCCTAGTTTCTGTAGTTTCCCAATGCCTTCTTTCATAGAGGCTCTGATACCATGTTATTTTTTCTAGATCTTATTAGCTTAATATGTGTCTTTGTCTGAAAGAATAATAAGTACATCTAGATGCATAAGATATAAAAGATACACAAGACACGAATATTTTCACTGGGGAAACCATAAAGGATAAAACCCCACAAAATTCCTCATAATAGTAAAGTCACAAAGGTTGTGTCATAAGATTAGCAATTCCAGTAATAAGAAGTATTCGCCAACTATATATCTATCCTCCCTTCTTTGTCTCTCTCTCATGCGAACTTGAGTGAGTGTGAGGTGTGTATAAATGAGGGAGGGTGCCTCCCTATTTAAACTAATCAAGTGACTAACCTTTTACATGACAGGGATGACCTATTTCACTAACAAGTTTGACTTCTCCTAGAGAGACTCCAAATACACATTACATGATGTCACACTGTGGACTATTTCCCAGACTTACAATGGAGGTTGTAACTCAAGGTCTAGACAGAATAAATACATCCCGCAAGGAGGAAAACACATCTCCAATGGGAGTACAACAACATACAATGATAATATACATGATAATATCTTCCGAAGTTACAAATATATCAACACCCGAGACAAGTTCCTAGGTAGGGTAGTGGTTTTCTTTGATATTTGACCATGAAGGAACTAGATCTAAATACAATTTTATCTTGTGAATAGTAGAGATTCAATATCTTATTGTAAAAAGAGATCAATTTTATGATGAAATGTTTATATATTCCAAATATAAAATCCCCACCTCATCTTCAAGATGCAAGACTTTTATTTTTTTTTTAAATGCATTGATTTATAAGTTCATGGGATAGTGGATGGGTAACAAGCTCATACAGATATTAAGAGAATAATATTGAAATCCATTGATGGAATTATGGATCCTTAAATTTATCGCATAATAGATTGGTATACATCGCCTTCCACTTCCAACTCACGAAAGACATGAATTTCCATATATTAGTTTATTCTAGAAAATAAATTCTTAAAGATAATGTTATTTCCATCAAACTTCACAAATTTTCCATGTTGTTATTGCTACAAGTTTTGCATCAAAGTAACTATGATATGATATCAATAATAATAGCTTGCATAATTGAACATGGCTTAATATTAGTCAATATATACCAAGAATGAATGAAAATGACACTAATACATTCTAGTTTTGGTTGGCCACATTTTAGGTTGTAGTTCACGAAAAATTTAAATGGAAATGAGTGTTAATGATTACAAAATTTTAAGTGGTAAGGAATATTAGTTCATTATCCACTTGGATAAACACATCCAAATTATTCACTAAAAGTAAAACACCTTCTAGTGGATGTTTTAGTAGATTTTTTAATAGATGCTCCCTATAACTAAAACAAATTGGGTGTGTGGAAGTTTAAGAAGAGATTTTTTTTTCCAGTGGTTGCATTGGTAACAAGGTGTGTGTGAGACACACACACAAATGCATACAATGGAGGAATGCATTGTTGCTCTTATATTAATTATGGACATGATTCATATTTTTTTGTTACATGGCGCATCGATGCTTGTATAAATATTATTCACCGTTTCATACATATATTGAGAACGGTGAGGATATTATATTTAATTATGCATTTGGTCAGTATTTTTCATATATGGTTGATTGGTGCATGTATAGGTATTACACACCAGAAAGATCCTTTTTTTTGTTTTAAGCAGATCGATGCTCATATAATATTTACATGATGGGCCATTATTTATTACTAAACATTGATGTGTATAATAGATTTGATGCAACGGTGTGTGTTGTTATCATGCACATTGTAATAATTTGAAACAATAAATAAAATCATATGCTTTTTTTTAAGTAACAATGTTTCTCATAATTGTTAACAACAATGAGATAATGTAATTAATAGGCACCAATGCTTATCACTCAAAAAATACAACAGTGTGTATTTTTATGTCATACACTATTTATTGTTTTTCATAATTGTTAGCAACAATGAGATAATGTAATTAATAGGCACCAATGCTTATCACTCAAAAAATACACCAGTGTATATTTTTATGTCACACACCATTTAGTGATTTGAAAGGAATATAGTGCACCAATTTGTATATTGTTAATTTTTTTTCAAACAACTCTATTTATCACCTTGAAATCAAACATTTTTCATAATAACGTTGATTTTATATTTTAATTTTTTTTTGATATAATGATTGCTTTAACATGTTATCCAACGAAGTAAACCTCTTTATTTGCAACAATGTAAATCATACCTATATTAATTAATAAACAATGTAACATTTTATAATAATAGACAATGCAATAAAATAAGAAACCCATTTTATTTATATGAAACCCATTGTCATACAAAATGGGACAACGTAAATGTCGACAATAATGTACTATATTTTGTTTAACGCACTATATTCTGTTTGTTTAATGTAAATCCAATGGTAAAATACACATTTAATAAGGGCTTCAATAAGCTCATAGGTTAGTTAATGAAGACTCATCAAATAGTACCCTTTTCTTGTAGGGATTTGATGGTAATGATGATTACTCTTGTACGTTTGATCTTTCCTCATAGAGGTGACAGTATTGGTGTTGTTTATAGAAAACAGATGAATGTTATAGCACCTTCTCCTTTGGTAAGAAGTTGTTTCATTGTTTGGGGTGATGTGGATATTAGTTGTCCCTCTAGGAACCTTAGAAGGAAGTTGAATACATGAACAACACATATGGATTATTCTATTGATGAGGCTAGGAAGTTAGTTCTAAGTATAGGTACTCAATCCTTTGTGAATTTCGAAGGTGTCGGGCTCACCTCTTTCATCATTTTCTAGTTTTGTTATGGCGATCATATTTGGAGAAATATAGAAAACATTGAAGAACAATTTTGGGATGGTGAAATTGACGGGGCTACAATATTTCCTTTAAATATCCATATATCCAAATCAAGCATAGAAACTAATGTCACCGGTGTAAACATTGAATATGGTGGTCCTATACTTGAATATTTCTTCCATGTCTATTCATGCGGTAGTTTTGATTTTGGTAATTGGAGTTTGAAGTTTTTGAATTATATTGAGGGTTAGAACTAGGATGGAGATTGTCAGCTTACTTAAGGTCCTCTCTTGAATAACTATAGTGTTTTGATGAAAGTATGTTCGATCTAGGAGGGAGTGTACTGAAGGGTTGTGGTTGAATATTCATAGTGCCTCTTTGACATCGTCTCCTATTTCTATATGGGAGGTAAGAAATCACACTGGATTATTAAAACATGGTAATTGCTATAGAGGCCTCGAAAATATTCAAATTGATAAAATTGATATAGATCTTGTTCCCTAAGTCCTAGTAGCAGTAGCTTTGGGTCCTTTGAATTATAGGACTTATGGGTACTTTCAGGCTAGTTTTGTCACCCTTAGAATTAGTCAAGCATTGGTTGGGGTTTTGGGGAGTGAATATAGTCAAGTGGTAACAATTTCTTTTGAAAACGTAATGGAATAAGATTCAAGAAACAAGGACCCCATTCAGAGGAGGTGATGGTTTCGGTTGACTTGAAAGGCACTATGCACAGTAAAGTCCCAATGTTTGCTCATTGGTAGAAATTCTAGGAGGCTAAATATGGCAAGGATCAATTCATTTTCAACATAAAACATGGTCTTCTGAAGTCCCAAAAGAAGCATATGAGGAAAAACTACTAATATTTGAAATTGAAATAGAATTTTGGAAAGGGAAGTATGAAGCTAAATAATAATTAATCACAATGGTGTAGGAATCTATTCATGACTTTGGAAAGACTAGGAATTTCATTTTTGTAATGGGAAAAAACTTGCAAGGATTTTTTGTCCCTGAAATTTTAGATGAGAATGTAAAGAATGATGGTAGTGAATCCTCTTCTCCCTGTTATTCTTCCAAAGAATAACATTAGCCATATGATTTAGGTGTTCATGGATTATTTTTAGTTTAATACTTTTTATGAAGTTTAACTATATTTTGTCTTTAGGAGATTTTAACCGAAGCTATGCAAGTCAAGCTCATAGAAATTGGTGGATCATAGATGAAATTAATTATTTTTTACTTTGTATTTTATATATAGTCCTAAAATTTAAGAAATATATCTCCTATCTTAGAAGGATCATGATCGTAACTATAGGTTATCCAGTTCGAATGCGACATTTTTTTTATAATACAAAATGTACCCATTTTTGTGATTTTTTTAAATGATTCATTTTTTCTATTGTATGTTTTTGCTACTGCAAGTCTCATGGGTCTCATTGACTATTGATATATAAATTATTGCTATAGTTTATATATAACTGGATTATTGGAATCCTTGGATTGGTTTTTGTACTATAAGTAAAAAGTATGTTTATATGTTATTTCCATTATATCCCATATAGTTTTGTAAAAATACTCCCCTCTCCTTCACTTCCAACACCACTACAAGTGAACTAAGGACCAAGTCATCATCATTTACATCCTTCATATTTTTTATCTTCTTAGGATGGCATTCCATTCCCTTGCTATTGGTCCCTTCACAACATTTAAAAATTGTGAAATAGAGTGGCTAAAACATGTTACCGATTAATGTTAAGAAATTTGTTTTTAGTAAAAAGTCAAATAAAAAATTCATGTTAATTACCTTTTGATCCACCTATTTCCTCTATTTGAAACATTTCCATAAGGCTTTTGTGCTCTTTTGCAATCAGATTGTGAACAATTTAATTGAGTTTTTAAATTTTTTTTTTTGCATGACACACATCAACCAATACACATCATGAATTCAAACCTACATATAATTCAAATATATTCCTTGTTCTCTTGTTCAAATGAGCTACCATCGTGATCCTTACAATAATTTGTTATCCTTGAACTTGTATCAATTGTCTTCTATAAAAAAATTAGGAATCATCATTTATAGAAATTCTGAAACGATTTTTACAAAATCAAATTTGGGTGCATTGAAGAAATACATAAAATTTGTGGGGAAATCAATCGTTTCAATTAGTAATCGATCTTTCTTAGAGCACACCCTTGTTTTGAGAGATGAAATGCAGACAAAATGTTTCCTATATGTCAGTCATTGAATTGAATGCATGATATATGTTGAAACTACGGTTTCAACATGCATTTAAGGAAGGACTACATTACAAATATACACACATAAATACTTAAAAGGAGAAATTAGGAAGGTTATCCAACCAGTTTGCATTCACTTTTCATAAGTATTTATACAATAAAAATAATGGTTGGAGTGATTGTACTTGTTCCATCTAATCATTCATTGAAGTTATCTTTATCTTTTGCTTTGTTACATATACTTTCATATATTAACTTATTGTAATGTATAATTTCTTAATACATTGCATGATTATTTTTACATAGGCCTAAGAGGCCTCCCAACATCTCCGCCAGCATCAAAGTCTTGCTTCATCCCAAAGTTACAATTGTACATGAATATCGTAGGTATATATTCCTGTAAAAGTAACTTTATTGTGCATCAACCATGCATTACCAATATTCATAGGTGAATTACCCACAAAAACTGCTAGTTGTATAGGAAGATACACGTGTAAAAGGGTCTACCCGACTTGTTACTCTTTAATAGTTTTCTTCAATTTGGTAAGGGCCTATATAGTTAGTGAGTATTCATTTAGAATTATCTTGCAGCTGAATGAAAATCATACTAGGTTTGGTTCCTCTATCAATGCGAGAGGCTTGGTTTTTTCTATGTTTAACTACCATTTTTGGCCTTTGAGGTCACAACCTATGGTATTGATCTACAACTCTTATATTGAGGGACTAAATTATTTGTTTGTTACTGTGTCATCAATATTCTTTATGTGTGTGTGTCATATGATATCACCTTGTCGAACTCTTTCTTTTACTGCTCTTTCTAAAAATTTTCCTTCACTTCTTTTAGGATATTATGGTATTCCTACATCAAATTTGGAGGGACATTTATCTCCTCTTCTACTTTCAATCTTAGCCATATCCCATAACCTTCATTCCATATTGAAGGGTCTACAGAATTGATTAATTGATAGGGATTTTGCCATATAAATAAATTTTTACCATTAAGTTTTTCCAGGACAAGGGGTAACTTGGTTAGGATTTGCCCCTCCCAATGTAGGACACTCCTGTCTTCCTTAAGATTCTAAGAAACCCTCTAATGAAAAAATATACTAGAGCATCTAGTCTCCTTACAAATAAAGGAGCAGTCTCTTATTTGAATTTCTAAATTAAAAATCTCTTTACATCTGCCACATTAATGAAGTGCTTTTTGTTAATCGACTTCTTCCTTTAGGCTTCTTCCCTTGTAATTAAGATCTGGGGAATATTTTACCTTAATGATAGCTTTATGATCCTACGTTCTTTGATTCCATAGCCTCCCATATTGTTTGATCTAATAATTTTGTTGTAGTTCACAAGAAGAAATATTTTCTTGAATTCAATTTTCCATCCTCGTCATATAATGAATCTCATTAACTTAATTATTTCCTTCAACAGTCTTTAAGTTTCCAAAATCCACTTGATGTATTTACTGTGAGTTTTTATTCATGCTAAAAAATAGGCGATCACTAGTTATTGGCAACAAAGGACAAGTATTCTAGTCCTTAAGGAAGTACTCATCATTACAATGGCAGTTGATGCATGGAACAAGTTCTGTGGATTTTCCACAATTCATGTATCTTTATTATTTAATATCTTGTATTTCTCATATGGAGTGATTTTCCATATTGGTAGTCTCGATCAATAGAAAACTAAATCAAGGAAGTGAATAGGGGGAAAATTTTTTATACTTCTTGAGTTTTAGTAATAGCACAAAATTATGCATAAAGCGATAGTAACAACTACCACTAAGGACACCATTGCAAAAATAGAACATCACAGAAAGAAATAAAAGTCTCAAATACAGAAGGTGGACTCTAGAATCAAACTTTTTTTATTTTTTAACTAAGAAATTGTATTTACTTTGAAATTAATAAAATTGTGGCCACATAGCTATTGTAGGGCATTTCCCTTTTTCTCTCTCTAAGTATTCCTTATAGAATGCCATACCTTGTTGCTTCTCATATGAGCTCCCGTGGCCATGTTGGTTTCCTCTTATGGGAGTCCTTCTCAATGATTATCTCTATTAGCTCTTGAATTTCTCCATGGTGTGAACTGGGAGAGCTTGATCTTCAGTTGCTCCCATCTTCTCTTCTCTTGTCACAAGTCGAGATTTTTCTTATGCACATTATTCTTGGATTTTGCTTAAATATATCAACCTCATTATTGTAGAAATTCCTTAAATGAATGAGTCCCATGATCTAGGGATACCATTCAAGGTAGTCATTACAACTTCTCTTTATTCGACATTCTCTTCAACCACTTTTCGACATTCTCTTCAACCGCTTCAAGTTGTTATTTGATTTGAGAAACCCTTGTGAAGTAAGACTATATAGTCTAGGAGTTATGTATCTTAACATTCTTCAACTGGTTCCTCAAAGTGATATTTTGGTTGATGTTATTTCCTTTGAACATCTTTTCCAAAGTGTCATATACTTCATTCAATGTATTGAATGAAGACACACGGGGGATGAGGTGATCCTTAATAGAATATGCAATGATTCTCTTGTCCTTAGAGATTCTTCTCTTATGAGCAACCTTAGCCTCATCTCGCTTTGGTTATGGAACCTCCTTAGCGATGTACTGATCCAAATAATTTTCTTCAAGGATCGAGGAGATTCTATACTTCTATGCTCAAAATTTATCAACCCCTCCAAGATTGTCCTCAAATTGAGTATGGTGAGTCATCTTTTCAAATGAGAACCTCAAATGGAAATAAAAAATATTTAGATCTTACTAATTTGAGGGGTTCGACCTGTTTTTGGAGCTGGATGAACTAGGGCTTGTTAGAGAAACCCTAATTTTCCAAACTTGCAGTTTGAGAATTCTGTTTGGATAGAAAGATGCACCTCCATGAGACGAGTTGCTCAGCAAGGTCACTTTATGAATATTGAGGTGAGAAGCCTCTGAAACTTGATGCCCTAGTTTCTCCTGGCACCAATGACAGGTTCAAAAATGAAACTTATTCAAATATGAAACTGCTTCCACCAAATGATGCACCCTACTGAGGCGAGTTATCCTAGCCCTCTTTTCTTGATGATATGTGGAGAGAGCACCTTGAAGCAGGAAGCCCTAGTCTCTGCAGTTGCCTAATTCCTTCTTTCAGAGAGGCTCTGATACCATATTTGTTTTTCTAGATCTTATTAGCTTAATTAGGATCTTTGTCTGAAAGAATAATAAGTACATCTAGATATATAAGATATAACAGATACACAAGACACGAATATTTTCACCGCAGAAACCATAAAGGATAAAACCCCACAAAATTCCTTAGAATAGTAAAGTCACAAAGGTTGTGTCATATGATTAGCAATTCCAGTAATAAGAAGTATTCGTCAGCTATCTATCTCTCCTCCCTTCTCTCTCTCTCTCATGCGAACTTGAGTGAGTGTGAGGTGTGTATAAATGAGGCAGGGTGCCTCCCTATTTATACTAATAAAGTGACTGACATTTTACATGACAAGGATGACCTATTTAACTAACAAGTCCAACTTCTCCTGGAGAGACTCCAAATACACATTACATGATGTCACACTGCGGACTATTTCCCTGACTTATAACGGAGGTTGTAACTCAAGGTCTAGACACAATAAATACATCTTGCAAGGTGGAAAACACATCTTTAATGGGGGTACAACAACAGACAATGATAATATACATCACAATATCTTCTGAAGTTACAAATACATCAACACCCGAGACACATTCCTAGGTAGGCTAGTGGTTTTCTTTGATATTTCACCATGAAGGAACTAGGTGTAAATATAATTTTATCTTGTGAATAGTAGAGATTCAATATATTATTGTAAAAAAATATCAAGTTTATGATGAAATGTTTATATATTCCAAATATAAAATCCCCACCTCATCTTCAAGATGCAAGACCTTTATTTTTTTTAAATGCATTGATTTATAAGTTCATGGGTTAGTGGATGGGTAACAAGCTCATAGAGGTATTAATAGAATAATATTGAAATCCATTGATGGAATTATGGATCCTTAAATTTATCCCATAACATATTGGTATACATCGCCTTCCACTTCCAACTCAAGGAAGACATGAATTTCCATATATTAGTTTATTCTAGAAAATAAATTCTCGAAGATAATGTTATTTCCATCCAACTTCACAAATTTTCCATGTTGTTATTGCTACAACTTTTGCATCAAAGTAACCATGATATGATATCAACAATAATAGCTTGTATAATTGAACATGGCTTAAACTTAGTCAATATATACCAAGAATGAATGAAAATGACACTAATACATTCTAGTTTTGGTTGGCCATATTTTAGATTGTAGTTCACGAAAATTTAATTGGAAAGGACTGTTAATGATTACAAAATTTTAAGTGGTAAGGAATATTAGAGCATTATCCACTTGGATAAACACATGCAAACTATTGACTAAAAGTAAAACACCTTGTAGTGGATGTTTTAGTAGAGTTTTTAATAGAGGCTTCCTATAACTATAGTGTTTTGATGAAAGTATGTTCGATCTAGGAGGGAGAGTACTGAAGGGTTGTGGTTGAATATTCATAGTGCCTCTTTGACATCGTATGCTATTTATATATGGGAGGTAAGAAAGCACACTGGATTATTAAAACATGGTAATTGCTATAGAGGCCTGGAAAATATTCAAATCGATAAAATTGATATAGATCTTGTTCCCTAAGTCCTGGTAGAAGTAGCTTTTGGTCCTTTGAATTATAAGACTTATGGGTACTTTCAAGCTAGTTCTGTCACCCTTATAATTAGTCAAGCATTGGTTGGGGTTTTGGGGAATGATTATAGTCAAGTGGTAACAATTTCTTTTGAAAACGTAATGGAACAAGATTCAAGAAACAAGGACCCCATTCATAGGAGGTGATGCTTTCGGTTGACTTGAAAGGCACTGTGGACAGTGAAATCCCAATGTTTGCTAGTTGGTAGAAATTCTAGCATGCTAAGTATGCCAAGGATCAATTCATTTCCAACATAAAAGATGGTCTTTTGAAGTCCCAAGCAAAGCATATGAGGAGAAACTACTAAGATTTGAAATTGAAATAAAATTTTGGAAAGGGGAGTATGAATCTCAATCAGAATTAATCACAATGTTGTAGTAATCTATTCATGACTTTGGAAAGACTAGGAATTTCATTTTTGTAATGGGAAAAAACTCGCAAGGCTCTTTTGTCCTTGAAATTTTAGATGAGAATGTAAAGAATGATGGTAGTGAATCCTCTTCTCCCTGTTATTCTTCCAAAGAATAACGTAAGCCATATGATCTAGGTGTTCATGGATTATTTTTAGTTTAATGTTTTTTATGAAGTTTAAATATATTTTGTATTTAGGATATTTTAACCGAAGTTATACGAGTCAAGCTCATAGAAATTGGTGGATCATAGATGAATGTAATTAGTTTTTACTTTGTATTTTATATATAGTCCTAAAATGTAAGAACTATATCTGTTGTCTTAGAAGGATCATGATCGTAACTATAGGTTATCCAGTTCGACTGTGACATATTTTTTATAATACAAAAAGTACCCATTTTTGTGCTTTTTTTAAATGATTCGTACATCAAATTTGGAGGGACATTTATCTCCTATGCTACTTTCAATATTAACCATATCCCATAACCTTCATTCCATATTCAAGGGTCTACATAATTGATTAATTGTTATGGATTATGCCATATAAATAATTTTTACCATTAAGTTTTTCCAGGACAAGGGGTAACTTGGTTAGGATTTCCCCCTCCGAATGTAGGACACTCTTGTCTTCCTTGATATTCTAAGAAAACCTCTAATGAAAAAATCTACTGGAGCATCTAGTCTCCTTACAAATAAAGGAGGAGTCTCTTATTTGAATTTCTAAATTAAAAATCTCCTTACATCTGCCACATTAATGAAGTGCTTTTTGTTAATCGACTTCTTCCTTTAGGCTTCTTTCCTTGTAATTAAGCTTTGGGGAATATTTTACCTTAATGATAGCTTTACGATCCTACTTTGTTTGATTCCATAGCCTCCAATATTGTTTGATCTAATAATTTTTTTGTAGTTCACAAGGAGAAATATTTCCTTGAATTCAAGTTTCCATCCTCGTCACATAATGGATCTCATGAACTTAATTATTTCCTTAAACATTCCCAAATGAGATACTAACACCAAAGAAAGGTATAGAAGAAATGTTAGAATGTAATAATCTTCCAAAATATGTAACTTATGGACTTAGTGGGTGTGATATAGGTGGTAGTAAAATGTTGAATAAGTGTCCAACTAGTATATGTGGCCAATTAGAAGTAGTCCCAACAAAATCAACTAGTGATTACATCAAGTCATAAAACCTAGATCTAAAGCTCGACTTACGTCATCAAAGTGGATGATGTCTCCCTCATCTTAATAAAGTCAGTTGCAATTTTGTGCATATATAGATCATATTATGGATCATTTTATCATGCATTAATTCCATTATAGAATTTCATATTCAATCAGGGTTTTCATAATGACTATGAGTTCTAAGAAATAACATATTTTTTTAAATGGTCACAACTATTCCATGTGGGTAAAAAATATGAATTTCTACTAAATAGTAAGGTACTTTAGCAATATGCGAAGACTTCAACCCTAATTATGAACATGGAAACCTACATCTCCAACAAGATTCACTTTCACATAAGGGAGATAAACTATCCAAATGAATTCCAGAGGAATTTGAAGAATCTAGTTGATAAGATCGACAAAAGTTAGGACATGTAGATTGATAAATATTTGAGGTAAGACCAATGACCTGGAGGAAGAGGCAAGAGCTCATGAAGATGATGTGTTTACTAAATGACCAATTGACCTTCAATATTTACATTTAAAAGGTAATGGGTATAACTATACATTTTCCAATAGTAATTCTTGGGCATTACATGTTCACACTTGTAAAAGTGAGAAGACAATTGATTCTAGTTTTTCCCATCATGTTTGTAACAATGCTTCTCTCTTTTGTTCATTGAATAAGGATATAGAAGAATAAATATGTGCTTTAAAACATTATGAACTTATTGTTACAAATCCTGGTAGGATTGACTCATAGAATGGTATGATCATTGATGTGTATTATGTGCCATATTTGAGTGGGAAATGTTTTTTTGTATCCGAACTAACACATACTAAAAATAAAATGTAAGTCCATCTTAATAGGTTTGTGGTGAATAATATTAACAATGATTTTTTTCTTGTTTTTGAAGGTATCATTGACCCTAAAGACACATTATGTAATTTCTATGTTGATTTCCCTAAACATGATCTAAGATCGACTGCACTCATAGTAATATTGAGCAAAATTTGAGCATGATCAGATACTTGGACATGTGGATTTCTAAAGTATAAAATTGATAGTCAATATTAATATGGTCGATGGAATCCTTACGATAGTTCCTTCTAATGGTGTATGTAAATGGTGTGTGACTAGAAAGCATCACTAGGTTGCATTTTAGATAGGAAACAATTCGAGAGAAAAGAATTTATTGGAACTTGAAGAATAAATACCATGTCTTTGAAAATTTCAAGGAATTTAGAGCATTGGTTGAACAATAACGTGGTCAACCTTAGAAATGTCTAATATTCAAAGATGAGGGAGAATATGTGGGAAAGGAGTTTGAGATGTCTTTAGGGTAGTTGTACTAAGAGTAAAGTGTTATAATAAAAGGATCTCTCACTCTCTAAAGTTTATGGAGTTAGCCAATGTCATTCTAGAGACAAATTAAGATCAACTTCTCGATCATATTGGATAAAAGTGATCCCAACCATCTTTCTCGGTGTGAAAATTGAGGTAGAAATCCTAAATATCAAGTGCAACTAAGGGGTTCAGAGTGGACTAATTATCCATCATTTTAAGGAATTTAGTTACACTTTCAGCACCACCTCTCCCTTTTTGGATTCATAGTTAATCACTTCTACAGACCCTAGATTTCGAAGAAGAAGAGAGGAAAGGAAAAACTTCACCAAGACAAAGTTTCCATTAAGGTTCAACCACTTATGCTTCCAACATGTGAAATTTTCTTAATTTTTTTTAAAACATGGATTCAATCCGAGGCTCATATATGTGTTATAGAAATGTGGATCCCCACATACATAAAACATATCTATTTAATTTTCATAGTGCCTATTTTATTCTATATACATTTCTTGGTGAATCCTAGTAATTTGTTACTCATCATAAATGTGTACCATAATATAAGATGGAGTATTTGATAGTAGAATCCCATACAAGAAATTTTGGAGGACATTCCCCTTCCACTAGAATGCTACATATATATTGTATTTGGGAATTTGGTGGCTGGAACTATTCAGAGATTATTTAAAATGCATCAATAGATGTGCACCATGCTAGAAGGAAAGAACGCACTTTTTTATTTCGATTTATAATGAACTCCACCTAATCCTTCCAATGTATCCTTTCGAGCATTGGGAAATGGACTTTATCAAATTTTTTGTGTCATCAAATAAAACATAATTTTAGTTTATCATTGTAGTGAGGACCATGTACACTAAGTGGGTACAGGCCTATAAATTTGAGTGGGCCCATCTAAATCAGAAACTAAGTTTTTTTTAGAATGTGCTTTGCAGGTTCGAATGTCCAATACAATTAATTTATAACCAAGGGACCAATTAAATAATGAAGATTGTCATTGGTTTAATGAAATTTTTTCAAATCATGAATCTGAAGAGTACTCCTTACTAGCCTAGGGCGAATGGATAAGCTAGAAGAAAAACCAAAGTCTAAGTTTTTATTCCCGTGAAAAATTGTGACATGAAGAGATAAGGTTGGAATAACAGAATTCATGCAACAACTTGGGATATTGGATGCCATGGAATAAGTGATCAATAAAAAAACTGTTTAGATTAACATTAAAAAATAAAACCATCTTGCTAATATAATATTGGGTTGCAATAGAGGTTACTACCAAGATACTCATTCAAAGAACAACTCAAGGAATCGGAATTACAAATTAAACCAACACAATCCATCCACCTATGTATCTAGCCATAAAAGGTGTGATATTTTCATATCCAACCTTGGTCCTTGACTCCTTCATGATGTTTCTAGTGCCTTAGATAATACAAATGGTTCCAATTCTACTATTAAACATATGGATCCACAAAGGGATGGACCTTGTATGTCATTCAATTTCTTATTGGTTGTGAACTGTTTGAGGAGAGGTATGCTTGGGACAACATATTCTATAT